>VWZS01006469.1:134733-447465 GCA_013397075.1 Rhabdornis inornatus
AGCGGGGACAGGAGGGGACGGGGGGGACAGGAGGGGACAGCGCAAGGACAGGAGGGGACAAGAGGGGACGGGGATGACAGCGAGGGGACATGAGGGATGCGGGTGCCACATCAGGCACCGAGCCCGGTCCCCTCCTGGGTTGGGTTGGCTTGGGTGGGGCTCAGGCGTCACATCGCAGCGGAGTGAGTGTCCTGCACCGTGAAATCTTCCCGAGGGGCGATTTTTGTTTCTTTTATTTTTTGTATTCTCCAATGTCAGACGTACAGGGAAGAATTTTTTCAGAGAGGGGGTGTTGAGACACTGGCGCAGGTTGTCCAGAGAAGCTGTGGCAGCCCCATCCCTGCCTCATCCCTCATCCCAAGCCCAGCTTGGACAGGTCGCTGAGCAGCCTGGTCTAGGGTGGCATCCCTGCTGTTGGAATGGGGGTTGGAACTAGACAGCCTTTAAATGTCCATTCCAACCCAGAGTCCATGAACATGTAGCACACTTCCTGTGGTGGAGGAATTAATCAGGGAGCAGACACATCCCTCCATGCAGGGATGGATTAGCTGGATGCTGAGTGTGGCCACAGCATAGACAGTGCCCTCACTGCCCATCTTGCAGCATCTGAGCAGGCTGGGCAGAGCAGGGTGGCAGTCACAGTGTCCATCAATAGCTGTGGCAAGTGATGGAAACAGGTCCAGGGAGTCAAAGAAGATGGGGCCAGAGTCAGGACTGGAAAGGATGCAACGTGCATCCAAGGTCCTTACAGGAAATGGGCACTGAGGTGAGACTTCAGCATTGTTCCAAAGTCTGACTAGGAGACCAGGGAATCCCCAAGTATGGCTTATCAGGGCCTTCAAGGTTTACGAGTGCAGGAATCAAGGCTATTTATGACTCTCTACATTGTCTGTTGAGAAAAACATTCAAATACCTGATTTGCAGAGCCTGCAGAAATCCTGGTGACCAATAGTCACCTTCTGGAGATGCCCTGAAGGCAGATGAACCAAGGGAGAGTTTCAGTGCCACACCAAAGGAAACAGCACAGACTTACAAAATCCCATCTAAAAAAGGGGAGGGGTGGAGGGAAATGTGGTGCTATTGCTCTGAAGAGTGGATTTCACCCAAGCCCTTCTGAAGCTCACAAGAAGCCTCATTCTGAAGAAGACTCAGGGAGTTTTGAGTCCAGCTAGAAGGCTGCTATCCCAGACAAAGTGGAGTTTTTCTCCCCACACTTTCTCCATCTCTAATTCTGGAAGGGAGCTGGAGAGAAGTAATGACCCTTGGGAGCCTGGGAATGAGTCTGGAGAGCTTCCCTCCCAGACCTGGGGTGGCAGTGGCAGGACTGCTGTTCCCAGGCGGGAATAAGACCGAGTGTGTCACATGTGCAGGGAGATGATGTTCCTGTTCCTCCACATCTGGCTGTGCTGCTGTGCAAGTGCTGAAGAGCCCTGTTCTGCTTCCCTTGGGGCCCCCAAACCTGGGAACAATGTGCACTTCCCAGGAGGTCAGCGAAGGGGAGCCTCATCCCAAAGAGAGATCAAAATGCAAACCAAGACACAGTAAGGTTGTTAGAAAGAAATGAGATGCCCATTGCTGCTTTTAATTCAAAATAATTTGGGCAAATAATACTAGGCAATAACACAACTGGGTTAACACCAGGCTTGTGGATGGTGCAGTGAATTTTAAGTTCAAAAATGTGTAGCTTTCTGATTAAATGCAGGGCAGATCATGGTGTGGAACTGAGTGACCTGGTTGTGTCTGGACTAGAAGAGGGTTTGAAATGCCCCAACAGCACCAGCCCACGCTGGGTCCATCACTGCGAAGGGCAATGTTCAGATTGTATTAGGGAAAAGCAGAAAAATAATCATCTGGAGGATGGGGTGACTCAGGGGATTGGCAATAAGATGGATCATGTTACTGCTTTGGAATAGATTCCAATGAGTTGCATCCACTTTTAATTATTATTATTTATACAGAACCTAAAGGCAGTCCACAGATTATCCAAAAACACACAGGCTGATCTGTAAATCCCCTGTCCCTCCCCCCTCACAATGCAATGACAAACCCCAGTCACGCTGCCTGGACTGGTTCATACTGGCTGAGACATAAATTGCTTATTAGTGACCAGTTTGCTGCTTCTCCACTTTTGTCACTCTTCGAAAGGGAAATAGGGAACGGGTGGCTGAGGTCTGAGTTTCGTGCTAAGTGTTTTTGTTGGAAGCAGCAGCAGCTCAAGAAGTTCCTCCTCACCTCCCCGCATTCGGTTCCTTTTTCCCCCTTGTGCCACCCTGTGAGTCATGCAAATACACCCAGGTCAGTGAACTGGTAACTTTGAAAAACAAGGAGGGTTTTTTAAATCAGAGTAGGTGAAACTCACTGCTCATGTTGACCAAAGACTACTGGGTCTTCACTAAGCTGGTGGTAGGAATCTGAGTAGGTATCCACTGACCTCGTTTGCCACCAGAAATTATCATCTCTTGTATTGTGAGAAAAGCCAGTGCTCCTGCTTAGTCACCTGAGGCTTATTCATTAAATGGGAGGACTTGTTTCACCAAAAGAAGCTATTTGGGAAATTTTGAATAATACACCACAGGACCATGGAATCACAGAATGGTTTGGGTTGGAAGAGACCTTAAAAATCATCTCGTTCCAACCCTCTGCCATGGGCAGGAACAGCTTTCACTAGACCCTAAGCTCAGGACCCTATCCAGCCAGGCTTGGAACACTTCCAGGGATGGGGCACCATCACTTGTTTCACCCTTTAGTAGCCAGAAACATTCCAGGGAGTGATTGCTCATCCCTGACTTGCACTAAAAGATGCCAGGCTAATGGGGCAGACATCATTTCCTTTCAGACTCTCTCATTCTCTGTACATGGACCATTGCTTCCACATCTCCCATAGAAACGGAACATTTCTGTGTTGGTGTTGTTGTTATGGGAAAGTAGCTGCTGCATGGGAAAATTTGTGACTTCAGTTCATATAGAAACCGCAATTTTAACTTGAATTAATATGAATTGGGAAGTTAAATCAACAAAGCCCATAGAGTTCCCTGGGCGAGGGAAAGGAGAGTTTGGGTGGGCGTTCTCACCCTTCTGACCCTCCCTATGATCTTCAGGAAACTGGGAAGGGAAACGTCTACCAAGAGCAGATGTTCCCAGCAGGAATATATAGATATGTACACAGACATATACATAAACACAGTCATTTCAAGACAGGTGTGTTATCATTGATGGGTTTCCTGCCTCAAGAACCCCATGGGATTTCAGGGCCAGCAGCCAGGGATCCGGGGGTGGCAGATGGGAAGTGAAGTGTGGCACTGTTGGATGCAGGTTTGGTTTGCCACCACACCTGAGCTGATGTCTCTTCTGGAAGTGGTGGATGCACAGCTGGAGAGCCTGTTTTCCCAGAGGACTTCAAGAAAGGAGAAGGAGCATCTGATGGCCAGGCTAAGTGCTTGAACACCACCTTAGCCCTGGTGGCAGGGTTGTGAGATAAGCAGCAGGTGGGATGGGGAGGTGAGGCTGCAGGTGAAGAGCAGGTGGCCCTGCATCTTCTCTCCTGGTGAGATCAGGGAGTGAGGCTCCTGAGGCTGGCATCTCACTCCCTTCCCAGGTCAGTGACCTGCTGTGAAGAAGTTTCCTTCCTGCCCCCCAAGTCATGCAAGTGCTGCCAAGCAGGACAACTTTTATCTGACTGAAAGCCACAGCTTGCCTGTACACACCTGGTTTGGTGCCTGTGGAACAAGCCCAGCAGTCACATCTGCATCTCTCCAAGTTAAAATAACATGCATTTAAAGCTCAGTGTTTTGGGGTTTTGTCCCTTTGGAGTCTTGTTTTGCAGGAGGTCCTTTGGCTCAGCTGCAGAGTGAGGTCTGGGTACAGAAGGCTGAACACTCATCTTAACCTCTGCAAAAGCACTGGCAATCTGGGCACCTCACCCAGTGCCCTCATTCTCCTCCCTCCTCCCTTCCCTCATTCCTTTCCTTCTCCTTGGTGCAAGTGCTCTGGGGCTGAGGCTTGAACAGTGGCTAACAAAGCCGAGCCTTGCTCTCAGCTGGAGTATCTTGATGGTCATGGAGCTGAAATGAAAAATGAAGCTGGAAATGAAAAATTATGAAGAGCATTTTTATGGATGAATGTGAAAGCTTTGCCATGTCCCTGGGTTTACACTGGAGGAAGTGAAGCAGAGGGTTAGGTGGTGTAGCCATGAGCAGAGCATTGGCAGCAGAGCTCAGAGCTTCATGCTCCTCTGTGGTCATCATGGCCTAAGTGGGACAGGGAGGTGACAAGGTGACAGGATGCTTTGCAGAGACTGTGGAGAGCACCGCAGAGCTCGGTATGAGTTTCCCAAAGCAAATTGCTTTCCAGGAAGGACTGTGCACTCTTGCAGGTTCAACATCAAATACAGATACCAAACAACCCCCCCTGCAAACCTGTTATTCATGTCAGCTGTGGATGCAAGATCCCTTCTGTGATCACCCCAGCACATGTGATCCTGCCAGCTCTGTGCCTTGTGTCACCTGCAGGAGTGGCATGGGCAGGCACAGCCTAATCCAGCCTACATCCTCTTGGTACAGAGGGGAACCAGCAAATAATTCTCACCACCTCTAACCCAGCAGGTTTCATTGCCCTCAGCACAGCACACTTTGCTTGAGTGGGAGCTCAAGGGCAGCTATGCAGCCTTGGGGTTTCATTTGGAGCCCCGGGAGAATGTCACTTCCCAAGTGACAGCTGCACCCAGCAGGGCAGATCTCATTGCTGAGTGGTCACAGACAATCTTAGTCACAGTTTAAGGTCTTTTCCTACTCCCCTGCTGTAAGGGGGACCCCACAGCTCTGCTACCCCGAGGCTGAGGGCACACAGGGCTGTGCCAAAGGGGTCACAGCCATCAGGTAGTGCTGTTCATGGGGGAGGATGGTCAGGGTGAGAAGAGGCTCTACTGTCCCTGCACATCATATTTGATGTATATTGGCTACAGAGTTATTCAGGGCAGTTAAGGGTGACAGCAAAGAGCTTAAAATAGTGCCTGACCAGGCGATAAAAGCATACATAAAACTCAAGTGTCCTTGAAAAGGGGCAAGGGCTACCTTCGTGTGGGTTAGTGCTTCCCAAAACCGAGACCCAGAGCGTTTCAGAGGCTCCCAGGGGTATCAGGTGACAGCACAGCGGGGGCGAGGGAGGCAAAGCCTCCCCTGCATCCGTGAGGATGATGAAGGGGACAGAGACCTGGATGGGGACAGCTCAGGAGGCAAGCAGCACGGCAGAATCCGCGGCTGAAGTCCCAGATGGCACAGAGAAAACCATCGGGGAATTCAGCCTGAGCGTGGGTAGGTGATGGAGCCTGGGAACATGCCGGGGCTCTGAATCACCGGGATTTGTGCAACCTCGGACCCGGCAGCTCTCAGTGTTCCCCGCCTCGTCAGCCGAGCCTTTTCTGCGGAAAATGTGCAAGGAGCAGCCTGGGGTGACTGCGGGCAGTGCCTGGGTGTCCCCAGCTCCGAGGGGAGCAGGGCAAAGTGCCCTGGAGTGATTGCAGGTAGTGCAAAGTGACCCGGAGATATCGAGGCGTTCTCAGCCCCCCGGGCTCCTGCAGTCCAGCACAGCTCTTTAAAAGCCTCGCCCAAGCCTGGCTGATTTAAAGCACTTCAGGCCATTTAATCATCACATCAGCAGACAGAGCTTAAGGACTAATTTATAGACTTCACACTGGTTAGAGTAACCCCGTGGTTTGTCTAAAGAGCCGGTTATGCCACGATAAGCTTTCAGTGCAGGTGAAGACCCAGGGAGCAAGACTTCCAGCAGAGAGCTCCAGCCTTTTATTGCACACCAGTTTAGGAGGCAAGGGGAGTCTGCAGGAAGCTCCCTGCAGTCTGGCACTCTCCTGCCTTCACACATTTTACTGCTTGCAAATCCTCCTACAGGAAACTGAGAATTAGCCCCGGTGCTAAATGACTTTGGAAGAGAGGATCCTTAGTGGGGATTCTTGCTGGAAAGAATAACAGGGCTGGATGTGTAAAGCAGTGCAGAGGTCACAGGCCAGCTCCTGGGAAGGACACATCCCTCCCATCTCACCAGCCCCCAGGTCCTTCCTATAAAATGGGCAGTTTTGCTGTTCCCTTGGCAGCTCTTCAGACCCTCTCTGTGACAATTTCTGCTCTGTTTGCCACCAGTTGTACTCCAGCTAGGTGTGAGGGAGAAGCACACCCTGAACTCAAATCACGTTCAGCCATTATTTAAACACATCAGCTTGAACCAGCCTAAGATCTTGCCAACACAGAGATCTCATTCCTGTCCTTTCTTTGCAGCTGCAGGCTACCAGCCCATCCTCCCTTTATGTTAGCTCTTGTGCTGGGTAACTCGGCCCTGGCTTAGCAGAAACCTGTTCCCTTTTTTCACTCAGTTATTTTTGTGCCAGATTAGTAGTCTGGGTGTGTGGAGGCTGCGCAACACCAAAGCTGATGCAAGGGAGAGCGATAGGGTGGGGGTGAGGGATGGTTCCAGGCAGCCTGTGGGTGAAAGACACTCAATATGGACACAAATACTGCAGCAGAGCTGATTACAAGGTCACATGGGGTCAGAGGAGAAGCAGAGATGTCATTTGGGGTTACAATGACAGCTGGTGTTAAAGGCCTGAGACTGAGGGGCAAGGATGCTGAGAGGTTCCTGGGACAACCCCAACAGCAGTTTGGGAATGGCTGCTGTGACATGGTGATGGCTGGGAAGTGCCTTGGCAGCACTGTGGCTGCACCAGGCCTTGCTTGCAGCTGATTCCACACTGAATCATTCCCTGCCCCATCCCTGCAGGCACCTGCTGGCTGAGTGGCAGTGGGATGGTGGGATCCCAGTGCCATGGCTATGGGATGAGCCTGGTTAGAGATAGCAGAGGGCTGGACACATAGCTACCATGCTCCTGCTCTAAGCACTGTTTTTTTCCATTTCACCTTTGGAAACCTTCTCTTCAAGTCCAGAAGTGTCTATGGAGCAAACTGTCCTTGAAAATGAGCCAGGACACAGCCCTAAAAGTTCTGGATGCTGCAACCAAAGTAATTCTGTAATAAATGTAACCTTTCTGGCAGCACAAGAGAGCAATTAAGAAACCCTTAATTTTTAAGGATCCTCAAAAACGCATCACTAATTTCTAGCCAGAATCATTGGAAAATTTAGTCAAACCAGCCTGGATACTCAAGGGACTCCCCTGCCCTACAAGCCTTCCACGTCTGCCTCTGCCTTTCTTCCCTCACACCATGCCTCAGCATTCTTCCCCTGCTTCCCTCTCCAGGTATCCTTCTCCACTCGTGAACAAAGAAACTTAGCAAAACAGTGCTCCACTGGAGGGAAGGGAGGCAAGGGAAACAGGAAAGCAGATAATATAACAACAAACAACCCCATCCAAAGTACACAGAGGCATGTTCATCTTTCCCTTTCTCTTTTCTTTTCCATGGCCCCTAGGAAAACTGGCTACTGCTTCCATCCTGCAGTCTCCCACTGTGCCGGTTCACTGGTCTCAAGCTGCAGACTGTGCATTTCTCCCAGCCATCAGCTGTTCTTCCATCCATCCATCCATCCATCCATCCATCCATCCATCCATCCATCCATCCATCCATCCCCACTAGCCACTACCCATCAGTGATGCCCTTAGCAGGAACCCCATGTTGTTCTCTCTCAGAATAAGACTCACTAAATAGAGTCAAAACCCAAGGACAGCCATTTTTATGCACAATTTCTGATACTGGTTTTGCTGAGCCCAGATCTAAAGGTCACGGAGGGAGAGGAGTTCGATCCAGGAACTTGTAGACCTTCAGTTTCCATCACCAGGCTCACCTTGTGCTCAAGCAGCAGTGGAAGAGAAGTGACTCAGACTCACAGAATCAGTTGGGTTGGAAAAGACCTCTGAGATCATCGAGTCCAACCCACGACCAAACGCCACCTTGTCAACCAAACCATGGCACTCAGTGCCATGTCCCATCTTTCCTTAAACACCTCCTCCCTGGGCAATCCATTCCAATGTTTAACACCCCTTTCCATGAAGAATTTCCTCCTGATGTCCAACCTGAACCTCCCCTGGTGCAGCTTGAGGCTAAGCCTCTTGTTAGTTACCCAGGAGAAGAGGCTGACCCCACCTTGCTGCAGCCTTTGCAGGGAGCTGCAGAGAGCATGGATGAGGATCAGGAGCACGAATGAGGATCAGGAGCACGAATGAGGATCAGGAGCATGGATGAGGATCAGGAGCATGGATGAGGATCAGAAGCATGGGGAGGATCGGGAGGATGGATGAGGATCAGGAGCATGGATGAGGATCAGAAGCATGGGGAGGTGTGCTCTGGCTGCACATCACTGGTGAGTGATGTGGTGCCAGGCGAGGACAAGCTGTTCCCTGGCTCATTATTGTTACCAGATGAGGGGGGGACTTTGACAATTGCTGGGTTTGGATAATCAAATTCTGCTTGGGACAGAGGAAGGAGAGCTGCCCTCCTGTTCCCTCCTGCACCCCACACCAGGCACTCAGCCCCTGCCCTCCTGCAGGGCTTTGTTCCTGGGGGTGACGTGCAGCAGCCAGGACGTGACTGTGGATCCCACACCCCCACGACGCCCTGCTCTGTCTGGGGTTATTGTGTGATGCCCAGAACAATGTGCTGTGGTTAGGGATGCCTGGGAGAGCGCCGGGAGGCTCCCTGCTCCCCCTCTCCCTGCTAGTGCTGGGGGAGGCAGCTTTTGACCATCTGGTAGCTGTGGGTTTGGTGGAGGTCCCGCAGCAGGGGAGGAGATGCAGTCACCAGTGCTGTTCCTAGAGAGGAAAGCCAGTGTTTGGCACTGCTGAGCCACAGATGCACTGTGTGTCTTGGGCATGGGATGGCCTTGGGCACTGTTGGATGACAGGATAGCTCATGTGGGAAGGGACTGCAGGAGGTCTCTGGCCCAACCTCTTCATCCTGTCAGCTCTGGGGTCAGACCAGGTTGCTCAGGGCTTTAGTGAGTTGGGTCTTGGAAACCTCCAAGGCTGGAGGCAGCACAGCCTTTCTGGACACCCTGTACCAGTGCTGAACTGCTCTTCTCATAGTGGTAACACTTCTCATATCCAGTCTGAACCTCCCTGACTTCAGCTTATGCACAGTGTCTGTTGTGTTCCACTTGTGCACCTCTGTGTACAGCTTGACTTCATCATCTCCATATCCTCCTTGCAGGTGCACCAGAGCTTCTCTTCTCCAGCTCTGCAGGCTCAGCCTCCCCTCCCAGGCTGTGTGATCCCACAGGGCTCTGTGAGCTCTGACTCTTGATAGCCTTTCCCTGGACTTTTCCCCATGTGTCCCCATCTCTCTTGTACTGGAGGCTGTTGCAATGTCAAGTCATGGTGTCAGCAGGGCTGAGCAGAGGGGTGGAATTGCCTTCCTTGACCTGCTGGCAATGCTCTGCCTAATGCAGCCTGAGGGACTGTTTGCCTTCTTTGCTGTGATGATGCATCGCTGACTCAATGTCCTTTCTGCACAGCTGCTCCTCCACCAGTCACCCCCAGCCTGTGTTGTAGCCTGAGGGTTATTTCTTCCCAGACACTGGACTTGGCATTTGCCCTGGATGAAGTCCATAAATATCCTTGCAGTATCAAGTCGAAGAGAGTGAGGAGCCAGCAAGTGTCTTGTGGACTTGCCCGAGTCACAGGGACTTTCACTTTGTAATGGTTTGCAAAGTCCCTTCTAGGGGACCATACCCGTACCTTAGTGAGGAGAATGTGCTTATTTGGGATGTTGTGATGGCTGGAAGCTCAGGCAGGAATATGGGTCACTGATGAACCAGGAACAGAAGAACTGCTCTCACAAGAAAACCTCCTGCACCACCCAGTGCCAAGGCAGTGACTTGGGGAACACTGGGGGATATAGGGCTTTTCACACAAGAATGTCATTGCAAAACCCTCAGGAGTTAGGGGCTTCTGTGTCCTCCAGTGGCCGTGGTACTGACAGGATGGAAGGGGAAATGTGTCCTTTCTGGCTTTGGAGTCCCTTTGGCTGCCTGGGTGAGTTGTCCCTCAACACACATTCTGTTTACACAGCCCTTCTCAGCTGGGGCATTTGTGCATCACAGGCAGCTGAGCTTTGCATCATTTGGACTTCTCTGTCCTGGCTTGCTGGTGGTTTCCCCTTGTGCCCAGGTCCCCCTGGAGCCAAATCTCAGATAGATTGGTGTGGGGCATGTTTTGTCCAGGATGTATTAATCACCTTCCTTTGCCATGTGTGTCCTTTGGCCAACAAATGTGTCAGGAGATGGGCATTGCCTTTGGTGGAGATAAGGCAGAATAATGCTCTTCCCTGAACAATACCCAGGGAGAACAGGATCCTTACAGGCCCTTGTGAGACCCCATCTGGAGTGCTGTGTCCAGATCTGGGGTCCTCAGAACAAGAAACACATGGACTTGTTTGGAGCAGGTCCAGAGGAGACCATGAAGAACCTCAAAGGGCTGGAGCCCCTCTCCTTTGCAGACAGACTGGGAGAGCTGGGGTGATCAGCCTGGAGAAGAGAAGGTGCTGGGTACACCTTCAGAGAGCCTCCCAGTAATTGAAGAGAGCTTATGAAAAAGAGGGAGAACAACTTCTTACACGAGTAGATACTGATAGGACAACGGGGAATGATTTTAAACTGAGAGACAAGAGTTTTAGTCTAGATGTTAGGAAGAAATTCTTTACTCAGAGGGTGGTGAGGTACTGGCACAGATTGTCCAGAGAAGCTGTAGATCCCTGGAAATGTTCAAGGCCAGGTTGGATGGTGCTTGGAGCAACCTGGTCCAGTGGGTGGCGTCCCTGCCCATGGCAGAGGGGTTGGAACAAGATGTTCTTTAGAGTTTCTTCCAAACCAAACCATTCCACCATTCATGGGAAGTGAGACATGGAGGAACATGTCATTGCTTTTCTGGGGATGAAGACAAAGACCCCCTTGGCTCCCATTCTTCTCCAGCTTACCGCAGCAGCAGTGCAGGGTCTCACCCTCACCATAGAAAAGTCCCTTCCCCAGACCAGAGTATTTATTCCCAGGACTTCCCCACCCCAGGGCTGCTCATTTATCTCTCACAGACAGAATGGAGCCTGTCACAAGAGCAGATGCAGAGCAGGCAGAGCTCCCCATGAGACTCTTCACCACCAGAGATGATAAACAGATGGGAAAATCTGCTGGGAAATGCATTGACGTAAGGAGGTGAGAGGCTGGAGCCGAGTCCCCAAGGAGGTGCAAACACGCTGAGAAAGCTGGATGCAGAACCCGGTGCACAAAGGCTCTTTGATTCCCCCAGACGCTGCTAATGGGCCATTTCCTCTCCCAGCCCTCCCTGTGGATCCCTGGATATCTTGCCCTCCTGTTATCTGTCTCCCTGACTTCTCTCTGGGATTTCCTCTGGTCAGGCTGCTGGGTCATCCCAGGCTAGTGTCCCTCGCAGGATCCCTCTGTCCCCAGAGCTGCTGGGGCCAGAAGCATTTCTCTTCAGAGGATAGCTGCAGCATATGTGTAGGGAGCATGGAGAAGCCTCAACCTCCCCATCCAGATGCAGAATTTGGCTCAGGTACTTCAGGGCTTCAATCTAACCCAGCTGCCATCCCTGGGTGGGGGGGGGGGGGTTTACAACAGGTCTGCACCCTGCTGCATCAATGCTTCTTGGAAGGATGGGGCCATCCATGCAGTTGCCATCCATGCAATTATTTGTACAATCTGTGTGATATACCTCTCCCTGTTCCTCCAAAAATTAAACGTGGGATGCCTGCCCCTGGCAGCCCACTCTCACAGCCAGGCATCCAGCTACCAGGAGAGCAATGCTGGGACCACCACGCTGGGCACAGGAGGGACAGGCACACGCCTGAAAAATTAATCCCTGCAGTTTTGAGGTGCTGAGCAGGTCTTTATTATCAAATTTTAATTACTGTAGCTGTGTTTTAATAGAGAAACTGTGCAATTCCACTTTAGATCCCATCCCCCAGGCCAGGTTGTTCGTGTCACACTCCCTGATGTTGCGGCTATGAGTTTTTTTGGCTAATGCAGCAAAAATTCTTATTGGATTTGGAAATACAAGAAATTAGTTGCCCTGGGGGAAGAGGAGGCAGAGGGCTGCTGAGCTGCCAGGAGGCTCTGACAGCCAGACATGTATTGCTGTTTATAATACTTAATAGAGAGCAGCTCTACAAAGTCCTTTCTTTATTCATTTCTCTCCCTAGCACTTCACAGCATGCAATAACTTGGATTTATAAATTAAACATGTTCCTTGTTTTAATACATCATCTACTTCTTATTCCCTAGTCCCATAATGGGATTTTTAATTGCCTGTCATAGAATCGTGCATCCTCCTGGCAGCCTGGGAGTGCCAGTGTAGCCATGAGTTCATTGGCCCATGTTGGCATTAAATGGTGCATTTAAATCTTCACATTAACAAAAGCGAGGAACACGAGCGGGAACGTGGAACAGTCATCATTAAGAAGAATTGTTTTCTGTGGCAGAAAATGAGGAAAACCAGGCCAAAAATACAAACAGATTTCCCCCCCCCACAAACACTCCCCAAAGAGAAAAGTGTTGCACAGTGTTTTAATTATTGCTGGGTTTATTTTCAACTGATGCGTATCCAACAGCTTGAGCCCAGATTAGAGTCCAAAGGGCTGAGGCAGGGGCTGGAAGACCCACTCCAAGGGTGGCCACACACACACATTATCTGGTGCCTAAACTGGACATCCAGCTCCAGACCCCTGTCCTGCTGCATTTGCTGCAGAGCCATGGCTGCTTTTCCCCTGCTTCTGTGCTCAGCAGTGCTCCAATCTGTGTGGCTGGCTGAGGCAGCCCAGCCAAGATGCCCCTGCCAGAGCCCAGGAACCCTGGGCAGGAGGGGACACAGGGGAGGGAGATGGGGAATGGGGCACCAGGTACCTCCTGCTGCTGTGTTCAGGCTGGATGCAGCCAGTGAGCCCTGTGTGCTGCTCAGGCCCCTGCACCCAAAGAGGGTGTGCTGGGGGACAAGGGGCAGAAGAAGGCAGATAAAAGGTTAACAGGGATGGAGCTCCTGTCCTGATGCAATTTAATGTGATTTCCTCTTGCAACACTTGAATATGTGCTCTTTGTAAGAATTGGCTGTATCCAGGAGCCTTTTATCACAGCTTCTCCTTCCTGGCAAAACAAAGTTAAATCCTCCAACCTTTCTACTTTTTTGTATCTTAATCTTTTTAAATTAATTAATGTCTTTGCCAAAGTGTGCCCTAAATAGGACATTGGTCCAGCTGAGACCTTATCAGCATGGAGGCAAGCTGAGCAATTACTTCCTCTGGCTTACACACAGCAGTCCAGTATTGCATCCAAGAAGGAGATTTGCTTCTGCTGGTGTTTTCCCAACTGCAGATTTCTCATCCCCATCCTTTGTGAATTGCCATTCCCCTTCCATTTCTGCTGTGCTGTCACTGGGTAAGAGCTCCCTGGCGGGTCCTGTGTGTTTGATATCACTCCTGTCAGAGCCACAGTTTGTGCTGTTATTTACTGGATTTCATCTTATTCAAGGCAGGCTTTTTCTCCAATTTTTCCAGGTAATTTTGAATTCTCCTCCAGTCCTCCCAGATGCTTGATATCCAGCACAACCTGCATATTTTTGAAAGCTTTCCCTGGGCCATTGCTTGAGTCAGTAAATGAAAATTCTGAATAGGATCACCTTTATGCCTGATCCAGGAAGACTCTGCTCAAAATCTCCTCCTTGTGTGACTGAAAACTATCTGCAGGGACTCCAGGTGTATTTTATTAAATTGTTCCTAAATTCACATTCTCATATTTCCTTAATTTAAGAGAATTGGTAAAATGTCAGATGGGACTATTTCAAAAGCTTGGCCTAAATCACAGCACATTTCAGCGGCCCAAGAGGGATCCCGAGTTGAACATTACTCTGGTTTGGGCAATTTATTTTTGACAAATTCATCTACTCTTCTTATTCCTGTGTTCTTCTCTGGCTTTGGATCAACTGTTTGTTTATTAATTTGTTCTGGGACTTTTCCAAGACTCAGAGTTAGGCTCCTGGTGTATAAATCCTGCTCTTTAAAGGGAGATATTGTGCCTGCTGGTTTCTGCTCCATAGGGTATTTCCTAGCCCAGGGTGTCCGGGAAGAACATCCCAGCTCCTTCCACTGCTTATCTCCCACAGGATCATCCTCTGCTTGTGCTGACTCCATCTCCTCTGTCCCACCTGAACCATCTCTGGATGGTTTCTTTCTGCCCCACCCCTTGGTTTGATTAACTGGTAATTACAGTCAGTAAGCTGATGACAAGGAGCCTTTTTTATGAACACAGCATTCCTTCTTTCTTTCTTTCTTTCTNTCTTGATGTGTTTACAGATCCTCCTGTTGGCTTCCCACCCTTGTTCACTGAAACACCTTCACACATTCCTGTGTGGTTTCACAATGGGGCAGTTTTTGATGTAAATGCATTAAGAGGTCCCACAGTTCCCACCTCCCTCTGCCTTGGATGTGCAGTAGGCCCACTGGTGTTGGGCTCAGTGTTCATGATTTCTGCTTCCTCCTGGCAGGATAAACCATCCAGTGTCTTTAGGGCTTCTCCCTGCTGTGCTGGCTCTCCTTCTCCCTCAGGACGTATCCACAGCCTCCCCATGTGTGCCAAAATCACCTGGTTTGGGTCCAGCATCCCTCTGCCCCTGCTCTTGCATCTCTCTGTTTGTGAGAAAGATTAATTCTGCCACTTTGTGATTGCTCTCCCCAAAGTCACTGTCCCTTCATTTCCCAGCTGGCTCCTCATGATCAGAGCCTGATGAATGTACTGTTTGTCCATCTCAGCTGAAGTGTTGTCCCAGCATCCAAGAGATTCACTGAACTGAGATTCTGTCTCATTTCCAGTTGTGGGTAATTAAAATAACATCCCTCACTTTCACTGTTGTTGATAACTGGAAAAACCTCTCCTGCCTCCTCCCCCTCAGCTCTCCAGCCATGGCCACATCCCAGGTCCTGCTTTGTGCCCTTCTGGGGCTGCCTTCCTTTGCTCTGCTCTTCCCAGATTTTCTCCATAAGGACAGCAATAGGTTTCTGTGCTGTGCCTTCTCTGTGCATTACGTGATCATGGTGACTGTGTCTTATGAATTCACGGTGTATTTATTTATCTCCTGGACTCCTGGGGGAAGCTGATAATCACTGCATTGCCCTTTTCCTTTTATTGTGTCACCCTTAGATCAGCACTGTAATTTCTCCAAGAAAACTGGATCCTCCCCCATCTCCTGTAAATATGGACCTCTGCCCAGGGTGAGAGGTTCTCAGCTGTGAAAATTCAGCCACCAAAATCTTCATTCCCAGCCAGAATTGGCTGCCTTTTCTCTCATTGCTCATCCCAGTGACCACACAGTTTGAACAATAAGGTGTTTGGGGATAAGGATCATGCACCTCCCAGCTTTGGTGTCCCACAAGCCTTCAAGCCTATTCCTTCTTTTCCTTTGCCACCCAGGGAGCTCCAAGCCCCTCCAAACCCCACAGGCACCAGGGGCTGGGGCTCACAGGTCTCAACCCAAACCAGCAGGTTAAGCCAACCTGCATTGCAAACAGGAGACATATAGTAGAGAGGTGTTTAAAATGAACATTGGGTTCCGAGATTGGCCTCGGACTGCTCAGGGAAGTATTATAATTAACTGTGAGATGTCTCTGCAAATGTTGCTGGCTGGAGCAAGAGACTCAAGCATCCTTTCTCTGGTCTTATTCTGCAATGCAAGGATTTTTTTACTGTACATTTCAAAATAGAGCCCTTCCCCCCTCCCCATTTTGTGTGGAACAAACAATGCTATGTCTCTCCTGACACTGCAGTATTAGAAAAAAAAACTGGGTCATGCATATAATTCTGCAGAGGGAAACAAAAGGCCATTCTGCCCCTCTCAGATCTCGTATTTATGGATGCTGTGGCACATTATGGTAATTCTCACTTGAATCCAGCATATAATTAATAGCTAATAATTAAGCTGGGGCATTTTTACATGCAAATAGAGGCAGAGATTCATGACAGAGTGGACAGGACAGTAAAACATGACTGACACATAAAACTGCTTGCAGACTTTCCAAGGCACCAGATTCCCATCTCCGCTTTGCCTTCTGGCTTTTCACACGCCCATGTGTGAAAAAAACACTCTCATTTTTAGTTGTTGATAACAAATTCTTTCCTCTGTCTGTATTCTGTGCAATCTAAACAAACAAAAAAAATTACACCATGTCTGCATGCAAGGCTGGGTGGTTGGTGGATTTATTAGAAGTATGAAGTCGACATCTGTTCTGGACTCACAGAGGGGTAATTCCAGGAAGACAGTAAATTGTGGGGACACAAGAATATGCTCACATATACTTGCTTGTAGGCTGTACATGTTGATTTTATAAATGCTCATGTACAAAGTAGAAAAAACAGCTTTGGCTTGATGAACAGCTTGAAATCACCAGAAGTGTAATCTAGTATAAATATATTGATTTCTGGTACATTTTAGTGTTTCTTTGTGCTCCTCTGTGCATTTAGCCAAGTATTGTCTCTTATATGTGCACCCAGTGACTCGCTGCAGTAACAGCAACCTCAGGCTGAAGAGATGAAAATAAAATAAATTAAAAAACCCTAGAAAACTGTTTCCATGGCTGTGACTGGGAACAGAAGTGTTCCTGCTTTGCTCTGGTCAGGATGTGACAGAGCCACTCCCCTGCCAGCAAGGCTGAAGCAAAGAAGGTGATGAAGTAAAAATCACTCCCATTATCACTCTGGGATTATCGGACATAATACTGCAGGGTGAGATGAGGTCTTAGGGAATAAACATTGTCCTCTAAGTGTGTCCATTTCTGCACACTCTCTGGCAAATCTGGGGTAACATATGGTCTAGGAAATCAAAGCTACAGACCCCCCTCTAACTTCCCCAGGCACACACACAGCTCTGCCTCATTACACATCACCTAAACACTAAATATCTGCTGCACATTGTGTTTGTGGGTTTAATTTTCAAAAAAAAGCCAACTAAGGTTGTGGGTGTTGTGGGTTGATGCTGGCTGGATGCCAGGCACTCAGCAAAGCCCCTCTATCTTCCCTCTCTGCAGCTGGACAGGGGAGAGAAAATGGAACAAAGGGTTCTTGGGTGGAGGTAAGGACAGAGAGAGATCACTCACCACATACCATCACAGGCAAAACAGATGAATTAGAGATATTAATTGAATTTATTAATAACAAAATCAGAGCAGGATATTGAGAAGTAAAACCAGACCTTAAGAATACCTTCCCCCCACCTCTCCCTCTTTCCCAGCTCAGCCTCCTTCCCCAGGATCTCAGGGAGACAGGGAGTGGAGGTTATGGTCTGTTCATGACCCATGGCCTCTCCCACTGCTCAGGGACAGCAGTCACTCCCCTGCTGCACCCTGGGGTCCCTCCCATGGGGGAGAGTTCTCCAGAAACTTCTCCAGCATGATCCATGCCATGGGCAAGAGTTCTCCACAACCTGCTGCTCTGTGGGTCACTCTGTGCTGTCCTTCAGGAACGTGCTGCTCCACCCTGGGACCCCAAAGGGTCACAAGTCCTACCAGGAAACCTGCTCCAGCACTGCCTTCTGTCTCCACAGGTCCCTGCCAGGACCCTGCTCCAGCACAGGCTTCCCACGGGGTCACAGCCTCCTCCCAGACTTCCATCTGCTCCAGTGGGGGCTCCTCCATGGGCTGTGGGTGGATCTCTGCATCCCCATGGATCCCCATGGACTGTGGGTGGATCTCTGCTCCCCATGGACCCCCATGGAGGCACAGCTGCCTCTCCCTGCTCCTCACCAGGGGCTGCAGGGGAATCCCAGCTCTGGTGCCTGGAGCTGCACCTGCTCCTCCTTCTCCACTGACCTTGGTGTCTGCAGAGCTGTTGCTCTCAGGTATTCTCATTTTGCTCTTCTCTGGCTGCAATTACACCAATATTTTTTTTTCCTTCTTCTTAAATCTATTATCACAGAGGCACTACCACTATTTCTAATTGTCCTGGCTTTGGCCAGCAGCAGGTCAGTCCTGGAGCTGCCAGGGATTGGCTCTGCTGGACATGGGGGAAGCTTCTGGCAGCTTCTCACAAAAACCACTCCTGTAGCTCTCCCACAACCAAAACCTGGCCATGCCAACCCAATACATGGATCTGCACAACCCCATTACGGCATCTCCTGGTACTGCAGGGCTGATACATGCCTCACCCAGGAAAGCCCGATGTGTGTTATTTATATAATTGTAGGATGGTTTGTTCTTAAAGAACATCCAGTTCCAACCCCCTGCCATGGGCAGGGACACCTGCCACTAGCCCAGATTGCTCCAAGCCTCATCCAGCCTGGCCTTGAACATTTCCAGGGATGGGGAATCCACAGCTCCTGTGAGCAACCTGTGCCAGTGTCTGTGCCTGTGAACATTTCCCCTCATTGACACTCCAAACAAATGGTGTGATTCAAGGCACTGGAAGGACTTGTGGGATAATTAAAAGCACCAGTATTAGAGCTGATATTGCTCTACAGCATCCCATTCAGAGGAATTTTAAGCAGCCCAAGCGCTGGCACACAATCCTTTGTGGGTTTGCTCCTACTGACCTGGAAAGCAGTGGGACAGCACTGGGAGTGATGGCTACAGCATTCCTGCTCCTGGATAATCACGACAAACACATCCAGCATCCCTGCCACCCCTTGTTACACATGGAGCTGAGGGATGCAGTCCCTTGGGATCACCAGGGAGAGCAGGAGGTGTGTGGGGCTGGGGTGAGGAGCTGCAGGAATGTCCAGCCCCTGCACACCCTGCCCTGGAGGGGAGAGGACAGCCTGGGTGTGCTGCTCTGATTAAACACACCTTATACCAGGGTCATGCTGGCACTGACACATTTCACCACTTTAACCCATGGACTTTCTGGGCTTAGGGAAATTACTCGACACGCCCTGTTCCTCGTCTGCTGTCTGCCCAGTTCCTTCCTGCTACTTTGGCTCCTACTGTAACTGCTCCACTGTAGATGAAAAGAAAGAAAAATGTGAGTGGAAAAAAGGGAGGCTGAGGCATGCACACATTTCATTTTTATGGGCATTTCACTGTATTTCATTTGTCTTTCATTTAACACACCGGTAACATTTATGTATTTCCTGAAATGCCACCTAGGAAAGAAAACACGTTAAGGAACAACTTGACAAAAGAGCAAGGTATCCTTCAATGGGTTGGGCTGGAAATGTGCAGAGCAGCCTGTGCAGGCACAGGCATCCCTCTGTGCTGATCCTTGGAACCTCTGGCTTGCAGTGGTGAGATGCTCCAGCTCCATGCAGCAGATGAAAGCAGCTCCTGCTTCTTGGTTTTGTCTTATGTAATCCAGCTGCCACTTGGAAGCAAAGCTTCTGTCTGGAAAAAAGGAATCAGTTTTGCACAGAAGTTCTCTCCCAACTCCTCCAGCTGTGCTTGCACTGTGTGCTGCTCCTCCAATGCTTCAGTGACCTGCCCTATCTGGGGAGGGAAACTGCAGGCAGGCACAGAGGAGACCATCACAATGATGATAATATTAGTGATGATGATGATGATGATGATGATGATGATGATGATGATGATGATGATGATGATGATGATGATGATGATGATGATGATGATGGCAGTTAGTGCTGGGATGCAGATAGCTCCTGGTTCTGGGATGCTCCCTGGGCCAGGCACACCAAGGCAACAGGAACAGGCAGGTGAATTATTTTGCCTTTCAGACACAGGAGCTTTGGAGTCAATAACACCCATCCTTTATCAAGGAACTACTGCTCAGAGCCTTAATTTGGGTGATGGATGGTCTCTGCCAGGAACAAAACACTTCTGCAGTTGTAGCTGACAAGTTTGCTATAGACAGGCAGGACCACACTTTTTATCCTCTGCATTCTATATCACAGAATCACAGAATGTTTCGGGTTGGAAAGGACCTTACAGATCCTCTAATTCCAACCCCCTGCCATGGGCAGGGAGACCTGCCACTAGACCAGGTTGCTCCAAGCCCCATGCAACCTTGTCTTAAGCACTTCCAGGGTTGGGACATCTGTTCCAGTGTCTCACCAACCTCACAGTAAAAAATTTCTTTCTTATATCTAACCTAAGTTTCCCCTCTTTCAGTTTATACCCCAATACAGTTTTACACCTGCTGTGGCAGTTTGGATGTGCAGCTTAGCCCATACAGACCATCAGTCCTTTGTCCCCCTAACCCTGGGTGAAAACCTTACCCACCACTTGTGGTGTGTCTTTCCCAGGGGAAGGGGTGGGATGCTCCACATGTACCTGTCTGGCCTGAGCACAGCCCTGGGGCTCTCCAGTTTCAGGCTCAAGACCATCTCTGGAGCTGACCTGTTTCATGCTCCTGGGCAAATCCCTGGTACAGGGGTCATCATGCCCAATCCCAGTCTCTGCGGGGAGCACAGAGGCTTCATTAGCTGATGTTTAGGGAAGGCTTTAGACAGGAAAAGTGTATTCAGGATTAGAAATGAATGAGCACCAGTAATGCCAAAAATGTGTGTGATAGAGGGAGAGAAAGAAAATATCGGAGGACAGAATGCTCAGGGAGCTGGGAGCTGGCTCAGACAGAGTCACAGAATTCCTGGTGCCCAGACAGAGGGCATGGCTGCAGTCTGGCTGTGGCAGCGTCCTACAGGGGCCAGTGGCCCAGGGACGAGTGCCCCACCTTGTCCTGGCACATGGAGCAGTGGAATACTCAGCACTCTTCTGGGGAGTAGCAAGCAGGAGATTGTCCTTCCATCATCCCTTCATCCCAGTCCTCAGACTTGTTGGGCTGAAGACACCTTCCTTCCCCTGAGAAATGGGTGGTCCAACAAACTTCTCATGCTTCCCTCCCCACCACTGCCCAGTTTTACACCTCCGAGGCCACACTGAGGAATGACAGTCACACAACAGCACTGGACACCTTGAAATGGGAATACAAGCCTCTGCCTATCCTGTTCACTGAGCAGATCTGCTCTAACAGAGTCTGTTACAAAACCACCAAGCATTCAGCAGGTCTCTTACAGGGAGCAGCCCTGGGAAACCAGACTCACTCCTCCTCCCTCTTCTACTAGGACTGAATGTCATCCTTGGTCCAGACCAGGAGGGTGCAATTTCCTTGATTACAGGAGCAGGTCAGCATGAAGACACCACAGGGAGATGAGCCACAGCTCTCTGGGCTTTCCTTGCTTTTGTGGTGACATTGGCTCAGGCTTTGTGCTGAAGAGCTGGGGGTGGGAAGGTGTGGAAAGGAGGAGCTGAGAGCATGAACACAGCAATAACTAGAAGGTGAACTTGCTGACACAGGTAGTTTCCCTGCTGCTCTCCAGGGTCCATCTCACACTGCAAGGAACCTGCTAGCATCCCTGTCCATGGCTTTGCTCCCTGGAGCAGCTCCTGTCCCTCCCAGGCAGCTCAGTTCTTGGCCAGCAGGAGCACAGAGGCTCTCTGCAACTCCAGCAGTTCCCAAAGGCTTGGATGGGAAAGGACCTTATAACCCTTCTCTTCCCAGCCCTCTAGCAGCAAAACATCTTTGATCTCTTGTGTATTACTACAATATCTCCCTTGTGATGTGGCTCTGTAAGAGGGAAGGAAATGTCCCTTGGTCCCATCCCCAGGTGAAGGTACAGCTCTCATGCACACATGCTGGAAGTACACTGTGCCTCGTGCTGGTGGGGAAATGAGGACACTTCCTCCTCCCTCCCTGAGGAGCACAGCTGAACTGCCTGCAGGGAAAGTGCTGCCAAGCTCCCCAGATGAGCCACGTGTCACTTCCCACGTCCCTGGTGTAGCAGCTCTGACACTGAGATAACAAGAGTGTCAGGAGCATTCCCCCTTCTGGATGTTTTTCCAGACCAAATCCAAGCTCTGAGCCCATTTCACTGGTGACCCACTGTTGCTGCAGCGCAGCAAGGCAGAGCGAATTCTGTGAGAACCAGGACAATGATGTCAGGGACCAGGAGAACCTTTGGAGTGAGGCTGGTGTTCCACATTGCAGTGGGTGCCCACAGCAGTGGGATCTGCAGAAGGTTTGTGCTGTAGGATCCAGGCAGGATCCAGTACAAAGTGCAGCAGGACAAGGTTGTGCTGTAATCAGAATTTCTGCTTAAAAGCAGCTTTCCCAATACCAGTTCTGGGTGCAGCCTTTCATAACCACAACTTTCCCAACCAGCCCACTCCAATCTAAGCAGGGAGAGAAAGGAAAAGCAATGAAAATTGTTTGATATTTCTCATTCAAGAGAGACAAACATTCAGAAGATGGATGTTGGCCACAGGGCTTCACAGACGCCTTCAAATTTCTTTTTAATGATAAATATCACGTGTGACCCTTGGCAAATCAAAAACTTACACTCCATTGGAACATCTTATTTTGTTTTTTGTTTCACACAGAATTATAAGATGTAACCAGCTCCTCCTGTTGAGTCCAACAGCTTGTGTTTGACTACGGCACAGATTTCCCATCTGTTCTTCAGTCTCAGTCCATTTTGCTGCAACATCACACTGAGAGCTGGTACAGATGATCCACCTAAATCCCTCAAATCCTCTTCCATACACAGTGAGTCCCCATTCTCTAGGCACTACCTGTGTTTCTGGTTCTCCTGCACATCCCACTGCATGGAGCAATATTCATCCTACGTCGTTGGAAGAGAGACAGGCCATGGTACAACTGCTCTGTCACTGATTACTGATTATCTCACCAGTCTTTCTGCAATCCCCAACTCTTAACAGCAATTATATTATTTTTTTCCCTCAACTAGTGGCAGAGTTGATCAGTACTGGAATTAGCAGCTCTGTCTCCAGTTTCCTGTTAAGGAAACAGAGCATTTAATTTTGCCTGGAGCTATCTGCATCATTTCAGGCTAACTGGGTGTAGAACTGGTTATTCCTTTCAGTAGGTCTGGATCATCCTACACCCTGTAAGGCTCTGACACATGAGCTGCTGCCCTACAGCAGCCCCTCCACGGGGAGACCTTAAGAAGAGCCCATCTTTAACAGAAGAAGGGGATGAAGCTGCTGGAAATGATGACATAGAAGGATATGGAAAGTCCTGGACTTTGGCTTAGTTTAAGACCTTGTCCTCTTGTTTCTTGCTCTTCTGGAAAACTGGGACAGTGTTCCCTAAAACCAGCACAGTGGTGCCTCCAAGTCTCAGCAGCTGGAGGCACAGCAGAGAGGAGGTAAGAGAGGGCTGACAATGCCAGAGCTGACTGGGAAGCCCCATTTCCTTGAAATTACGCTGGGATTTGCAGAGTTATTTTCATGTGGGATTAGAAGGGAACCTCAAACAACATTAAAGAAACAAAAATACTGCAGTTTTGTTTTGGAAACACTGAATTTTTCAGAAAGCAAATCTGGCTTCCAAGATACCTGGCAGCTTTTGGATCAAAATAACAGAATTGCCAGGGGTCTCAGGGCTGCTCAGGGCATGGGCAGTTGCCAGGAGAGACCATGGCAGATGCCTCTGTTCAGTACAAGAGGTACATGGAGACTGTTTACTGATTGCTGGATTTGTTATTTTATTATAGAGATCCTCAGAATCTGACATGAGGTTTTGAAGAAGGTCAGTGGTGGAGGTTTTGGGAGGGGAAGGAGGACTAGCAGGAAGGGGAATAATTTAATACAATTTAATACAACTTCATACAATTTCATACCCTTCAGTGCATTTAGCCAGGCCCACCTGAAGTCATCATGATGCCAGCAGAGCACATAAGTGCAGACAAGTCTGGGAATGAGACTGGTATGGATGAATAAATATTTTGTCCCAATGTGGTTTTTCCCTTTCATTCCTGCACTCATAGGCAGCCAGCCCATGACAGAAATATCCCCACATCTCTCCCCTTGCTGCTGAGGGTCTTGAGACATGTCAGGTTCCAATCATCCGACACAACAGGAGCTGCTGTGAGCACAACCCCAAAATCTGCTGCTCCTGCCTCTGCTCCTCACAAGCCCTCCTTGTGCAAAGCCCAGAGTATCCCAATGCTGATTTGAGGCTGGGGGCTGCTGCCAGGGTTAAATGTGACTGATGAAGCAGGGACAGGAGTTCTACAGCTGAGAAAGCAGCTTCATATCAGCTTCTCCATACCAGAACTGAAAATCCCAGCCATGCACAGCTGTGCTGGTGCTGCTCAGCAAGGAAGGAGCTGATGCATTCCCCGATGCTGATGTGAAGATATATTCAAGGAGGGAAATGTTTCAAGGAAAGTGGAGGCTCAGCAGAGCTCTTGATTACAGATTTCAGTATTTGAGTGATAACACAGTGAGGGCCCTGAGTCAAATTGACACATGAAGGTTTTCAGACACAGGTTATTATCCTTCAGGGCTAATTCTAAAATAGTGAATACATTGCACAGCAGGGCACAGCAGGCATTAACACGTTAAAGCCTACTCATCAAACACACCTTTCACTCATAAACACCCGAGAACTTCACCATTTACCAGCCCAGCCCAGGATGCTTCTGAGATGCCTTTGTATGCAAGCCCAGGGCTCAGTGCAGAGAGCAAGGCTCCTTTTCATTGCTGTGAGTCACGAAGGCATCCTTAGGCAACAGATCCTCCAAAGATTTTAGTGCTCTTCAGGCTGGCTCTTTACAAGGTATCAAGCATCTTCCTTGTGCAACCTTTACCTTGTCCTATCCTGCCCAAGCTGGGTGAGTACTGATAAAACCCAGCACGGAGGCCAGCCCTGTTTGCTTGGCTTTTCAACAAGGCTGAGCCTGGGGAGAAGGGCCCAGCACAGGTTCTGACCACGGTGTCAATTCAGAGCCTGCCAAGGCAAGGGGAGAGCAGTGGTTTGCAGCTTAGCTCAGTGGAAAGGAGTGGCTGGAGGGCACATGGAGATGGGAGAGAGGTACTGCTGTTCATTCCTGCCACTGAAGCACTGCCCTCACACTGCACAGAGCTGTCCTGGTTTGAGTTACGAGCCCTTATCCCTCCTACCCAGCCTGATCAAATGGCAGGAGGATGTCTCCTTCCCTGTGCCCAGTGGTGAAGAATGAGGCATGGAAAGGCTGAGGATCTCAGGGAGCACCAGCCCAGGCAACCCCAGCAGCATAGATTGTTCATGGCTAGAGCAGCCCTTTTGGAACTACAGGGCTGCTCCAGAGATCTTGGGGCCTTTTGCAAATTTTGTGGGAAGAGCAGAAATGTGAGCAGTCTTTGAAGTCCCCTGGTGATGGCTGCTGTGGGTGTGTTACGAACTGGTTCGAAAGTTTGTTCTGTTAATGTTCTGTTAGCTGTGGAAAACACCCTGTTTTTATGTTAATTGTTACTGTTGTTCTGTTCTGGTTCTCACTCCCTGGAATTGCCTTTCCCCTCCTCGTTGGGCAATGCCACTGCTGTTCCCAAAATGTGCCTGGCAAATAAGAAAACCGCAAGTGCTTATGGGACACAACCCAGTAATAAAAAAAAACCCCTAAAAACAACGAGCCAATATAACATCAAAAACTAAAAATGGTACTTCAAAGTAAGGAAAATAGTGAAGAAGATGAAATCACCAACCAGGGCTCTTTTGCCTTGTCACCATGACCTCACAGTATCCAATGGACATGACATCCCTAGACTACGAGTGAATGGAGCTCTTCTTAAGGACTCCTGTGAGGATAGAAGGCCCTGCTCATTTCTAATAAAGGCATTAAGAAAGATCTGGTCTCCTTGCCCTTCATTTATTTCAGGTGGCTTGCCCAAATGACAGCTGCATTCAGGGGATGGAATTCCTGGGATGCATCCTGGAGTCTGGGCTCCTGTGACACACCAGCTGCCCAATCCAGCCCTGGTGCTGGCACTGTTCGCGTGCCACCGTGTTGTGACCATCTGCCAAAGCAGAGCAGGTGGGACAGGAGGGAAGGCACCTGGTGCCTTTTTCTGTAATTCACAACTCCACATTTCCACCAAACTGGTCCATGAAGTGCTCTGCACTAAGATGAGCCACAGTCCTGCCCAGGTGTGGACACAGGTTCTGCACAGTCAGATCTGTTTGGGAGCTGTAGCTCCAGGGAGGACGTGGGACTGAGTTGAAAAGCAGGGCAGTGGCTCTGTAGATGGATGTAGCTATTTCTATAGTGCATGTGAGCTGGAGCTCTTCATATTTCCCTTCCAAATGGTGCCCTGCAGTGCCCATGGGACATTCCCCAAGAAGCTGACCCTGCTGAACACAGGGCTCTGGTGGGCAGGTGGGAATAGGCAGAGCATGGTTTGTTCTGTGTGCTGGGCAGGCTGTGCCAGCTTCCCTGAAGGAATGGCTTTCAGCCACTGTCTATCCAAATGAGCATGCTCTTGCCTTGATTTGTCTGGAATTTGTCAAGGGAGCCAAAGCTCAGCATTGCTGAGAGAGAACATTTTTATTTCCATTCTGAAACATCATCACTTTCAGTTTTGTCTTATAAAACTCTTCTTTGCCTTTTCCCTGACCTTGAGGTTGCATGGTATGATAAGGCTGCATCCAGAGTGTTAGACTTTCACCTTTTAAAGGAACGTGTGCATCCATTTTGCTGCTGGGGATGGCTCCAGTGTTGGGTTAAGTCCTGAATCCACCCCAGGAATTGCTTGGGCAGAGCTGTGGCCAAATTTGTGTCTAGGGCTGTCCCACCAAGATGAGTGTGCAGACAGCTGGGCACCAGTGCCTGTACATTGCATTCACACAGATGGGGCCTTTGTGTCCCTTTTTGGGACCAGGCACACTGCCACCATGCAAGGATCTTCTCTGGCAGCTCAGGGTCAAGGATTTGCCTTTGTGTAAATTCAAGTGGGAAAGTTTCTCACTTTCACTTCTCCATGGCTTTTATCTTCATAAGTGAAAATACCCAGACATAGGAGAAATAAATAGAAAAGTGGAGTTGATGGGAGGAAAGGCAGGAGGGTTTAAAAAGAAACAAAACATTGATAACAGGGTTGTAGTACCAGTTCAAGGTGACAGCTGAGAAATGCTCTGCACACGCACAACAGTGTGTGTCCCTTGGGGATGGAAGGGCTATGAAGGGGCTCAGTGTAGATAAAGGGGGATCTTTTCAGCCCAGATCCAAAGATGTGACCAAGCCCCCCATTCACAGGCAACCTCCTTCAAGTCAGCTTCAATCCCCTGAGGAAAACTTTTCTGTGCCTCTTCAGTGTAGAAAGGGTGCCATCCACTGCCTAAGCAACTTCAGAGACCTTTTTTAATCATACCCTGTGTGGTGAGGGAGAGAACACAAAGCACTGTTACAGAGTAGTAATACATTCCTGAAGGGCAAAGGGTTCCAGGAAGGCTGGTCATTCTTCAGAGAGGAAATCCTAAAAGTGCAGGAACAGACTGTCCCCATGTGATGGAAGATGAGCTGGTGGAGGAGACTGGCCTAGCTGAAGAGATAGGTTTGGCTGGAATCAGGGGAAAAAAAGAGCTGCTTTGCCAGGGAACTCAGGAGGATGTTGTGAGGTTATGCAGGGAGAAAATTACAAGGGTCAAAACCCAACTAGAAATTAATCTGGCTTCTGCTGTAATACACAACACAAAACGTTTCTATAAATATATTCACAACAAAAAGAAGGCGAAGGAGAATCTCTGTCCTTTATTGGATGCAGGGGACACATAGTGACAAAGACTGAGATACTTAATGCCTTCTTTACCTCAACCTTTAAGTCTTTTAAGACCAGTTGTTCTCCAGACAGCCAGACCCCTGAGCTGGAAAACAGAGATGAGGTGCAGAATGAAGCCTCCCAAATCCAAGGGGAAATGGTCAGTGACCTGCTACAGCACTCAGACAAACAGGAGTCTATGGGGCTGGATGGGATCACTACCCCTGGAGGAATTTAAAAAGTGTGGATGTGGCACTTTGAGACATGGTTCAGTGATGGTTGGGCTTGATTACCTTAAGGGTTTTTTCCAACACAAATGATTCTACGATTCTAATTTTAGAGAACAAGCTCACTGTTTTTAGATACCAGGTAAAGCTGCAGCCCCTTTTGCCAGCCTGGATGCTACTGTGTAGGTAACAATCTCTTTACATTATTTAAACTACCCAGGCGTTTGCCACCCTCGACAAATCTTCCTGATATCTCCATAGCAATCTGCTCTAGCTGGGAAGGATGCACTTCTCCCTGACTGTTCCAAGTGTGTGCTGTTCCGTAAGAGTGCTTTTGGCTTGCATCCCTAACCTAAATGTGTTCTCTATGAAATGCAGTTTTTGACTCTGCACGGTCACAGGAGACAAACACCGGTAAATTGAGTTGCCAGGTAGGAAAAAAAGTCAGGCAGATTGGACCTCTAGAGGCTTCCAGCATTAGGCACAGGAAGGGATGGATGATACAAGGCTGTGTTCTGAGCTGTGTTTTCTGCAGTGTGGTGGATGGCAGCTCTGGTTTAACCTGCTCAGTGCCCGAGGGTGCCGTGGCCAGCTGCGGTGCCTCCGGCGCTCCCAGGATGCGATACCGCAGCTGTGGGAATCTCAGGGATGCTGTGGAACCCAGCTGAGGTGCCTGGGATGCTGCAGGAGGGGCTGTGCTGAGGTACCCACCCAGCCAGTGCCATCAGCGCTCGGCTAAGGAGCAAAGCTGAGATGGGCACTGATGGAATGACTCTGCGCTCATCCTCCCGAGCCAGCAGGATGGGATGGGCATCAGTTAAAAAAGAGTAAGGTCAGGCTGGAAAAGGAAGGACAGTGATTAGACAAAACCCGTGGGTTTTTGCAGGTTTTGGGGTGCCTGAGAATTTCCCCAGGCAAAAAGCAGGAACTGCAGCAGCTCACACAGCCCTGCTGTGCCTCCTGCCCATGCTGAGCTCTGCGGTTAACCAGGCAGCACCGCGGCTTGCAGAGCCATCTACTGACACAGGGACGCAGTACAAGGAGGGATATTTTTCCTCTCCTGTAGGTTTTTTTTCAGCTTTGTCCATGCAGCTGAGGGTTTTTTTGCAATACAGCCCATGGGCAGTACAGACGGCGTGGTCTGGCTCCTGCACACAATTCGGCACAAGAATTGTTTAACTCTGCCAGCCTGATACGTGCTCTTCTCTGTAAGAAATGTTCCAACATTGCCCCATCTTTAGCTATGGATCTGTCGTGCGAGACAAAGGAGAAAGAAATGAAAGATACTTTGAAGCAGCCTTGGAAGCCAGGAGACAGACCCTTCCCTCCTCAAACAGGAGCTCTGCTTGGAATGACAGCACTGTGAAATGATACAGAATGTGGACACAGGCCTGAAGCTGCTGGAGGACACAGCAGCATCTGGAGCAAGAGGCACAGGCTGAACAGAGCTGTGCTGAGGCCACAGGGCTGCAGTCCCTGACTTAGCAGTGAGGCAGGGGCACATCTGTTCTGACGAAGTTTCTTTCCATGCCTTTTCTTGGGGAAGTTTTTTTATCTGCTATAAATGCACACAAGCCCCAGCACTTTTATTTTGCATCAGATCATATGGATCACTGCCTGCTCTCCAATAGCAGCAGAAATAAACCTCTTCTGCCTGACCTGGGTCTGCAAAACAGATTGTGTGTTTATTCCATGACAATACCCACTTCTTTATTTGTGTGCAAACAGCAGGCTTCAGAAAGAGCATGATTCTCCTTTGCAAAGTGCTCTGTGCCTTTGGGATAGAAATGCACCTTTAAAGTTATAAACACATGCTGCAACTTTGAGGTTTGCAGGGTGGATGCTTCACAGAAAGCAGAGCTTACAGCAGGCTAGAAAGAGCTGCTTTTGTAGTTTGAGAGAATCATAGAATGGTTTGTGTTGGAAGCAATCTTTAAAAATCACTTTATTCCAACCTCTCTGCCATGAAATTTGTCACTAGATCAGGTTGCTCGAAGTCCCATCCAAGCTGGCCTTAGGGTGACTGTGGCTCTCATGACTGCTGTAGTTGGTGCTCATCTTGTCCCAGATGAGCACCTCTGGGTGGCTCATCTCCTCTCTGCTCCCACCCTGGCTCACAATGTTATTTCCAGCTGTTTGTGATACCAATCCACTGCATCCTTCTGCATCTAGGAGCCTCTTTCCCAGCAGGAGCTGGAGCTGCCCTGGGCAAGCTGGGCTTTTGCAGTTTGGAGGATCCCTGGCAATTCAGTTCACGATAATTTGGCAGAGGTGAAATGACATCAGAAATCAAGATGGAAAAAAATAGTAACCAGGCTCAAAAAGTCATTATAGCCATTCCCCTAGGAAAAACAGGAGAGGAAGAAGAAAGCTTTTAAAAGGAAGATGAGAGAGCTGAGTCTTTGCGCTATTTTTAGCTTGCCCAGAGTAGTACAGGGTGAAAGACTGCTGCTGGCTTATTAGAATATGCAGAAAAGGTAAAACTGGATCATGATACTCCTGACACAAAGACTCTCCCCATGGCATAGAGCACATGTCTGGCCTCTTTTCCCTGAGCCTGGCTTTCATGGTGGCATATCTACACTTCCCTGGTCAGGGGCTGATATGCACAGAACTGATATTTCAGTTCTGTGTCTGCAGAGAATACTAATAGGAATGGGCAGGTGCTGTGTATTGCATAAATAATAAACATGTTCATTCTCTCCAAAAAACCCAACCATGTGTGAAATAGCATGTTACATACTCCAAAAAAGAGCTTTAACTTTGCCCATGATATTGAAATGTACCTTCATTGTGTGTGTCATCAGTGCATTTCAAGACCGAAGTGTGAAAAATGCCCTTTATGTATTTGTTACTTACTTATAACATTTTGTTTGTTTGATTTTAAGGATTTTTTAATTACTCCATAGCAAGCCTGGGCTGAAACATGGTACTTCTGGAGTATTTTCATTAAGGCAGCTGTCACTGGGGTGCTTTATTTGCCTGACTGATGTGACACATTTTGCACCACATTCCCTGTGAAGTTTTATTGTCTTATTTGGTGTTACATTAAAGAACATTTGCAAGTCAGAGACATTCTTCAGTGCCATCTGACAGCAGTGTGACAGTGCTGTTCTCAGCCTGCTGCCCAGTGCAAGACACCCAAAGGGACATGATGCTGCAGGTGGCCAGGTGCCCTTTGCTGGATGGTGAGAACAGTCCTTCATTCCATTCTGGGAAGGTCTGCATGGCTTAGGAGAAGATGGAGCTGGTAACAAATTAGGATCAGAAAACTATTGCAGCAAATCAGACCAGCAGATCATAAAATCATTTAGGTTGGAAAGGACCCTTGAGATCTCATCCAACCATTGACCTAACACACCAAGCCCACTGCTGAATCATGTCCCTGAGTGCCACGTTCTACACATCCTGTAAATACCTCCAGGAATGGTGGCTCCACCACTTCCCTGCTCTGAGCTGGGCCAGTCATCTTCATCGACTTTGCACCAGCTTGGTCTGAATTGTGAATGCTGACTTGTTTTCTGTTTTCACTTGACATCTTCAGCAGAACTGCTGCATGTCAACGACATCAGGTGACAAACACCTGGCAGGGCCACCTGCTTCCCTCCAGCCCTGCTGAGACCTCCCTGCACTCCCAGGAAAACATCTCAGGAAAACATCTCTGAAAACTCAAGAGCATTGGAGGCTGGGTCACCACAGGCTGCTGTGACATTTGCAGCCTCCTGTCTGTCTTTTGTCCCTGACAGAATGCAGCGGAGAGCACCAAGATCACATGAAGGTAGCACTGGTCAGTGTGGGAAGTACAGGACATCTCTTCAAACAACCTCCTACACATTTGTTTGCAGCCAGCCCTGCTCAGCTTTCTTCTTAGATCCATCTGGACAGGAAGATCTCAGTTTTCCTGGTGAATTTCACTCAGTTTGCCTGGATTAAATCACAGCACTTCAAGACAACAATCAATAATATCAGATTCCTTTTGGCCTGACCCACTGCCCCACACAAATCAGCTGGCAATAGCCTACACAGAGCTCTGCATGGTGAGAGAACTCAGGTTTGCAGTGCCAGTGTGAGGCAGGTGGGTTTTGGTAACACACAGGTACCTCACATGTGTAAAATCATCAAATTGGTCAGGTTGGAAAAGATCTTTAGGGCCATTAAGCCCAAGCTTTAATTCAGGGGTTGAGGGATGAACCTGCTGCCTGGGGCTTCAGCAGGAGCACCATGGGGGGGTGAAGATGCTCTCTCTTTATCTCTGAGGGTACCTTGCATGGCCAGAGTGTTTGTGGGCAGGCACAATGCTCACCTGACCAAAAGGGCTCAGCCCTTGGCTGTGGGACCAGCAGTGTGCAGAGCTCAAGCAGAAATCAGCTGTGGGTTTGCTCTCCTGCTTGGTTCATGGTATTGACAGGCTGAGGGAGGATGAAAAAGGTGAAGGCTTCTTGTGACTACCTCTTCTCCATGCTCAGGAGCTACAGTGTAATAAATACAATTCCTTTGGGCTTTCAAATAATATCTTTTCAGGCAGCTTCTCCATCTAAAATCCTTTTTGAATGAGTGCCATGACTAAGACACACTAAGAGGTTTTTTTGCAAAATGCTCCCTTCCCCAGGGGGTTTCTTGTGAGATCTTTAGTTTGACCTGTTTTTGGATGTGTTTTTTGAAGTAATGTGACACTGTCTTAGGCAATGAGCAGACTGAACTTTGTGGACCAACCCTCCTGCTGGATGTCCTCTTAAGTGGGGCCATGATCACATGGAAAGAATTTTTGGCATAAGGCTCTTTGCCTCTAGTTTTGTTTGGAGAACTTTCCCAATATTTACACCTAGGAAAGGATGCACAGAGAGAGACACGTTCCTCTAGAGAGCAATGCTGGAAGGCAAATTATTCATGAATTTACTTAACACAGGATCTTTCCTACATTACAGTGACTTTAATATTACTACAAGAAATTTCCCATTAAAACCATCAGGTTCTGTAAAAACTCTGTGGGTAATTAAGGGTTGCTCATGCCAGCATTAATTATACTTTGTTAGATTATAGTTTAAAAAGTTTCATTTCAAAAATTATGTAATTAGTGCAATTTAATCTTTGGCATGACTTCAATAAATCATTATGAGTAGGAAAAGTATTTTAAAATTAAAAAATAATAATATTTTTAATGCTCTTTTGAGGTTCATTGGCTTCCAGTTTTACTTGACTCTGTTATACCAGAACATACGTGTTAGAAAGAAGATTTCAAAATAAACTTGTAAAAGTGAATTTCTATGTATGATGCAAACTTTACCATCAGTATACCCCAAGTCCTTCTGAACCACTGGTATATGTAGATGGTATGAATAATAGGTGCTTTTTAAAAATATAATCTGATCACTAAACCAAGAATTTTACCAGTGTGTTTTCTATATGACAGGACTATCCAATACATGGCTGAAGAACAACCTATCCAGACATTTTGCAAAATATGATACCTATATTTGGTAAAAAATTCCAAATGAAGAATGAGTCTTGTGAAATTTCACTTCGGTCACTGAGGAAAAACTAGGATGGGGTTTATAATTTTTTCAAAAATTTTTTTCTTGAAATGTTTTTTTTTGCCTTTTACATTATACAATAAACTCATGATTTTAAGCACATTGCTGAAATGAACCCAAATACACACCTGCCAACAGCTCCTGCTGTAACACGGGGCTGAAGCACTGCTTTAATCTCAACACTGATTAGTTTTTTTTCCTATGGTTGCACAGAGTCAATTTATCTTTTATTAGTTCTGCTTTCTTCAGCATATCATGCATTAGTTGTATAATTCCCCATTAACTTTTCTCCAGTACAGAGAGTGGCTTTTCAGGAATATAGGTCTGGCATGGCTCTTCATAGCTCCAAACTTTACCTTTCTGTATCTGCCTAAATTAGATCAGCTTTATTCTTCTCCTCTAGCAACTTTCCCGTAGAGGCTATTTCCTTTGTTTGCTGAAAACTCAGTTTATTCTGAAAGAAACATGTCCATTCATGGCCCCTCTCTGAATTAATGCAGAACATATAAAACTTTAGTGTATTTCAGAGTCAGCTTGTATGAAGATAAAGCCCAAGATCTGCTGAAAAGGCTGCCCTGTGCTTCATGAACATCTTATGTAGACGTGGGGCATGCAGAGAAAGAGAGCACAGATATCTTATATAACACAGAAAACACCTGCTTTACAGAAATGGTGATTGAGTAGTTCAGAATTCAAAGACTGCTCAGATCAGAGCTCTTGCTAAAGCTGAAGCTCAGCAATCCTGTAAACTCTGAGTGTTGTACACTCTGGATGAGCTTCATGTAGGGATTTGGCTTCTGCCAGAAAGGAGGGACAGTTCCAGAGACACACCTTTGTGATCCTGATCCTCACAGAGTGGCTGCAGCTGGAAAACACAGCTCAGAAGCTGGAGAATGGAGTTTGGGCATGGGGAGCCCAAGGTTCTCCTGCTCCTTCTGCATCATTTCCCTGGCTCAGGAGGTTCTCAGGGACAGCATGAGGAAACACCCCTTCCTCTCTGGGGTGAATGTGAGGAGGGACTGCATGGTGGGAATGGATCAAGCCTTGCCTGTGATTAACAGAACTCCAGGCTTGGAAAATTATAAAATGTTTATGTTCTGGGTCGTGTTTGATTCTGAAAAGCACAGGGATTTATTTCTGCTGGTAGTTAAAGGGTTAGCATGGCCACTTCTAAGATGTTTCATGACAGAGCTGCCAAGCAGGTGGGAAATGACTCCACATTAGAAGTGAATCCTGCAAGCAGAGATGAGGAATCACTTTTCTTGGCTCAGCCCACGCAGAGGGTGCTACAGACCCAGGAACAGAGCAGTTCACCCCAAGCAGAGACAGACAGACAGACCATATGCAGAGACCCAACACCATGAGCTATTAGTTATTTTAAAACAGGTTTTTTTGTTGGTTTTTAGCTTTTTTGTTTGTTTGAGTTTTTTTAAACATTAGAATACTTACACTTTATCTTTTCTCATTTTTTTTTTAGTAATGATGTATTCAAAAAGGAAAGGAAGTATCAGCTGGCGTTCTTTAGCTCAAACAATACATTTCTTGTAAAACTTCACAAGCAATTCATATCTGATCAAAGTTGGGCAAAGCACTTTTTTGCCCTAACTTCAGACCTGCCTTTCTATTATGCTTCTCATTAAGGAAAATGTTGTGAACAATAAAAGGAAAGTCCCACTTTCCTCTGAATAGCTGTAACATCAAACCTCAGGGTTTCATATAAGGAGTTCCTATTCTCTCCCTGGACTGAAGGGCAGCCTAAGTGAAACATTCCCAAGAAGAGATGTGGAAAAAAATCCCCTAGAAACAATGAAAAAAAAATTTCCAAACAACCAAACACTCAGACTTTGTCTTGTGCCAAATCTCTCTGCTTTGCTTTTTACCTGATTGTCTGCTAAAAAATGCACAGATTATCCCAGAGAAAGACACAGGATCCTTTTCCCTGCACCACAACTTTCATAGGGAAAAGCAGAGACCAAGCAGATGGGAAAAAAAAATAACTAGAATTTCCCTGTAAAAAGCAAGAGGACAAAGTTGTGCAATATAGATGTGAAAGAGATGGATGACTCATTGACTAAAAGGAAGACGCAGCCATTTTTTCCATCATGTAAAGATTAATTAAATCATGTTCTGAATGGGGGCACTGATGGGGACTCCCTCCGTGCCTCTTCAACTCACTGTATCATTTTGTCTCTTCCTGCCAGGCAGGAAGAAAGAACTTTACCTACATTGCTAAGCTGTGAGAGATCAGTTAATGATTGAAGAGGATTTTAAAGATGGGAAGTGTGCAGCAATAAAACTGGTAAATACCAGGTGGCTCAAGCTTTGCCCTCAGCTCACAAAGGCAGTCAAGCATCTGGACTTTTACATTTTCGTTCATTTTGGAACAGGCTCAGTGTGTGCTTTGAATCACACTTAGAGAAATGTTGCAAAAAATTACTGTTAAAATGCTCAATTCTGTTTAAATACAAACATATTGAACAGTAGAAATAAGAAATATCAGAGAAAAACAGTATTATGGAAACACTTAAGAACTGTCAAAATACTGTTTTCTGGCTGGTGTGGGAAACATTCAGAAAATACTCAGAAAATATTTGAGTTTGGGTTTATCCAACCTTTGCTAGAGCAGCTGCTCAATCATAAAGTTAGGTTTCAGGTACTGAAACAGAATAAATAGTGCTTTCAGTGGTGAAATTGTTCCTCTCTTGCATGTCTATTTATAAAAATGAAGAGACATCATTGCAAAAAATTATCTGTTATATGTCAGAGAAAAGCTAAGCTAGTGCCCTGTGTGACAGGAGTCCTGAATCAAATGTGTTTGGGCGTGATGAATTCCTGTAGGGACAAAAATGAAGAGCAGAATAAGATATAAGAAGGAAATGGAATGAAAAATAATATGAGGACATTTTCCAAAGAAATGAAAGGTAATTTAGTCCAACATGTGATGGGAAAGAGAAATAATAATGGGTGACAGGTTTAAGGGCTTTTTTCCTTCAGTAGTCACTTAAAAAAAGAAAGTTTATTTAAAATGGTTAAGTAGCTGTTGTAGGCAGGATGAGATGTTAGTGATCCTCCCTGAGAAGGTGGTGAGGTGAGGACAGATGAGGTTCCAGGGCACTGGAGAAGAACAATCAGGGTGACTGTTTTCAGAAAAGAAGGAAGGGAGCTGCATTGGAATTGTCACTAGTCAAGCTGATGGCATTTTCTGAAAAAAACAACAGAACAGTGCTTGTAAGATGCAGGAAACATCAAATTAAGAAAAGTCAAGGCAGGTTTGTAGACAATCAGTTGGTTCCACCAGTAAGATGCTGAAATATCCTCGCCAGTCTAGATAGCATTGACAAGGCAGCAGATGGAATACATGTCCTTGGTTTGGGAAAAACACTTCAGAAAAGATATAGCAAACTAATCCATTTCTAGAAACTTCTAGACATTTCTAGAAAAGAGAACGGATGGAAAAGATTTTAACAATCCTTAAACACAAAAAGACTCCTGAAAAGAGGAAGAGAATTGTTCTTCTTGTACACTGTGAAGAGAGATAAAATAATCAAATTACAGAAATTACACTTGCACTGATGTTTTGAAGTCCCAAGTGACTGACCTGTTCCAGCTTGTGTTTGCTGCAGTAAATTCTGCCCTCTCTTGCACTGCAAACCAGTCCTGCTCCACAGTAAGTAATTTGTTTACACAAAATGCTCTCTTTTGTGGGAAGTTGATCTGGCGAAAATCATTGTTATACCTCAAACAGTGAGTCACTGAGCTTCCTCTGTAGCAGGACAAATGAAACACCTTTCACAATCAACCAGATATTCCCCGTGGATCGTGAGTTCTGATTGTTGGAAATCCTTGCAGACAATCATTATAAAATTTCCTTCCTCTGTGCAGAGGCTCCTTCTGAATAATAAAGAGTGCAAGAGAACCAGGGTAACCATATGGTGCTGCTCCTGGTCAAAGAACATCTTCCTACGATCTTTTTTTTCTTTGAACCTGTGCACAAGAGGGTGGAAGATGGCAGAAACGGGGGTAGTAGTCTGGAAATCTGAAGATCTTTGTTTCCTTTCCACAGCAAGTTCCTAAGACAGACCTGCAGGGCAGATGGTAGCAACAGACAGCTCAGAAGCAGAATTCACAAAGCCCAAATTCTATGTAGGCTGAATGGGGAAGTTTCCAGACCAATGTCATGATGGTGACCACCAGCAGGATGCTTACAAGTGTAGGAGCTTCCTGAAGATCTCTCTTTGCTTTTTTGCCAAATTTTGGCTTTACAGATTCGCATAAAAAATCCAGCAGGCAATTCCCTAAGGGGCTCCAGCCTCAAATAAACACCCTCCCAGTCAGAAAAAGGCATTGTGGCTGCATGCCATGGATGTTTATTCCCTTAACAGAGGTGGAGGTGGAGTCTTTGCTGAGACAGTCTTGTTTAATTAGAGTATAGTACAGTGGAGATTCAAAGCATTTCAGGAAAAACTGCAGCTGTAATATAATAAGAAGCAATGTAATATAATAAGAAGTCTTCCTCCTGGGCAAGAGATCTGGGCGGTGGGGGTCCTACAAGAGGTAGGCATTGCCCCTGGCTGTGTATGTGGGATCACAACACTGCTGGGCATGCATGTTACACAACTGGAGTGAATCAGGCCCGCTGAGGGTTGCCCAGTTTCTAAATTCTAAGTAGTCCTTGGCCAAAAATTAAATCCAGAGAGGTTTAATCCAGACTAGTGTTTACTGTAAAACATGTGAGTAACTCTGGGATTCACAGGTACCACGTTCCCACTGAAAATGCTAGAAGCTCCAAAGCAGGCTCTGTGCTTCAGATATCCTCAGTGCTAGTGAGGCTCTTCATTTTTTAAGCATCAGAATTTTAATTGAGCTTGCTGTGGTATGGAGCCCCTGATAGTTAATTTTGTGCTCCTGTGAACAGAAATGTGCCATTCTGATGCAGCATGTGTGCAGTGTAGATATGGGGCAATTTATTGCTGTGGCCTGCTGCCATGTCACCATATTATTATCCCTTGAGAGGGAAACAATGTAGATTTATGTTTTATTTGAGTTCTTTATTTTGGTTATTTTTTCCGGCCTGTTTATTTTTAGTGCAGAATTGTTCCAAATTATGTCAAGGACAGGAAAAGTTGAACTAAAACCATGACTGAAAGCGCTGCTGTCTGTGAGGGATGCCTCTGTGAACAACAGAAACCAGCGATATGTTCTATTGCATAACCCTAAAGAAATCTCTAGAAAGCAAAGTGCTACCTCTGTTATCTCCAGGCAGTCTCCAGTCCAACCTATCCTAGTGTGAAGAAGCTGGCTGTCAATTTTAGCAGCTGCAGGATCACAGGCTCTCATGTGAAACAGCCACTTTCAAGATAAAACAAGTCTCTGTGTAAGGACATGAACTAGCTGGCACAGTCCCTCCTCTTCCACTGCTTTTGAAGAATACACAATATTCAAACCCTGAAATCACTTGCAGGTTTGCATCGTCTGCTCAAGATGTTTTACAACTCCCTGGGCTATTTGCTTTTGAAGACAGATCCATGGTGTTTCCCAGAAATTAATTAACAAATTCACAACCTCTTTTGCTGGCTTGGGAAACAGCAGCATGGATGAATGCTCCATGGATAAGGTTTTAATGTTGAGTTGTCAGAGGTAAAGGTACCTGACAGCTCTTGAAGATTAATTATGGAGCACAGCTTTCTCTGTTCCTATCTGCCTGCTCCAAAGAGACAACTGTGTTTTCTTCCCTTTAATGAATGTGTGCTGTAATAACAGCTTGCAAATGTTTTACCTCTGGAAGCAATTACTGAGTTTGTTTTAAAAGCAGAGCTAACACTGAAGACATGTTTACTCTCCAAGTAGACACCCTGTATTCGAGCTATTACATTTCTTGTTACTAATTTTAAACCAGTGTTGTGCAGTTGTGAATGCAAGTTGCTTCATCTGCTACAGCAAACACCCTAATTTGTTAATAGATTAGCAAAAGGGGAATTGAGGGAGAAGCTTCAAGAGCAAAACGATGTGTTGGGAAATCACCTCAATTCCAGATTCAATTAGGAATGTGTGATGCTGCCAGCCGTGGTTGAAGCCATAATGAGCTGTGTAATGCCTGCAGCCCCTCTGCTCCCCTCCGAGTGCTTCTCCATTCCCTGGTGCCTGCAGCTCCTGCTCAAAGCATTTTACACTTCCCTGGGCTCCTTGCTTGGGTCCATTGCTTTCTGGTTCCTGTGAGGAAAACGATGGCAGCAGCCAGGGGCAGGGCTGGGACATCCACTGGCACTTTCTAAATCCTTTCTATAGCACTGTAAACCTTAATCTAAAACAATCTGGTACAGATTAGGACCAATCTCCATTAGTCTGCTCTTGGGAAAAACTTGACAGTTTTTCTCCTCAGTTAATAATTGTCATGTCAGGGATTACTCATTTAGTGGAGAACACCTTTGGAAGTTCTTTTCTGAATGAGGGAGCTGAGGAAGATGCAAGCTGGAAAAGTGAAGTTATTTCCAATTTTTTTCCGTGTTGTTTTTCCTTCCTTTCCGGGGGGGAAGCTTGGTGTCAAAATCCTTCTCTAGCAATTAGAAATGCGGGCAGTGTATCACACATCTTGTGTTCATGGCTCTCTGCATAAGAACTAATAACACACCTTTGAGAAGAAGCATTATATCCACAATGGGTGACATTGAATTTTAGGAAGTGATATTCCATTTCCCCTCAAAAATACTGTGCTACAACACCAGCACAGTGTGGGAGGTATCAGAGCCACCTCCTCTCTGCCACCACCATGACACATTCAAGGTCAGGTTGAATGGGACTTTCAGCAACCTGATATAGTTCAGGATGTCCCTGCTAATTGCAGAGGCCAGAGACTTCAAAGTTCCCTTACAACCTAAACTTCTCTAAGATTTTATGGTGCTATTTCAACTCGGTACAGCCCTCTACCCCCATCCTTCCTTTGCCCCTTCCCCCTGTACCCCCACTGATCTTTTTCACTCCATTGCTTGTCTCCTTTTGGCGTTTGGGTGAAGAGAGAAAAAAGGACAGGGGATTGAAAATAGGGGTGCAGCTCCTCCTGTCCCTGGGAGCAGAAAGCCCGTGCAACACAGCCCTGGTTCTGTTTCCTTCCTACACGGGGGAGTTTGGGATTCCATCACACAGTAAAAGTACAAAACTGCCTCATTGTCCCAAAAAACCATGTAAGAATCTAAAATAATTTCTTTGCACAATCAGAGTTGATAAGAAGTCTTCCCACCAAATTCACAAGCAGCAGGGCCAAGTCTGTACAATTAAAATGGGAACTCCAACATCAAAGGCAGGCAAAGAAAGGGCACAGCATGAGCTCATGGGATTGTTTACTATGCAACTGTGCTCTCCACATTTTTAAACCTTTTGCTTGGATTTCACTTTCCTTTGAACTTCAGGCAACATGCATGTTTAGGCCCACTAAAATACATTATGTTTTCTAACAAACTACAATGCAGATTAGATAAATTCTTTAATCTCACGTTTTTCCTCTTGAACACTGCAATCAACCATTTTATGCTCAGTTGGATATAAAATTAACCCAGGCACTTTAGCTTTATTTCAGAATGTTCTGTGTTCTAAACTGTTTAATTTTGCTGGGAATATGCCAGGGTCTTCTCATCCACAAAGGTGAACATAGCCCAGATCTAAACAGAAGGTGCACAGCTACTTTACTGTGAAAATACTGTGTGAGGGGGAAGCACACAATATTTTGATGGATATTAAAAAGAGGCCACAATGACAGGCACTTTTGTCCAGGGAAAATGAACAACATAGAGTATGATGGTGAATCTGAATAAATAACTTCAGAAGAAAAAGCAGCTCAAGAAAACATTTTAAAGATCTGAAAATCCCAACAACAAAACCACCACTGACAATGTGAACCATTCACAGTTACTACTCTCTGCCAGTGACTGTCTCCTATGGGCAAGTGTTTTCCTTGAGCACATGGATAGTGTATGGTAACAGCCAGAGAGCTCTTCTATTCTGTAAAAAAAAAAGGTCTCAAAAGTATTGGGAAGCTTGTGAAGAGGTCCTTGTGATACTGGAAGGGAGACAGACGTTTATGTAATTTACAGGAAGTGCTTTCAGCAACTTTATGGCTACAATTTCTAAAAATATCTGTTGTAGAAAAACACAAGGACACAAAGAAGCTTTCTCAGAAAAACAATAAACTATCATAGGTTGACTACGCTTTGCAAAAACTATACTCAGAAGCTTTGTTTTATATTTTGAAGAAGTAACCTGCAGGCTTCAGATCCTACTGGGCTAAACTCTGTTTTTCTAAAATCTGCCTGTTGCTGGATTCCTCTTCTTCTCTACCTGGGCTGGAATAGCACTGTTTTCTTGTACTTCTTGGAATAAAGTTTGATCCTGGGCAGAATTGTGGCCCATGTCATTTCCCACATTTTGGACTTTTGGGAGCAGGTTTTTTGGGGACAGGTGTTTCACAGTACTTAATGCAGCTGCAGCCTTTTTCCAACAGTCAAGTAAACCATAAAAGTGCTCTCAGCTTTTCTATAATATTTCTGGAGAGCTCTGGATGGCAGCCATAAGGGCTGGCTTTGATTATATGTGAAGAACTGTTGTGAAAATTGGTTTGAGCCCCAGCCCAGACACCTGAGAAAATTTCCTTTCCCATCGCACTAATGAATCACTGTGTTTAAAATGTCAGCGACTTGTGGAGAAGATAAAAAAAAATTGCATGTAATGACCAGGAGCACTTCTCCCAAAGTTAAGCAATAAACAAAGTAAAACGATTTGAAGTCTCCTTCTGTAATTTCAGGGTTTGTGTCTCCAGTACTAACACCCCACTGGGCAGACTCTGAGCCCTGTCTCTCCTCCCACGATAAGAAAAACCTGATGACTCAATTCTGAACAACCCTTCAGCCAACCGAAGCTCCTTCTCTCTTCTGGCTCCTCTAGTAAGCAGTCTCTTTTTGACCATTATTCCTCTTCTTCAAACATTTCTACCCCAAGACTAAATTTCCCCCTAAGACCCTCCTTACTATGGTTCCTTCTCTCTCTTGTTTAATTTGTACTTTCATGCCCTAAAGCTACAAGCTGTGAAAGATCAGACCAGTCACTCCAGGCCTGTTTTGGCTTGGTGAATTGGCTCAGGTTTTCCTTGTGTTATAGTAATAGTGTAATTTCTCCTTTCTCGTGTCTTTTTACTTTCTGTATTTTTTAACAGAAATTCTCCAAATATGGAGAACCTAAACGAAAATCCAACATCTTCCAGATGGCTTCCTCAAACACAGAAATTAATCCATTTCCCTAGGTGCCTTCCCTGCTTCCAGACTCCAGCTGTTTGCTCCCTCTTTCCAGGCTGCCATCCTTTTAGAGCTTTCTGAGTGGTGTCCCCCCTTCTTTAGACCTCAGGCTTTTGTCTCCAAGGCTCAGCTCAGATCTATCTGATACAAAGCCTTTGTGTGAGGTAAGTTTCCTCTCCAACACTTGTGCTCATTTCCTGGAGAAGGCCTTTGTTTCCCTGGTCTGTGTTTGCTGTGTGGGATACAACTCCTTATCAGCCTTTTCCTCCCTCTGACCTCCTGTCTTTTCAGCTTCTCTGGTTTGCATCTGTGCCTGGAGCTCTTCTGCCTTCCCAGACCACAGACTTTCTATTCTCCTGCTCTGGTATTGCCCCACTGCTGCTTGGATCAGGCTGTGCTCCCATGTGCAGACTGTCTGAAACTGGGGATAGAGGTTACTTTATGAAAACCAGGTGACTTATGAAATTATACAGTCAAAAATACAGGCAGTTATAACACATGTGTGACTGTTATAACCTCTTTGGGGAATGACTTGAGAAGGTTTTTTAAGGTAGCAGGCGAATAGCTGGTGCTTCAAAGACAAGTATCATTCCGAAGTTTATTACAAAAAATTATCAGCATTTCCTACTAATGCAAGATACACAGAACAGACCTCTGGATTAGATACCAACTTTTTTGTAAATGGTTTTACAGAAAGCAATAAAAATGGATACACAATTTAAACAAAAATGAATGCTGTATGTGGAGGTGAGGAGGACAAGGAGAAAAATGGTATCGGCAAAGGGAGATTAAGCTGTTGAAAAAACCCAAATACACATGAAAGGCCACAGAGCAGAGGAATAGGAGATTGAGGACTGCATAGGGCAGTGCTGTTGTACTGACAAAAATAAGTAAGTAGAAGGAATAAAGATCTTCTCATTTTCTAAGAAAATAAGTCACTATGTAAAAATGACATAATGGCTCTTGTTTTCTTTCTCCCTCCCTCCCTGCAAATGCAGCCTAGGAGAATGTGATTTCTACATCACATGCATCACATTTTCTAATGGAAATTACAATACTGTTACCAGATACTGTCATGACACTCATCCCACTACGACTTTCTTCAAGGACCTTGTAGAGCAAAACTCCAGAGAACAGTAAAATTAGACATATTTTGTGTCTCTTTCCTGTCTTTGCTATGGGTGAAATTCAGCCCTGTGCATATTTTATGTGTCTCGTAACAACACCCACTCATTCACTGCAGAAGAGGCATTCTATTGTCCTCCTGTGACACTTCCTTGGGATTGCAGCTGGAAGATGTGTCACTGGGACTTCCCTTTGTTCCCTTGCTCTGAACTAGACACTTGTGGCAGGTGCTGGATTGGTGGCCTCACAGAAACAGATACTCTAGGCCACAGCTTGCACAAGTGGAGACAATTTAAGTGCCTGGCTTGTGTATGGCACCTATCACTGCTGCTCGAGCACAGGGGTTAATCAGCAGCTGTCAAACAGCACTGTTCCAGCACTCCTGGGCTGGGGTGGCAACTCAAATGTTGTGGGACAACAGCCAAAGCTGAGAGAGGATTTCAGTTCTTGATTTCAGCTTTTTTGTTTGTTTGTTTGGTTGGTTTTGTTCTTGATTTTTTTTCTGTGTTCGTTTTTTGTTTTTGTTTGTTTTGTTTTGTGGAGGGTTTTTTGTTTGTGGTTTGGTTTTTGTTTGTTTGTTGTTTTTTTTTTCCTTTTCCTTTTACAACAGGAGAGGGTTGTAGTGATTACTGCAGGTCTGTGTCTCTACCTGCGCCTTTAAAGATGCCCTTCTGGCAATCTGAAGCCTGTCCTTCCTGGGAAAAAGAAACAGAGGGAAAGTGGGACTGTGATAACCCATTAAAAAAGCTGATGAGGAGCAGCTGAGGGAACTTGGGGTGTTTAGCCTGGAAAGAGGGGGGCTTCTCACTCTCTATATCTCCCTGACAGGAGGTTGTAGCCAGGGGGAGCTTTGTCCTCTCAAGTAAAAAGTGACAGGACAAAAGGAAATGGCCTCAGGTTGCACTGGGGAGGTTTAGATTGGATATTATGAGAAAAATTCTTCCCAAAAAGGCTGTCAAGCATTGGAACAGGCTGCCCAGGGGAGAGGTTGTGTCACTATCCCTGGGGATATTTAAAAGATGAGTGAGTGTGGCCCTGGCAGACATGGTTTAGTGGTTGTGTGAACTTGGCAGTGCTGGGTGAAGGGTTGGACTTGATGATCTCAGAGGTCTTTTCCAACCTAAACAATTCCATCCTGCCATGCTATGACTTCAGACTGCAGACTGCCCAGCTTGTTGAGATCTTTACCATGACTGCAGTCACCAGGACTCAGATTTGGCACTGCTAAGCTTGCTCTGGCACCTGTGTGCTGTGTTGGAGTCACTCCTGGATGTTTGGCTGTCAAAGGCAAAACGGGAATAGTGAAAGCCATGCTGTACATTGTATCAGCCTATAAAGGTACACAGGTGCCCATGCCCTTTGTTTTCCACGGACTGGTAAGAACTTGACTCTTATGCCCAGGACTTCTAAAAGATGAATAAATAGCTGTATACATACAGCACACACACACATACATTTTATATTGTGTGTATGTTAATACACAAACTTAGGGAATAATGTAACCAAGTCCTTTTTCCTGGTACTAAAGCAAATCACTGACTAATAATCCATTAGATAAAAGGAATAAGCTTCATCCTGAGAATGATTAATATCACTTCTCTCCAAATTCCTTTATGAATGTTGTTCCAGAAGATCATGGCAGTGCTCTGCCATAATATCTCTTTTCTAATTTCCAGTCTAAGCACACCCACCACCATTTTGTGTCTATTGATTCTGAGCAGTGCTGCTTGTAAGCTTTAGTCATGAACTAAATCTAATTCTGGATTGTCTGAACTGACTGTTGATTTTGTTTGCAAGGAAAATAGAGGTTTAGCAGAACCTAAAGGCAAAACTAACACAGAGATGCTGCAAAAGCAATTTTTATGATGGCATTTGCTTTATTTTTTTTTTTTAATTAAACTTTAGTCATCAAAGTCTAAGGTGGTTGTGTGTTTTCCCTCCACAACCACCAGAAAGATGCTGGCACCTCTCCAGGGTTTTTATCACTCAGGCACTTACTTGAGGATCTGATGAACTGTTTCCCATCAGTGCCTGCTTCTTACTTTCCACAGATTGTCAAGTGAATCTGCATCAGCAGAGTAGCTGGAGCATACACCTAAAAGCAGATGAAATGAGCCTCTCCTCACTGTTTATCTTAAAACCCAAAAGAATATTCCAGTCAATGACACTTGGATTTTTCGCTCATTGAGAATAAAAGGGATCACAGAGAAGTCACCTGGGATGTCAAAGAACTAAACTCCCTAAATCTGGTCTTTATCAACACGTCATGAGACAAACATAAACACTGAAAGAAAAACATGGAATGTTTAAACCATTTTTCTTTCCCCAGATGCAAGTGGCTTTTAGAATATTCATTGCACAAATTGCTCTAATTATAAGTTGGAACAAGAATAAATTTTGGAATTCTGATATCACATGACAGAGCTCTGATTCTATGGCGGAAAAAAGGGCTGAAACAGGAAATTTCCTCCCTTCAATCCTGTTTTGCTCTCTCCCTTATATCAGACCAATTCCATCTTCTAGGAGCTCACTCTGAAAAAATACGATCTTTTAGCAGACCAGTGTGTTGAAACAAAACTGTTGCTTTCCCTCTTTTTTCTCCCTTTTGTTGGTGGCAAAAGGTAATGAATGGAGACTGGGAGTTCCTGAGTACAGCAGGAGCTCTGGAATAACTATTAACATGAACTTCTGAAAAAGAAAAAAATTGATGTGAAGGGCCAAGGCATAAGGACAAATTAGATAGAAGAAGAGATGCTGATTTTCCAGTCTGGGCTAGAAATCACACAGATGGAGAAGTGAAAAAGAATAGTAAAGATTGTGTCTGCAAACTGTTCTCTGAGTGGGTGCTGTTGGGAGAGTGCCAGCTAAAGGATTCAACTTCTGGTACGATAAGTATGTGTTACCTATGCCCAAATTTGTGGGTAATCAACTCACAGATCAGCTGATGAGTTACTTAAATGTTGCTTCCTCAGAAAAAACACTCAGGTTTCCAAATCCCTTTGATGATACCCTTTTGGCAACTCAGGGACGCGCTGGAACACGTTCCCCTTCTCTGTCACACATGCCCCTCTGCACTTTCCGATGGCAAATGCAAGTCCAAAAATGCAACAAACTATTCCGTATTAATTCCTTTGTGGTGTTTTCCTCTGCACACAAAAAACTTGCAGTTCTTTGCACATTTATCAGGAGAAGTAGAAATAATCTCAATTCACCATCCCACTTAGAATAGGAATTCAGAAACATTTTACTTGTCAGGCTGTAAATACAACCTTCTGTTTACCTCTCTAACTTCATTGGCTCTGAAAGCAGAATAGGAGCTGCTTTTCCTCCTTCAGGCTGAGATTCTGATAACAGTTAAAGTGGGAATACAGAATTAAAATTTACACTTGTAGCCAATGAGTGAAACAGAAAACTCATATTCTGCTGCATTTGTGGCAATACACTGTGGTAAAATGAATAATCTCCAATACCTTAACTTCTTAGGAGAGAAAATATAAGGCAATCAGGTGCTTCTGTAGTGCTCTGTCTGTTATTTGGCTCAATTTGCTGCCTCTCTAGAAAACCCGATGTGTATTCTTGGCAACAGACATCAGTGCCCCGAGGGAGAGGATATACAAGCCTGCAGGAATGTAGATAAACATCTAAGTTCTTACTCTGCATAACAACAACAAAGAATAATCAGTGAAAGCCTTCAAAGTGCTGCCAAGGGGCCTTTCTTCATAGTCACAAGTACCTTACTAAGAGGAGAGCTTAAACTTCTAATTGGAAATATTTCATATTTAATAGATCAAATCATAATTCAGACATTTTTTGACAACAGAAAAAATATTCTATAGGGTTTTATTTTTCTGGGGCCAAGCAGGGAGAAATGTGTGTCCTTTCTAGCACTGGGCAATATTTTCCTTGTAGTAATGCCTAATGGTTTTGTCAGTTGTTATTTACATAATAACTTTCAGAACCAAAAATGCAGGAAACATTACTTTGTAAAATTTAGTAGTTTGCTGGAAATAACTGTACACCTCTCAGAAGCATCTACTGACTCTAGAAGCACATAGAGTTCAGCAGGTATAGCTGAAGGCGAGGGTGTGTAATTGTCAGGGGAAATAGTGTTTTATTATAGAATTTGGTCAACTCTGGCAATTCCACAGACATACAGAATGACTGCCCTTTGGGAATGCTATTTATAAGCTCAAAAGCGGCTGAACAGCACTCACAAAAAGGCTGCCAGTTTCAAGAAAATTAACGACAATCTGACATTGTTGGAGCATGAAGAGAGAAGAGGCTTTGTGCTGAGCTTAAGGCATGAAATGTGTTTGCACTGCTTTGTCTTGGCCTCTCTGTGGAAGCCTGGGGTATTGATGGGAGCACCTTGCTCATGGCATTGTCAGTTTAGGCAAATCAATACAGAGAAATGTAAATTTACAGGTAACTTCACATCCCTTTCTCCTAAAGGCTCCAGGAGAAAACTCTGTCTTTGTGTCCTGAAGCCTTCAGGGGTGTGTCTTTGCTGTATTTCCATTAAAAAAACAATCCACAACAAAGCCACCCCCCCACCAAAGCAGTAACACCCAAAATAGTTCCATGAACGCAAGCAGTTTGTGCAGTTTCTTATCCAGCCTTTTTGTGATAGAGTGGTTTTACTTGGAATTTTAAAAATTTCAGTCAGGCATAGTTTAACTACAAGTCCACACTGCTCTAAAGACTAAAAATTCCCTGCTTTAAATTTTCCTGCTGGATGTCGAAACTGAACTCACTGAGCAAAACTATCAGATGAACAGCAGCACCAGCACAGGAGTGAGAGAGCCAGAAAGAGAAATTCAGTGTCAAAGAGTGACACATTCCAGCTGCTGTGTCAATACCTTAGCTGCTGTTGGGAACCACACTTCCAGCACAAAGGGCCTGCACAGGTATCAGTGACTGTCTTGGAATAAAAAAGCACTTTCAGTTGATACCATCATCCTGCCTGTGGCACAGAAATGCAGGAACATATATAACACGTATGCATTTATTGTGATACCAGTATTTAGGTATTAAGTTTTAATAAAACTCACTGACTTTTGAGTAAACTTTGTATCTTCTGATCACTTCAAGTTGGGCTACATAGCTGTTACTGATGGAGTGAGGGGAAAAATTACATTGCTAATGCTGTATGTTTTGTGTGAAGCCATCTCTGCAGAAAAAAGGCTTTGTATCCTGCTCACAGTGCATGTGTGAGAACTGCTACAACAAGAAGCAGCTTCCCCTTACTTTTATTTTGGAAAGACAAAATGGCTGAAGGCCACAGCTGTTGATTTATTCAGATGCTGAAGGAAACCATTAGCCCATTGGACCCTGAAGATGAGATTCCTTTGTGCTAAATGTTAATATAAGGAAATCCCAAACGGGGGCTGCCAAAGGGACATAATACAAATGCAAAATGCCAAATGTACCTAGAAAGGAAGGAGGTAGATGGTTGTTTATTAGAAAAGAGAAAAAAAGGCCAGTGAGAAGCACATTTTGCTTTTTTTCTCCTTCTTGTTAAGTACAGTGTGATGTACAAACTGTGAGATGAAAACTCTCCTGCATTCAAATCAAACAGAATATCTTTGATGTATTTGACACAGCTACACATATGGTTGTACTGTTAACGACTGCATGTCCATGTGAACTGGTTTTTATCAGCATAATGTGGATGGAGCTGCTCCACAAACTCCCTGCTGTTTGCAGCTTTGTTTTAATTAGTTGTAATAGCTCTGTATAAATGAATTGCATCCACAGAAGAGAGGTAAAAGAAAAAACATAATAGCTGTCATCAGGGTGGGCAACTCCTCTTTCAGATTGCTGCTGTAATGGCCTCATGGCAGAAACATGATTAATCACTGCCTGTACTTAACCTGAATTTCACAAACATCTCCCTCTCCCCCAGCTCTTTTCTTTCAAGATTCAACAGTTACAAGTACTTTATTTCATACTTGGGCAGGAGTGACATTTCTAATACTTCATTCAGAATTTTAGAAATATTTAGTACAGGACAAGCTGTCATCTACAACAATGTTTAAATCAACATGAGGTGCTATTTGAAGGATGTGTTTTCATATGTCACAATGAGGCCACAGAACTGAAACTTGTCCTGGCTTCCTGTCTTGTTCTCAGCCCAGGAAAATGGAGCTAGGCACAGAGTTTTTGGCATGTGGCAAAAGAATGACACAAGGAAAAGGAATGGTACTCACTAGTCAAGGCGGGACTGATTATAGCAAAGAGAATGTGATCAACTGAAGAGGTTGATAATAATGGAGGAAATAGACAAAAGTGGTTGAAACAAAGGACAGAGGAATTTCTTTCTGCTGGCTGATGTTCCTCCACCTTTCCAACTAAAATTTTAACCGAGAAAAAACAAACCATGTTTGTGGTCTTGCCACAACAGTTTCCAGTTAAAGACAAATCAAATCAGAATAAATTTCCAGCATCCATATAATTTCCTCATTTTGGTTGGTTGCTTGCTTAATGAGTGAGAATGCAAAATGTGGTCGGTTTACAAAGTCATTTACAGACCAGTTCATAAAGAATTCTTATAGATCAGCATTGACCCACATTCCATGGTTTGAAAAATATGGCACTAGGATATGATTCTTTGAACAGCCTGAAAAACAGCCCTCAAAATCCTTAGCATCACTGTCTGTATTCTGGTGATGCTTGCTGTGTCCAGCTGGTTTTTCACCCTCCTTAGTAATCATCTGCAAGACAGACTCTGAACAGTTGCTCTTGGGATGGCTGGAGGGAGCTGTGCTGTCCCCAAAGGGTCCAGACTGTGACCCTGTGTAGCTGCTAAGATGTCCCTTTAATGCAGTGTCTGCAGTGGCTAGGAAGAACAGGAAAAACGAAGTTTGCTTTGCTTCTTTGAATAGTGGTAGAATCTGAGAATCATTAAAGTTGGTAAAGACCCCTGAGATCGAGTCCAAACTTTGACTGGACACCACCATGCTAAATAAACTAAAGCACTGAGTGCCACACCCAGTCTTCCTTGAAGAGTTTCAGGGACGGTGACTCCACAACCTCCCTGGGCAGCCCATTCCAGTGCTTGACAAACCTTTCACTGATGAAATTCTTCCTGATGTCAGTCTGAACATCCCTTGGCACAGCTTGAGGCCATATCCTCTTGTTCTGTCCACCCCTCACCTGGCTGTCCCTCCTGTCAGGGAGTTGTGCAGAGCCAAAAGGTCTCCCCTGAGCCTCCTTTTCTCCAGCTGAGCCCCTTTCCCAGCTCCCTCAGCTGCTCCTCATCATCCTTGTGCTCCAGACCCTTCCTCAGCTCCGTTCCCTTCCCTGGACATGCTCCATGCAACCACCTCCACAACAGAAAAAAAAACAACAAACAAATAGGTTCATTATTAGTATGCAAGCTTCTTTTTCCCCTTGCTTGAAAATCTGCATTTTGATACAATTTTTATTTACAAAAGAACTGCTCTGTGGTTTTATATTTTCTCCCCTATTTTTTTAAATAAGAGTCCTGCCTCCTTCTGTGGGATAAACAGATTCACTCTTCACTGACTCTGCAGTGAAGGGAAAAGTAGTGTGTGCTTTGAATGAATATTTTCCCAGTTTGTATGATTTGAAGTGAAATATATCTGCTGCTGCTTCAAACCAGCAGAGGGAGTTTGCTCATCCAAATAATTTTTAAACTTCTCAACACAATCCTATTTTTTCACTACTGTTGTTACCTGGCAGGAACTGCTGCTGAAAAGAAAAGGTGACATTTTACCATTCAGACTGTTTAACTCCTTAGTGCTAAAGGCTGCTTGCTTCCAGTCAATTTTTACAGATATCATTGTGCAAGAATTTGCTGCAATGAAAAATCAACTCAGCTGGAATGTTTGGGAGCAAACTATTTGGTTAAAGGGGAATGTACAATTATTTCAGTGCATGTGCCACTCAAATGTGCATGAAACCACTGTGTGGTAACAGCTGACACACTTTTTTTCTCTTTCTTTTTTTTTTTTTTCCAAAGCCAGTTCCTTTATTTTTCTGCATTCTGGAGAGAAGCTTTGAAAGTTCCTGGTTTAGGTTTCTTTATTTGGAAATAGTGGAGTAATTTTAAGATGACTACAGTGGCAAAAAAGGTCAAGTGAAATGTTCACTGTAGCAGAACTAGGGAAAGAGTCTCATTATTGCTAGTTTTTTTTTGTGAGAGAAAGAAATCAGCTCCAGTGGTGACAAATTGTATCATTCTCATCTTGTGCTATAAACCTGCATAGCAGGAACTATACAATGATCTCTCTTGTAAAATAAAATTATAGCAGTTACTGACATTAACAGTGGATATTATCTTGATTTGCAAGTATGTCACAACTCTTCCTCTCTCAAAACCAAGGTAGAAATTCAGTTATTCCATTGAGCTCAATCATAAAGCACTTAAAATGCTGATCTTTCATTTTAAAAAGTTTTGTTGAACAAAACTGTGAGACGACAGTGTTATTTTTGGGAACCTAATTGGATTTGAAACTACTCTGAAACAAATATGCACTTTTCTAATTCCATAGAGTCAGAATATCAATTCTCTACACCTTGAACTGAAAGGAAGGTCTGAATAAAAAGCAAGAACCAGTGTTCCCTGTATATCTGTCTGAATATGAGTAAAACTATTTTCAAAGGACTGCATAAATTCCAATTATTGACTAATATCCAAGGGAAAATGGCTCATTAAATTTTTCAGCTTTTACTGAAGTGGAAAAGGAGGAAGAAACTCATTGTAAGTGATTTAGAAGGCAATTTTCGGTAAATAAGCATTTAGCACATGCCACCAGACATAGAGCATAGAGACAAGAAATGAAGTAGTCACGTGATTTAACACTTGAGTGAAAACAGTCAATAGCCTGGCACAGATGTATTTTCTTTACATGTATTACAATTACCAACTCATATGAGAATGCTAAATACGGGTCCCCATGCTGCTCTGAGTCACACATGAGCAGACTCTTGCACTTTTGCAAATCTCAGTGCTGTGAAATCTTGTCAAACTCAACAAAGCATGGGGCAGACACAACCACCAGTGCCACACACCTCATGGGCCACAGCCCTGCTTAGACAGAAAACTGCTCAGGCTGCAGGTGAGAGATTCAGCAGCATTACAGGCAGTGCCCACAGAGAAAGAGACTTGGCCTCAGCAGCCACAGGGGCTCCCTCAGGAGCAATCCCATTTCTGCCTCACTGCTACTGGAAAGAGGATGGAGGCTGAAGCACAGGAGCAGTGGATGCTGGTGCATTATCATCAGAGCAGATGGGCTTGGAATAAAACTCAGGTTTTGTACTCAGGCTGCTAAGGAGCTTTGAGCCAGCCCTGGCCAGAGTTATCAAGGCATGTTGAAATAAAACAGAATTTTACAAAGCCAGTACTTTACCTGTCCACAGCGTAAGAACCAAGAACCAGGGCTTTACTCTCCTAGGCTGAAGGGAGAGGCAAAGGCAGCTTTATGTCAGCATGAGTGAATATGAACTGGAATGAGATTTGGCCAGCTTCCAGAAAGAAGCTTCCAGAAAGAAGGCTACATGGAGCTCCTTCAGTGCTCTGTAATCATGTACACTACCAACATTTTATTTCTCACCTCTTGTTCATACACACTTAGCTTTGTGGCAGAGTTTAAAAAAGTAAAAACTGCTACATCAGATAAAATTTATCATTCCTCTAATCCTTTTCCTTCTTTTTTTAGCATGTAGCTCTACAAAGGAAGTGGAAAAAAGTGATACATTAGACAGATGAGGATAATTCATTCTCATGGAAGTTATTTTCTGAATTTTTATTGCGACTGACTTCAAACTCTAAGGCTAATGTTTCCTTTCTTGTAGGAGTGTGTGCTGGGCTTTGCACCACTAATTAGTGGTTTGTCATTAGTTTTGTCTGTTTCTTTTTGGAGCTAGGATTATTAGAAAGGCGATTGAGATGGTTTTCGTGTTTGGTTTTGGATGTTTATTGTATCTTATAAAAAATTACAGAAAGTCTGACAGCACCTCTAGCTCCTTGCTAGAATTAGGAAAAATGGCTCCAGCTGGGCCTGCTTTAAGGCTTTATAAAGCTAAAGAAACCAATAGAGGTTTAACACTTATATTATTTATTCTTTTGACCCAATAATTGATTCCCATGACCCTTAGAGTGACTTTTGACTGACCAATCCAAAGGTTACTACCTAAGTTCCGTGAAGAAGAAGGAAGAGAAGAAGATGAACAAGAAGAAAAGACACCACCCAAAATTCTCCATCTTGTTCCCTAACTACCACTATACTGTAAAAACCTCAAATTTAAAACTCATCACCCAGTGAAAATACACACCCACTACACATTTGTGACTTTTAACTCATTATTCATATTTACAAGTCTTCTCCAAGGTTTCAGGTCCAGTGCAGTGTTCTCCAGGGCCTCTGTACCTGGAAGCACAGAAAGCTCAAAAACTCCAGATTTCTGAGATCCAACACTTTCTGTCCCAAACTTCCTCTTCTTGTTAAGTACTTTAAACCTGGGGGTGCAGGAAGGTTGTAATTTTATAAAAAATAAATTCTCCTTTTAAGGGTAGCACCATGGGGCCATTTATCAGTAAAACACTACACCTGCTTCAAGGAAATTCTGACTATGACTTGTACATTCCCAGCTCTGCAGCTGAAAAAAATGGAAGCACCTGCCTCAAAGTATGGTGAAGCAGATAAAATACCACAATAAAATGTGATATATACTTGTTTATACACTCAGACTCCATGTTCTGTCTTTAGTGCTCATGATCTGACTCATTTTCCCTTTCTGTGCCATGAGAAAGATGCTAGGCAAAAGCTGACTCCTGGAAATACTTGACATTCTTTTCAGGCTAATTTTGTCCTGAGCTTGGCTGAAACAGCTCATTTGGAACCACTCATAAAAGGATGTCTGCAGCAAGGAAGAGGGAATATTTTCATTTCAGAGAGCCCTGCTGTGTTATATTCCCTGATTTTCATCAAAACCAGACCGTGTTTACTTATCCTTTTGGCCTCAAGGTCAGGGTTTTTTCTTTAAATTGCTTCAGTTCTAAGTAGTTGTTTCACTCATTCCTGAGTTTCCCACAAAAACCTAAACAATGGAAGCCTGATATAGCTTGGAGCAGTTTCCTACATGCATCTGAAGTAAAAAAAAAAAAAAAAAAAAAAGCCAACACCCAAAAAAAGATCCCTACTCTATAAACTCCCAAAAGCAGTGCACAAGCCCACAAACACAAGCATGATGTTAATGATGATGTTAATGACACTGGCCAAGGGGATGGTTGGGTTGGAAAAATCATCCAGTCCAACCTGTGACCAGACAGCACCATGTCAGCTAGACCCTGGCACTGTGTAGCATCCAGTCTTTGCTGAACATCCCTCCAGGGATGGTGACTCCACTGTCTCTGAGCTGCCTTTTCCAGTGTGTAATCACCCTTTCTGTGGAAGGCTCCAACCTGAGCCCCCCCAGCCCCCTCAGCTTTTCCTCATAAGATTTGTGCTCCAGACCCAGAGAAAGAGGAGGACTTTACACTGGGAAGCAGGGCAGGGATGCGGGGTGGCCCCAGCAGTGAAGGCAGTGGTGAGGGATTGGCACCATTTATGAGCCCTTGAGGCCAAAAAGGTGAAAGGAATCCTGTGTGCATTAGGAAGAGCATTGCCAGAGGGGTGATCCTGCACCTCTGCTCAGCCCTGCTGGGGCATATCTGGAGTGCTGTGCCCTGTTCTGGGTTCTGTGAGAAACATGGAGCTCCTGAAATGAGTCCAGTGGAGACTATGGAGATGATGAAGGGAATGGAACATCTCTCTTCCAAGGAAATGCTGAGGGGGCTGGGGCTGTTCAGCCTCGAGAGGAGATCCTGAGAGGGAACCTCATCCCTGTGTGTCCCTGTGTGCAGGGCGGGTCAGAGCAGGGCCCAGGCTCTGCTCCAGGGGCCCAGCAATGGCACCAGAGGAACGGGCAGGAACTGATCCCAGCAAGATCCACCTGGACAGGAGGCAGAACTTCTTTACTGTGCAGTGACCAAGCACTGAGCAGATTGTCCAGAGAGGGGTCAGAGTCTCCCTTACTGAAGATATTCCAGAACTGTCTGGATACAATCCCATGCCATGTGCTCTGGGTATTCCTACTTGAGCAGGGAGGTGGAACCACTGTGGTCCCTTCCAACCTGACCTATTCTGTGATTGCGTGAAGGGGGCTGTGGGGTGTGTGAAGGGGTGATGCGGAGGCTGATGAAGGGGCTGTGAGGGGGGATGATGATGGGATGATGATGGGATTGTGAGGGGATGTGATGGGGGTGATGAAGGGGATGTGAGNAGGTGAGGGGGGTGATGATGGGATTGTGAGGGGATGTGATGGGGGTAATGAAGGGGATGTGAGCGGTGGTGAGTGGGTTGTGAGAGGGCTGTGAGGAGGCTGATTGGGGAGTGATGATGGAGCTGTGAGGGAGTTATGAGGAGGGGGTTCGATGAGGGCGGTGACGAGAAGAATGCTGGGGACGGTTGAGGCGTGGGGCGACGAACGCACGGCTAACGAGGGGCACCATGAGGGTGTGGCGAGAGGGCGGTGCCGGGGCGGTCCCTGCCCTGAGGGGCGGGCCCGGGGGCGGGTCGAGCTCCCCGCGCGGGGCGGGGCCGCTGTGGTGACGTCATCCCCGCCTGGCAACGGCGTGGGGGCGGTGGCGGCGCGCGGCTCTCGCGGGATTTGGCGCCCCCCGCCGTGGGCGGGGCGGAGCCGCCGGTGCCTGAGCTCGGCTGAGGCGGACAGCGGGAGCGGCGGGACGGGACGGGCGAGCGGGTCCTCTGCTTCGGGCCGCCCGCGGCTCGGAGCCGCCTCTTCCGCGCACGTAGAGCCACGGATGGAGCCGCAGTGCTCGGCTTGAGCGCGTCGGCGGGTCCTGGAGCCGCTCCGCCGAGCCTGGGCGGGCGGGCGCAGCATGGGTGAGTGCGGCGGGGAGGGCGGTGGGACCGGCCCCCTCTTCCCGCTTCTTTGGGGGCTCCTTCGCCAGCCTTTGTCTGAGGGGACGGCGCGGACCCGCGGGGCCCGGGGCAGCCCCCAAGGTGCCGGGGCGGGAGCGGTGCCGGTACCCGGGGGCCGGTGGAGGAGCTGCCGGGCCGGCGAGTGCGGCAGGTGCTCGGTGAGCGTTCCCTCCTGCGAGAGGCCGGGGCCGCTCCGTCCCGCCCGGCCGCTCCCGGGGGCTGCGGAGGGGCCCGGCTGGCAGGAGGTGCGGGGGCTTCCCTGGGTTTCGGTGGGGAGAGCGAGGTGTACATCAATGCCTGGTGCTGTTTGGAGGGAGTGGCTTGATGAACATAGAAGTTTTTATGGTTAAATCCTGCCCTTTCGCCTTTTTTTTTTTGTCGCAACTCAGCGTCAATTTGAGCTGCGCCTTCACCTATTTCTCCACCAAGGCGAGAAGCACTCAGTGTATTTTAAAGAGAGCGAGTGTAGAACCACTGGGAGTATTCCTGTGTTCAGGATGTGCCAGTTCAGGTTCACACTGGAAACAGTCGGTTGTGATGGGTCTGGTTTTTAATGTGAGCGTCGGCATGGGGAAGTGTGAACGAGTGACTTAGACACTACTCCTGGGCGCCCTCTTTGCTTATAGCGACTTCCCCTTTACAGACTTTGGACCTCACTGGGGTCCGAAACAGAGAGCGGGTCATTTTGTCTGTCTCTGGTACCTCCTTCCTGCTCTGCTGTGCTGTGTACACCCGTGTACTCGTGGAGGGTGTGTGCAGGGGCGCGGGTGGCAGTGGCTTCAGTGTGCTTGTTCTGCTGTGTGCAAACATGCTCTGTCAGAACGAGAGTAAAGCTTTTAAAGTGGAAGGGTACCTGGGTTTTGGATAGCTTTTCTGCCTCCCCGTTGTGCATGAAAATGAAGAAGTGCACGGTGTGCAGATCAAACGTGCAGTTATTGAAGCGAGAAGCACTCCTCCTGGCTGGCGTTCTGCTGATTATCAAGATCTGCTTTCAGTGTGTTCACCTCAGTGGATATTGTTCTATGGGGTGAAAGCATGCTTAAAATGAAATTTGCGTTTTAAATTCTGGTAGAAACCAAACATTTCACTTTTCAATGGTTTTTGTAATTATTCAGAATAGGTAAGACTTGCTCCTCATTTATTTTCGGGCTGCACTGTTTTACTTGCAAGTGAGAGGTGTCTGCCCAGGTCATTGTAGTGGCCTGTGATGGTAGTTCCTAAAGCAGAAAGGCTTAGTGTGCTAATTAAACATATTGAACTCAGCTGTAGTGCTGAAATGAGAAATACCTCAGGATTGACATATGGTATGGTTGAGTTATTAAAATCCTTAGTATACTCAGTATAGTTAGGAATACTCTGTGAGGGCTGAGTCCAGTTCATGGTTGTATGTGACTATTCTGTGACGTGGTTTTATGTATTTTTGTCCTTAAGTTTGCTTTTCTAAAGGCAATCCTCTCCTGATGACCATAATGAGCATGTTATTACTGCTCCAGATATGACTGAACTGAGTGGGTGCACACACTGTGTCGAGTATTGCTTTTGTGTGGGTTATTTATTACCATAACAATTGGTGTGTATGTGCAGTTACAGAGCAGTTCCTGCCAGGATGGTGGCCAAGCTCTAGAAAGGATTGTACAATAATCCCAGAACCCTATAAACAGATTTTCTCTGAAGGTGTTGTTCTTTATTCAGATTTCCAAGTATTTCTTGTGGTCAGAAGGGGTGAGGAATATGCAGTAAAACATCACTAAAAATAAGAGTGGAAAAAAAAGCAACTGTAACTTGCATTGCACTCACTGTAATTAGTAGTTGCCTCACAATTTACCTTGAAGTCATTAGTTGATTATTTTATTACTGGCGTCATGGTAGAGCTTTCTCTTGATAAGAGATTGTCTTTTATGTCAGCTTGTGAAAGGGATTTTACATGTAAGAAGGGAGTGTTGAGCTATCTTTGACAAACTCAAGGATTTTTTTGAGATTTATAGAGAACTAAGAACAGCCAGTGTGACTCTGGAGGAACCAAAAGGAGAAGGGCAGAAGTACAGAATGCCTTGGAAACAAGTTCTTTCATGTTCTTCTGGTAGCTGGAAATTAATGTTTCAAGAGCACGTGTCATTGAGGTGTCTGAAGGATGGGGAGGGGGGTGTGATCAGAGGTGATGCACACAATACCATATAAAGTTATTGGTAATGTCCAGTGACACCCTTGAGCCCTGTCATTACAATTCTCTGCCTTCTGCACTAGATTAATCATGTGTGTATGACTCTAGAAACAGCTTGATAAACAGATTAAAGGGAAGAAAATGTATTCAGATGTTACAGGTGGAAAATACTTTATTTGATTGAATCGGGTTTTTTTTCTGTCTTGGGTTGATATTAACTTGGAGAGATTAGCTTCCAGCTAATTGTCAAATGGCTTTATAACTAAGAAGGAAATATTCTAGCAGCAGCTAATAAATTGCTACAGTGGAACACTGCAATCCACGTCTGTCAGTATCTTCTTAGCTATATGCATCCCCCCCATCTTTTTTATTTACAAAAATTTGTGCAGACTTTGATTTGTGGTTACCATGGTTAGTATATTTTAAATTGCTGCATGTTATCTTCAGAAAAATTTATAATTTTGGAATACTTTAAGAAGCCAGGTACACTTCTTCATTGCCAACAGAATAAGTATAAATATATTTGGTCTACAGAGTAAGTTCATTGAACATTAAATTTGTGTGAAGCCTTTTGTTAACTTCAAAAAAAAAACAATCTAGAAGGTTTTTGTAAGCAGACTTAATACTTTTAGCATATTGTTGTGGAGAGAGTGACAGTTTCGGCCTTCACCAGTAGTATCCCAAGAAACTGTTAGAACATTGCTTCAGGATTTGTTCTTCAATTCAAAAAACAAACAGTAAACCCTCACAGAACAACCCCTCACCAAAAACCAAAAATCGACTCCATACACCCCGAAGCAAATGGGATAGGATAGATGAGGAGTCCGGCTGCTGGTATTTTTACCAAGAAATATGTAGTGTGGGATGTGCAGTTGAGCTTCAGTCAGACTTTATTGCAGAGTAAAATGACAGTCAGAAGTTCCAATTGTTAAACCTTTCTGTACTCAGGTATTTGAGCCTGATGTTGACCAGCTGTACTTGTGGTGGTCAGCCAAGTGGTTTCTTACTACCATTTTCTTTATTGTAGACAAAACCATAAGGGAGGGTGATGTAAAATTGACTTCTGGAAGATATGTGCCTTAGCTGCTGGGAAACCAAATTACAGTAACTGAGAAGAGTTGGTGGATCCTGACTTTGGGTCGAGACAGAGCAGAAATCCCATCAAAAGGTGCTGCAGATTCTGTCAGCTCTTGCATATTTTGGTTTTTTTTTGGTTTTTTTTCTTTTTTTTTTCTTTTTCTTTTTTTTTTTTTTTTTTGTTTTTTTTTTTTTTTTTTTTTTTTTTTTTTTTTTTTTTTTTTTGGTTTTTTTTTACCCCAGAATGTAAGAACTACTGTGCTGAGAGTCCTGACTGGAGACAAGTAGGGAGGAAAAGGATGTGGAAAGCAGGTTTGTAATGGAAAGTTTTTTTCCTTTCTTTTTTTTTTTTTCTTTTTTTTTTTCATTTTAATTAAAACCCCTAGTCTGGCAGTTAGTGATTTATGAACTTTCTCAGAGGTGTTTGTGGTTTCACCAGATCCTTTTTTATAGATAGTTCAAGTCTGTGGTTGTCCATCCTTAAGGGGCTCAAAAAAAGTTGTGGTTTTTGCCAACCACCACTGTCTGTGACAGTGGGAGTCCCTGTTTAACATGTGGGAATGTGTGGGGGAAATAGGTCCTTTCAGTGTGAGCTTTTTTTGCCCTAAAACTGCTCCTTGTTCTGCCAGACTCCGTTGTATTTTTGAGCAATGGTGGGTGATTGTTTGATGGCTTCATACTGAGAAGTCTGTCTGTCTTCTTTTGGCATGTGCCAGTCATCCCAGGTGCTGCTCACCTTTACTGGATAGTTATTTTAGTATTGATCGTGTTTTTGTCTTGTTGAAAAGAGTTTTTCATGTAATCCAAGAGGTAACTTCATGCAGGGGTGGGATTATATTTATTGTCTTGATTTCTTTTGTTTTTCTAACAGTTCTTAAGAGCTTTCATTTCAGCTAGGTAGGACCTTGCCCTTAAATTCTCTTTACCTTCACTGCCTTTCTCCATTGTCTGCCTGTGCTTGGTTTTGTTTTTCCCCTTAGTGGGTTTTTGTTGCATAAACACAGGAAATGTGTGGTTGGGCACACTGCCCTGTCTGGGGCTGAGTGAGGTGGCTGCCTGGTCTGTCCTGCTCCGGCTGTCACAGCTCTGCTCTTCCCATTTGTTTTGCTTCCCTGGAGATGCTGTCACATATGACTGCTAGTCTGATAGTTCCTTAACCTGGCTTGATAAAAATGATTTGTTAGGAAAGAGCAGCAATGAAAATGCTTAAAGTGGCTAAAATCATTCTTGACAGAAGTGTTGAGTCAATCAGGTGAAATTTGTTGCTAGTGGGTCTGGGGTGTAGCAATTTCTATCAGCTGTGATTGCTACCTGGGCACTTAAAATGTGTCTCTGGTCCTTCACAGGGGTTTAACTTTTTTCCTTCTGCTGCTTTTAAAGTGGGTATTGGTCTTTTTTTAAACGGGCATCCTGTATTTTGTAAGGTAGCTAAATTCCATTCAGCTTTTTCTTCCCTGATACTTTTCCTTTCCATAATGTTGCTTTTTTTTTTTTTTTAACTTTGAATTGTGAATGTGCTAATGATCTAAAATGTGCCCAGTGTTCAGTGGAGGTGGTGCCTGAGCCTTTGCTGTCCCTCACTTTGGATGTGGGCTGGTGGGACACAGATTTCCCCAGTACTGTGGTGGTGGAAGCACAACCCTGCTTGAGCATCACCCATGGCTGTCCTGGTGCACTGGTGACAGCAGGACTGAAGCACTAAAACTGCCTTTCTAGTTGCCTCTTTTCTGATGTTAATAAGTGTCCTTTTACCCTAAATTTTTCCCTGCTTCCTAGCATAAACTTCAGACTTCATTTCACCAGCACTGCTATTTTCTTTCTCTGCCTAATGCCAACAAGAATTTTGAGTGAGGTTGTGTTTTACTTCACTACTTCCGTATAGAATTGACTTTCTTCATATACAGTCAGAATTAAATACTTTTTTTTTTTCAGAAGTCTTGAACAAGGAACATGATGCATTGTCAATCTTTTTGAACAAAAATTTAAGTCTTGTCACTGCCAGAGTCCTAAATCAGACTGAAGGAAAAATCACAGTATGTGTCTGTCTGCCAGATGAGTTAAATCTTTCCACTTTTGGGGCAATGTACACTGTAGAGAGTATAATATGAGGTAATTTAGAATGTTAAGTTCATTTTTTTTAAAGGAATATTTATTGCCTATAATATGCTCATGACTCTGAGATTGGCTCGGCTCAGCTCATCAGAGCCTGGTGCTAAAAACACCAAGGTTATGAGTTTAGTCCCTGTATGGGCCATTTATTTAAGAGTTGGACTCAGTGATCCTTTTGGGTCCCTTCCAACTCAGAACATTTTGTGAAATCTGTATTAGGCCAGGATTGCTTTCAGCAGAATAAATGAGGATATAATATTTTGAATAATTAAAAAATGAGGCCTTTTCCTTTAATTTCAGGAGTTAGTGCAGTTCTGACCTGTGGTGTTACAGGTGAGGGCTGCAGCTGCTCTCCACTTAGTGCTGAAGAGCTTTGTGATTGCAAATTGAGTTTAAATTTGACGTTGTTAAAGAAACTCAAACTGAATGTTACTGCTTTCATTGTTTTAACTAGATAAAGTGTTGCTTTAAATTATTTAAATGGCTTAAGATTGCACTGTTTCTTAACAGTGAGTAAATCCCTGTGAACATACTTTTTGTCATTAGAGGCAAATGGTTTTGGAATTAAGCAGTGCTAGGCAATCTCATTATTTTTGCTTCTGCAGCAGCTGTGAATAGATTATTTGTGGATGGGAGTTATAAATGATTTTTACTTTGATTTTAAATAAGGCAGTTTTTCTAGAGTTCCTGGAAACTTCCCTGACTTATTATTTGAAGAAGACTTTTAAGAAATCAGTTTCTGCCTCTTTGGTGAAATTACTAAGTGGTCAGCCTTTGTCAAATGTTTTCGACTGTGGATGTAGTTTGATTTTTTCAAACTGTCACTGAAGTTAAGTCTGAGTCTTTGCTTACCTCTGGCTAATGAGCATTGTCCTCTTCCCTTGCTTGTATGAACCAAGTAATCTGAAGCTTCCCAGCCTTCCTGAATCAGTTTTCAGCCAGTCTGGCTGTCCAAAAGCAAGAGGAGGAGGACGATGCTACTGACACTGATATCAGCTGCAGCACACTTAACAGCGGTTGTCAGCTTGGCCCTGACAGAAATTTTTTGTCTTCCAGTTTTGGCTCTTCAGTTCAGTTATGGCTTTATTGGTAACATACCACTATACCTTCATTCCTCTTAGTGTGTTTCTATTTCCCCAAGTTGCACTGTTTGTTCATTTCTCAGGAAAAACATAAAAGCAGATATATAAAATATAAAACATTGACAGAATGTTTCAAGTTGTTTCTTTTCAATGCATCTTTGGCACTCAGGGAGAGGAATCTCCATCTTTGCTGCTTGAAGAAATGAAACCACTAGTTTCAGGAAGTGAATGAGAATCTAATCGCTTAACTTTGAACTTGCACCTTGAGCTGTGAACAGATTGGTTTTAAGGCTGTTTTGTGTATAATCTCCCTTGTCCCGAAGTCTGTGGAGCTGTGGGTGCAGTTCCAGGCTGTGCTTCAGAGATAGCCCAGGCTGCTGCTGGAAAGGGCCTGAGCTGTGCAGTGCCTGTATCTGGCTTGCCCTGGCCCAGTGGCTGTTAGCCCTGCTGGGAGCTGATGGGCAGGTGGGGAGAAACTCCTGTGCCAGCTTTGCCATCATGTCAGCAAGCTGGATGGCCTCACTCTGGCTGCAGTCCTTACCTCCTGGCGAGAGAGTGGATGGGACTGAATTTCAGGAGTCAGAGGATGTAGAGTGTCTTTCCTTTCTATTTTAACCTGCAGTTACTTTGCACTAGATCCACGCTAAATTTCATAAGTTTCTTTTGAGTGTTTGTGTTAATTGCTCTCCCTATGTGTTCACGATCCACTAAACTGGTTATTTCACAGCATTCTTTTTCTGTATCTTTAAAGGAGTTTTTTTATCCCTTCCAATCCATTTTAAGCCAGCCAAATGTTCCTTTTAAACTGCACTTCTAATTCACAATTTTTTTATTCATTTAACAATACCTTTAAAGAGAAAATAGTTTCTAAACAGCTAGAACCTGTTACTGAGAAGCCTTTTGTATTTCTGTAGGTGTTGGTTTTGTTTGTTCTCAATAATGTTTATGTCTTGAGAAAAGGACTGAGCATAGTATGTAAAAATATGCATCTGTTCTTCTGTATCCTGATTTTCTGCAGTTGGGCTGGACTTGCAGCATTCCCATCACTTAAATGCTTTTATGGAGTTTGGCTTATTTAGCACTATCATAAACCAGTAAATACAAGATTAAGTGCAATAAGCCTGCCTAAAACTTGAGGTAAATCACATTGCTATTTGCACTCATTATAACATCTAAATGTTACTGTCAGGGAAGTTATTAATTGCTAGAACAAACTGTTGGGAGAATTCTAGATCTGTCATTTCTTGGTATGGTCAATCCCTGGATAATGCAGATATCAGTGTATTCTTCAATTTCTCCTTTTGGCAGGTTTAGTGATCTTGTGTCCATACAATGGTCTAGTTCAAGACACTGGCCAGGGTTGAATCCAGCTGGAAGAGAACCAGCTGGCTGATTTGGCAGCAAACTAGACCGACACACCCTGGAGCAGCACAACTGTGAGACCAGCACAGGGGAAGACGTGGTGGAATGAGAATGAGTAGGGAGAGACCGTGCAGGGTCACTCCTTTAGCTTCAGATTGCTGGAGTCACTGTAAAACTCTGGTCTCTGTAAGCGACTAAAGCAGTCGTTCCTGAAAAGCACAGCCTGTTTCCCTTTCCAAGGAGGTTAAGTGAAGAATATTCTTTTGTTGAGAGACTTTGGTACAAGACTTCACAAAATTAGCAGGGTTTACAAGCTGCATAAGTGTCTGCAGGGTGGGCCATGGGCTGTTTGTTTGAAACCTCAGTGTCCCAAACAGCACTTCTTGTTGTGTTCAGCTGAGTTGGTGCTGTTCTGAAGCCAGATGGAATGAGATGCTGTGCTGCAAGTGGGACAGTGGAAGTGCTGAGGTGAGCGAGGCTTTTGAAGTTGTGAGGATAAAAGCAAATATGTTAATCCCATACTCTTGTGGGTATGGTAGATAAGGAGGCAGCAGATTTTCTTGAAAAGTGCAAACAGCAGAATGTAGCCTTTTGATTAAGGATAAATTATCATGAACTGTGCTGTTTTCCACTTGAAAATCAGATACAGGGCTTCCTTTGCCTGACCCGCAGGTTACTGAAAATACATCTCATCTTTCAGCACAGGGAAGGAGAGTGTCTGTTAGGTGGAAGATTATACTAAAAACCATTACACTGACACATTCACATTATAAAAAGCCTGTGTATAACAGGGCCTACTTTTATAGACTAACTATCTGAATAAGAATGTGGTGCAAGGAAGTAGAGAAACTGTCTCAGCTGACACCCTTTGCAGCTTGAGGAGAGCTTGAAGGCATTTCTTAAATCATTTTGTGCTATAGGGCTAAGTATATAAATTAATAGTGTGGGGTTGTCAAGTAAAAGCACAATTAAGAGTGTATAAAATTGCTTCCTCTTACTTTCATGTGCTCATCACCTTACTAGATGCTTATTTTGTGGAAAGAGTTTGCCCTTTCAGTCTTAGTGTTTCATGCTTACTGAGACAGAGCTATAAGGCACATGTATGGATTGTAATGTAAATAGCTTCTAATATGTAGGTTGTAGGAGCAAACCTGCCCCGGTAGATAACCAGCAAGAAAGCCTCAGGCTGGATGAACAGCAGATGAAATAAAGCTGTTTATGAAACAGGAGATGTGCTGTCAGTACAATAAGACACAGCCTGCCATCTCCATGCAGCAAGGACACTACTGATTTCCTATCAACACAGAGTTGCTGGATCCTGCTGTTCACTGCTGTATCCTGATTTTTCAGTTCTGAGCTGTGACTGAAGTGGTAAATCCTGACCTTGGTGTTTAAAAAAGCAGAGGTTGTATTGCTGGCTCTTCTCTCGTGGTTTCACTTTTGTTGTGTGTATGTAGCTGGGCTCTCAGGGTTATGCCTGCAGTTGTGAATATGTGGGAACAATTAAGAGTATTTCCTTTGTGTTTCTGAAATCCAGACTACTTCTTCAAGTGACTGTGTTGAGAACAGCAGAGATGAGCAGAGGCTTTCTATGAACTTGCCTTGGGTGCTTTGTCTCCCGATGGCAGCAACTGCTATCCCTTGCCCCAGACTGCTTTTCATAAACTCCTGTAAGGCCTCTGATCCCTTCTCAAATTCTTCAAATACCAATCATGGTGTTACTATCAGTTAGCTCTGCAAGACAGGGCACATGCTGTAGCTGCTTCCAAGCTGCATATTTGGTGATCAGCCAGCCATCAGGTTAGAAGGGCAAGTGTTGGGGCAGTCCTGAAATCTTTTCTTCGGTAAGGACTGAGATTTGAGTACTTCAGTGCTGACTCTGCAAAAAAACCCTAAAAATAAAAAATGTACAGCTCTTATTTTAGAGATGCTGCTCTTCTGGCATGTTTCAGCCAAATGGGTGTACAGGGGAAGAATTATTGGGAGTAAAGCAGGAGGACAGGCAGGTAGGGATGCTCACAACAATGCTGGTTTCTTCAAATGCTCGAGATTATGGCCAGGTACCTTAAAAAATTCCACAGTGAATGGGGTGGGGGATGATTGATGTGCTGCAATAATGAGTTACCTTACTGTCTACCAGGGGGCACGAGCAGGATAGTAACCAGCAGGTCATGGGAAGTGGTTGTTCCCTACTCCCTGACACTCACAGGACTGTCTCTAAAATACTGTGTCCAGTTTTGCTCCTCCCTCCCTTCAAATGTAGCTGGAATGCCGCTGAATTAGAGAGTTGAGGGTGGTTGGGAGGCTGGTGCATATGGTGTGCAACAAGAAGGTGTGCCTGGAGAGAACAATCTATTCTCCTTTGAGGCACAGTGCAAAATTATGAACCAATGCCTGCAAATTAGAGTGCAGTTCCTACTGAATATAATGTGGAAAAATTATTATGAGAATTCGGTATCAGAAGAGGTGCTTGGGGTGGCTGTTTTATCTCCATCCTTTCAAGACTTCTCAAATTTAACTGGGACAAAGCCTTGAGCAACCTGATTTGACTTTGAGATTAACCTTGCTCTGACCAATTTGGAATAAGTTACCTCCAGAGGTCCTTTCAAACCCTATTTTCCTGTGATTGGAAGCTTTGCAAGCCATGCAGATTGGAATCTTGATCTTAGCTGAAGGACTTGATCCCTGAACTTTTAGAACATAATTGACCGAATGAAACAATTTTGCTTCCTTTAAAACTGTCTGAGACTGTAGGATGCCCTTGAGCATTTGCTGTTTTGACTGGCTTTTGTAAAAGTCCATTTTATAAGGATTTCTTTCTGTGCATTTCCATCAGAAGTTCAGTTAATTGTCTTGACTAAAATGTTCACACTAAAAAGTAAATGAACTTTGTCACAATTAGTATGCCCTGACAGCATGGAGTCAGATACAAACACTTGTTCTTGTTATAATGCTAAGCATATTTTGTGGTTTTTGCAAGATTCCAATCTGGGACCATTCAGACTCTTGCATCATGTCTGTTTTCACAGATGAAGGGAACACTTTGTGCATGCTCCAAATAATGCTTTTAAGTTCCTGTAAATTTATTTCGAAGCCAGATTCTTGCCATGTTTGCACAAGTACTAATTGTCATTCAGAGTTACAGATGTGCCAAATTGTGTGCTGTCTGTCAAAGCATTTCTGTATTTCTTTGGAACGCAAAAGGAGTTTTCGTTTAAACCCGAAAGGCTTTCAGATATTTTCTTGTTTTCATAACTCTTGAATTCATAACCTGGGGCTATGATCCTGATGTCCTTTTTGGCTAGGAGAATCCTGAAATAAAAAATCTGCAGGAGGAGCTGAAGCTTTTGTAGTAGCGTGAAGTCCTCATAGAAATAAAGACTTCAAATACATTTTTTTATTTTTCAGGGGAATGACTTTGTAAAAAGAGTTCTCAGATAAGCAACAGAGTCTTTAGCTTCAAACTTATTTTTGTGAGCTAGTTGTCTAGTGAAGACATTAAGGGAACACCTAAAAATAGGGTGTTGACCTCAAGGTACTTTCACTGCTTATTTGGTGCTTTGGATTTGAACAAAATATAAATGAAGTATGATTCTTTTGTTCTTTAATGCTTTTTGGCATGGCTTTGTTTTAGCAGAATTTGTAATTTGGTGTTTTGTGACTCACCTTGCATGTTTTGCCAAATAGATGTTATAAAATTAAGGGAAGGAAGAGAGGAAGAGGCATACATCTATATATGGAACAATGTCTGAGTCATGGCTTCAGAAAACATGGTGTGGTTTTTTTTTTTTTTTTTTTGAATGCATTCACCTGTGCTCTCAAAGATCCCTGGTTTTCTCTTCAATGTGAATTAGTAGCATTTATTCACTTCTGCTCGTGGAGACATTTGCTGCCTTTCCTGCAGGTGTCACATCTCATTTCCAGTCTGGTTCCTTGCTCTGAACACTGCTCAGACTGAGGGAAATAGCAAGTAGCACAAACCATCACTTTCTGCTTTGTGTCACTTTCCAGGTGAAATGTTTTGACCTCCTCTGTCTTTATAAGGTATTAAATACCTGGAGATGGTTGAGTTTTTATTGTAATACTTCCCATTTTATGTCTTGTGCTGTAAATGGAAGAGCCCAGCAATTCTGCTCATAGAAGTGAGGGGGTAAATTAAATCCACAATTTAAATCCACCTTTATTAAATTTATGACTGACAAGTTTAAGACAAGTATTTCTGATTATATTGGAGGAGACATGATAGGGTACTTCTAGAGTTGATAAATCTGCAGTGGGGTATCCCTAAAACATTTTTCTTCCCATCTAGTTGGCAGTGGTGACTTACCATCTACAGCATACAGTTGTAAAATTATAAGGGTGTGTATGAAGACACTTTGTTTTAGTTAAGTGAAAATTGACAAACATTCCATTTTCAATTGTGTTTTATCTTATACAGTGTTAAGTACTATAATGCACTCCAGAAAATTACAGGAGCCTGGAGTAGGAAAATGAGGCATATGTGGTTTGTGTCTCTCAGGGCAGGCTGTTGGGCAGGGTTTCTGCTTTACTGTTTAGTTTCCTTCTCAAAGTCTCTTGCTAATTGCACCTGAGCCAACACAAGAACGGATGTTTGAGTGGTGGTGGTTAGAATGCAACGAGTTTCTCATTAGTTGAAAAAATCTGAGCAGAAAAGGCTACATTTTTGACTGTTTTCAGCTGTTTATTTTCCTAATTATTTCAGGCATTCTTACTGGGCTGTAAAATTCAACACAAACTTTTTATTAAAAATGCGTGGTGAGTCATATCGTGGAGAATTCACCAATGCCTTACCCAATCCAGAAATGCCAGGCGGATCCAGGGCAGCTTCCAGATGGACGAGTTCTGTGCTGACAGAACCAAGTCTCCTGGCTTTAGACTGTCTCAAGGGTAGTCTGCTATTTTTGTTTTTATTTTCCCTTTTTTTAGGCAAGCTATGGATGGAGAGGAATTGTTGCTTTAAGCAGAAAATATTTGTGCTAGAACTGGGTGATGCAGCACAGAGCAAGTAACAAAAGAAGTAAGGAAAAATAGCAGATACTGCAGGGTGGACAAAAAACGAAAAAGAAACTTTATTCAAGTTGCCTTGTCATAGACTTGAGACACTGGCACAGGCTGCTCAGAGAAGCTGCAGATGTTTCATCCCTGGAAGTGTTCAAGGCAAGTCTGGATGGGGCTTGGAGCAACCAGGTCTAGTGGAAGCTGTCCCTGCCCATGGATGATCTTTCAAGGTCCCTTCCAACCCAAGCTATCCTGTGATTCAGGCACAAATATCTCTTATGATATTTTTTGTTATAGACCATACAAATAAATGAACAAATCCCTTTCATTAGCATGTTCTTTTTCAGAGACATCCTATAACTTCCACAGATTTCTTATAATCCACAAGATCTCTCATATCCCTCACTGAAGTTTCTTACTTACACTTTTGATTTTACCTTTATAACTGACAGGAAATTCTGCAGAAGTTGGCCAAACTGAAATTAGTTTCAGCCACTAAAATCTTCTCCCAAAAATACCTTCTCCCTGCTATGCCACTGACATCTGAACCGTGAACTTTCAGACAGTGCAGTCCCCAGGCAGCTCCAGGCGCTGCCTAACCACCCTCAGCAGCAGGAGTTCCTTCCTGAGGTCTAATCTAAATTTCCCCTCCGTCAGTTTAAGATCAGTGCCCCTAGTCCTGTCACTACAGACCTTGGGAAAAAGTGTATACTGAAAGGATGCAATAAAGTACCTGTTATCATTAGAAAGCAGAAAATGTGGTGAGAGCCCATACTTCAGGAAAATAAGAGAACTGCCTTTGTGCCAGCTTGTTCCTTCCTCTCTTGCAATAGTAATTATTTTCCCTTTAAGCTCATAGTACTTAATCAATGTGAGAAGCTGACAGTAGCCGGGCTGTTGGCCCTCAAGTGAGGGGAAGCAAAGCTGCTATCTTTGTAGCAGTTTAAAATACCCTCAGTGTAAGCACTGGGGAGTACTTACTAAGTTTCTGAGAGATCTTGTAAACCATCCCATATCCAACAGCTTTTTGGTAGTGACTTGGGATAGTTAAGAGAAATTATTGCAGAAGAATGATATATTTTCTTGATAACAGTGCAATGATTTTTTGATTGAGAAGACTCTGATATTTAAATTCCTGAGTTTTTTTACCATCTGATAGAGGAATGGGAGCTGCAGCTGAAAGACTGAGTTGCCCGGGCACAGTGCTTTGTCCTGGGCATCAGGCACAGCAGCATTGCCAGACCAGGGAGGAGATTGTCCTGCTCTGCTCTGTTCTGGGGTGGCCTCACCTTGAATATGGTGCAGTTGTGGACACTGTAGTGTCAAAAAGATGCTAAACTACTGGAGAGTATCCAAAGGAGGGCAGCCAAGATGGTGAAGGCTCTAGAGAGGAAATCCATATGAGGTCATTTGGCCTGTTCAGCCTGGAGAAAGAAGAGACTGAAGAGAGACCTCATTGTGGTCTACAGCTTCCTCATGAGGTGAAGAGGGAGGGCAGATATGGATCTCTGCTCTGTGGGGACTGGAATGGCCTGAGGTTGTGTCAGGGAAGGTTTAGGTTGGATGTTAGAAAAATTTTTATTTCTTTACCCGGAGGGTGGCTGGGCACTGGAACAGGCTCTCCAGGGAAGTGGTCACAGCACCAGCCTGGCAGAATTCAAGAAGTGTTTGGGCATCGCTCTCGGGCACAGACTGTTGTGACTCTTGGGGGTGGTGCTGTACAGGGCCAGGAGTTGGACTCTGGAGATCCTTGTTGGGTCCCTTCTGATTCAGCATATTCTGTGATTAGTTTGATGTTGGCTCAGATGGGGAATGGTGCTCTGACTGGTCAGCTCACGTGCTGGGGAAGTGGAAAGGAGCTTGTTGGGAATTTAGCCTGACTGCAGCAGAGTGTCTGATTGCCCTCACTCATCTCATGCTGCTTTGAACCTGCCGAGCCTTCTGAGATAGGGTGTGTTGAAGAGAGTGAGCTTATACTTCAACGAGAAGTTGCTTTAAACAGAGCAAATGATGTTGGCATCCAAACTGAGTCTCCACTGGGTGACAGCAGGGTGTTTGTGGTGCTTCCAGAGACTGGGTGGACATAGCTGAGCTGGTTTTATGTAGAATCAGCTTGGGTCCAATGCTGTGTGTTTGTATGTAGTGGAGTAATCTTTAGTGCTTGAAAGGATTGTTTGCTTGCCCAGCAACCTGAACTAATAAATTGTACAGATTTAGGTTCTCTGTCTTTGAAATAATCCGTGACTGGAATAAACAGTTTACAGCAAACTGGGAATTAATTGTGTATGCTTAAAAGAAAATGTACATAGAATGGCATGAAAATATTTTTATTTCATTGGCATTATGTTGTATTATTATAAATGAATGAAATAATTCTCATGGCTCTGGGTATTTTGCTTAAAATAAGACCATAAGTCAATATTTGAATAAATGAGGTCAGCATTATCTTAAACTGCAGAGAACCTCCTCTGCCCCATCCCTTCATTGTGGCAACAGAGCTTGCTTGGCTGGCACACAGGACCAAAGCTTCAGGAGCAGGAGGAGGTGTGACTGCTTTGGTGCAGGGCTGTTTGACTAGACTGGAGCTGGCATGACTGGTGTGGCTCCCTTGGGAGGAGGCACAGGTGGAAATGGCTCTGCCATGTGTCACTGCACAGGAGGCACCTAACCTCCTTCTGAGCTGCTATGAAGGTGAAACATCTCACTGGTGATGTTTAAGGCTTGCAGTAGCCCTTGTGATGCAACTGTTTGCAAGTCCTCCACGTGGAACGTGAATGTGATGGCTCTGCATGGCTCAGCTCAGTGAAATGTCTGCTCTTCAGCCTGGTGTGGCTCAAAACTAGTGACTGTACTGTTAGATATGCGTGGACTGCATGGTCTCCATTAGCTAATTACATTTGTTCAGTTTTTTAATAGCATGGAACTGCGTGTTTACCATCAGAGTTGATGGGAATCCAGTGGCCTTGTATCAGTAATGTGCTATGTTAGGATGTGGTTTCATGGCAGATACCTACCGGCTTTGAGCAAAGCAGCAAGTGGTGAGGGGCAAGATGAGTAGATCTGTAGGGGGAAGTTGCTCGTGTGAGGGACCATATTCAGGTTTCAAGTTTTGGACATTTTTATATCATTGTAGTTTTAGCTTTGTCCCATGGACATAATGGCTGTTAAAGATTAATGTGCATTAAGTGCGTTCCTGGGTTTAATTTCAGTGAAAATTCCAGATTACTTTGTGAGACTGTTCCACACTGAGCTGGACCACCACAAATGAGGGTGGTTTGGAGCTTCACTGAGCACACTGGGCTGTAACGGGGATGTAGAGGTTGATCTGAGGCGTATTTGAAGTCTGTGTCTGACCCTGCAGTTAGACATCTTAAAGAGATTAAATTGCTCAGAGTTGTCACTACAAGCTTTCTCTTGGGCTGTTTTCTTTATCTTTTCTGATTCACCAGTATTATACATAATTGCTAATTTAAGCAGAGAGCAGGGGGAAGGGGCTAGTGAATGCACACAGAAGAAAGGGATCACAACATCCTTGGGTTAAGATGTCTTGGAAAAACAACTTCTTGTGTTTCCCACTCTCTATTGGTGATGTAGCTTTATATGGCACCATGAGAAGGAAGTAGGAAATACTGAATGTTTCCATCTGTTCAAGGTTCAGTCTCTTGACTGCTTCTCAGTTGGATGGTTATTGAGGTGTGGAAAAAAGGGAAGGACTTTTGCACAAGACCAGTGCTCAGAGTGGTTTCCCTGATAGTGAGAAATTTGAGGCACTCCACTACTCAGATTGAGGAAGAGCAAACCTACATCTGTATCCCAAAGGAATACTTGGATCTTTGGGGAGCTGGTTATTCTGGTCATTTGTAAACAGCAGTGTGAAGACTGGAGGAAGCCTGGCTGTGGAGAAGTGGGGGCTCTTGGCCAGGAGAGATTTGTCTTTGGTTCCCAAACCCTGGTGCTCACCGTGTGCATGTATCTTTACAGGAGAGCTTTGTAGACAAAACTCACAGTTTTGGGAGCAGAGACTAGAATTTTAAGGACAGTGGAAGTCTGTCAGGCCTTTCTGTTTAAGCATCTGGGTTGTCATCAGTGACTCAGGTCAGGGTGACAGGAAATTATATAGTATTGGAGTGGAAAGAAAACATTCTTATAACCACTACTTATGTTTAACACTTACAAAGATGTTTTCATTGTTCAGCATTTAAACATCTGAGCTACTTTTTCAGTTTTAATGTCTGTCTTAAGTGGCTGAAAATATACTATTATATTAGTATTAAACCAGCTGGAATTCCTCTAGCTCATAAATGATAGAAACATTTTTGTGGGAAAGCAGTTGGAAGGATCATTCTCCTAAAGTTCAGCACCTGATTATGAAATAGTTGTGAAGAAAAGTATGGTTGTTAAAAGGGTAAGATTGTGTCCTCTGTGGTCTTTTGTCTCTAGTGTAAACTTGGTCTGCTATAAAATGAAATACCTTTAACTCTATCCATACATAATAACAAACTTGTTAGGCTTTGTTTTTTAGGAGACTGAACTTTGGACGTTTAACGTGATAAATGTACAAGTGGAAATAACAGTACTAATGAAGTTTGTTTCAGGCATCTAGCAACTGTCTGTTGTGATCAATTGGAAAAGCAAAAGCTCAGTTTCTAAGGTAACTGCAGTTCTGCTGGCAAGGTATTTCTGGAGGTCACACGACTTTCCAGGGTTGTTGTTCCAATAAATGACTTTGAACTGGCCTGAAACCTGCCTGAAGAGACCTTTATGGAGTACTGCAGCAATTCTTGCTGCTTCACTTTGGACTCTGTCCCTCCAGGCCTGCAGCAAGTTTCAGCAAGGCTTCCCAGTATATGCAAGGATTTCAGTTACCTGATGAATTCCTCTCCCCTCTTTTAAAAAAGAAAGTGTAAGCTATTAAAGTGTTTTTTCCCATGGGATTCATTTTAAGTCTGGTTTGTGTCTTTTTTTTGGCTACTAGAGAAAGGTCCCTGGGTTCTGACAGCATTGTAATACCCTAAACAAAGTACCAAGAATGTGAAATTGTGCTTTTTGCTGGATGAGTGTCTGTTTCTATTGAAGACACAGGCATGATAGAATTTGATGTATTTTCCACTCTTCCTTGATTTATGTTTTGATTTCTGTTTTAGGGATACCAGAAGGCCTTAGTTACCTCTAAAAGGCAACTTCAGAGAGAGTCTGAGTAGCTGAAGGAATCCTTTGTTTAAAATCAGAGAAGAGGGGTATAATGTGACCATGCTTGTTGGGGGACTTGGCCTCTGCCTTGGCACTGGGATGTGGTTGGCAGAAGAGCTGGTTGTGTAAGGTTTGGACAAGGGGGAGTCCAGCTGTGCCAGCAGTGACTGAATGCCTGTTGCAGGCAGTGTTGCTGTCTTGGCTGACTGTGGGAGCTATTTTGTCAAAGGGGTATTAGGTAGGACACTTTGTGCTGTGGGGAATAACACAGTGTGGAGCTGCTGACTGGCTTTGACGTGATTGGTCTGTTTTGTCACAGAATCAGTCAGGTTGGAAAAGATCTTTGAGATCATCAAATCTGGCCTATGACCAAACACCATCATGTCAACCAGACCATGGCACTAAGTGTCACATGCAGTGTTCCCTTAAATACCTGCCTGGGCTGTCCATTCAAATATCTGCACTCTTTTCACCCTTTTGTGAAGAATTTCTTCCTACTGTCCAACCTACTTGTTTCATTCTTGTTTTGTTAGTGAGGTTGTCGTCTTACTAAAAAGCAAGAGTTGAGCAGATCCCCTCCCACAGAGGCATCTTCCTCCAAAGATGTCCAGTTAATAATTTTTTTTGTAGCTCTGTTGCCCCTGTTTTGCAATCAGTTGCCCCTGAAAGCGGGTCAGAACCTTCAAAAAACACCATCTGGAAGGTTTCCTGAGTGTTCTGGAAAGCTGTCATGGCTGGATGACAGAGTGTATTTATATATGTTTAACTGGTATTTGTTTGGTTTAATTTTGTCGCACTGCCTCTTGTGTTTTCATTGGGCACTGCTTGGTCTTTTCCACACCCTGATTGATAAGATATCTCTGAGCCTTTTCCCAGTTCTTTTCAGCCTTTCCTCATATGCAGATACTGTGAAAACTCAGGATAAAGTTGTCTGCCCCTCACAGGTGAACTTTGGTGTTTCTGGATGTGCTAGAAAAGCACAGTAAACCTCACAGTGTTCCTGCTTAAGCTTAAGACTATTTTTCATTTGGAAGTTGATTGTTATGGACTTTAAGCTACAGATAATTGATCTGAGTGGAGTTTGAAATGGAGAAAGCAGTGTAAAAAGCAGAGGGAGATAAGATAGGTGGGTTTGATAGCTTGTTGCTGAGGAGTTCTGCTGCAGAAGTTCAGAATTTTTGCAAGCAGTTTTGAGTAGTTTATATTACTGGAGTTCACCTTACTGCTGACTGATTACAGTGTATCTGTTCTTGAGTAAAACTTTTAAGTGAGAGCCTGAAGCATTCAGAACTTGTACAAGCATTAAGAAGTATAGCCAGTAAACTAATGTAATTTCTGGTTAGTGTTGTTATAAGGAGTTGCGATTCCTTAAATACATTTTCTGTCATCACTGGGCTCTGTTTTTACTAGGGTAAATATTATACTTCAGGATGTTTCAGAGATCTATTTAATCTGGACTGTTTTGCCAGTACAGAGGTCTCTTGTCCATCATCTGGATGATTCAACCAGTGCTACTTGCTAATACAGAAAAGCAAAACTTCTAAGTGTCCTTCTTGAGGACCACGTAGTAGCAAGACATGGGATGTGTAGCTCCTTGCTGTTCCTCTGCCATCATATGAAAAAAGTCTATGGGGTGAAGCTATTTTAACATTCCCTATGGTCCCTTCCCCTTCACATATGAGACAACAGAATTCACATCTGGTTTGTTGATGTATCCATGAGAGTGAGGGTGGCTTTGGGTATCACTGACAAATACAAGAGGAAATTCAGCACCTAAATTTCACGTGTAAGAAGCTGATGTCTTTTTACTTCCCTTTGGAACATAAAGACATGCAGGATGATGATTGGGAGGTTATTCAGGTTCTCTATTTGTTGTTGTCATGACCAAGTCGATGTTTTATAGTCTGGAAAGGTGACCAAATGAATGTGCTGTGTATTTCGAACACAAACACAGAAATGTTCTCCCAAGGTAATAAATAAGCTTTCAATAGAATTGGTTTGTGTTGACACACTGTGGGTGTGATTATCTACAGCTGCTGTGGAAAAAGGACCAGGTGTTTGGCAGTTCAAGTCACTGCTGTGAGCATTTGCTATGACTGACACTCTGTTGGGATCCATTTTCCATGTTTAGCTTTGTAAAGCTGTCCTGTAGTGTGTATGTTGAAATATGCTACCTGCTAATGTGCTTCAAAGCAGTGGATCATGAGAGAAATATGTGACATGGATATTTCTTATATTTTTCTACATGTGTAGGTTTCCAGAATGGCTGGGTTCAGTTGATTGGAAGGTGATGTTTTCATTTCCAGACTCCTAGGTGATGAATGGCTGTTGTCTTTATGATTTGTGACTGCCAGAATTTCTTGTATGTTTGGCAATATTTAATGGCAATATTTTATGTCAGCCACTCAAGAAACAAATCTGTGCAGAAGCAAGACAGAACTACTCTGCTTGTTGCAGGTAATAATGGGGGAATATGATGCTTTGAAACAAGCTTAGAGAGTACATTTGGCAAAAATAAATGTCTACAGTACAAAAAGTGTGTGCTAGAAGTTCCAGGTGTTTGTCATAGGCAGGTAACTCTGGTGATGACTTCTGTTCATTAGGAAGAAAATGTTGTTTTTGTTTGTTTTATTTTTAAAATGAAGAAAGCAAAATTAAGTCTTCACATTTATGTCTACTGGTTCCTTTGTTAATGGGTGCATTCAGAAAATGGTTAGCCAGACATGTAATTCAAGCATCTCTTGCATTCAAGGTGCCATCATGTAGTTCTGTTTTTTACTGAGGGTTTTCTGGCTTCATCCATAGGCAGCAGAGGGATGAAGGCTTAATTGCAATCACTGCAGCTGCACTTGTGATTAAAACTGCCCACAGATTAGAATTACACATTGGTTTAATGCAGCTGTAAGTTCAATAACAAGGAAATAATGCTTCTTCCCATTTGATTCCTTCATTTTTTAATTAATTGTTGGGTATTAATCATACACTGATGGAAAAAAAACTTCTACGACCATTCAGGATTTCTGTCTTTTAACGTTGTTGTGCTCTCGTGCATTGTGATCTGCAGAAGAGAGAGATTTCAGTGAGGACAGTGTTTTAACATTTGGCAGTGCCTGGATATTTGACTGAGTTTGAGTGAGAGGGAAGATTATTTGATTGCTGCAGGTTTGTGGAAATTTCAGGCATGAACAGAATTTCTTGATGAACAAATGGGTCTTTATTGCCAAAAAGCCTTAAGTTGTCAGTGAGCAGCTCTCATGGGTCTTGTGCAACAGATGGACAAGTATGTGAATACACTGCTGTGCTCCTCTGAGTAGACTTAATTGTATCAAAAGTCAAGTTCACTTGCTTTTTCTACTTCATACAAACCAAATTACTCTGAAGGAAGGTGCTTTTTACATATTTGCAATTTAAGCTGTATAATATGGTCAGTTACACACCTTCTGGCTGTATTGCATTTCTTGGATCAACCCTGCAGAAATTGTGTGTGCAGCAGTTAGTTTTTTGCAAATGTAGTAGCAGGCTCAATTATGAGAATTAACAAAGCATTGCAAGTATGTACCATACACACAGTGTCTGATCCTTGGCCCTGAATGGGCACTGGGTAAGGAACACTTGCCCTGTGTGCAGTGGTTCATAATTGGTAAATCTTCAGCTGGAACTTGGTGGGGAAAAAAACATTGCAAGCAATTCCTTCCACTAGACATGAACGAAAACCTACCTACCACCATCAGAATATGACCTGGTGTAATATTCCTAAATTTGCCTTATTCTAATAGGTGACTAACCAATTGTTTCTCCCTCTCAAAAACACATGGGAATGTCACAGTTCACAAATGAGCATTGCTGTGAGGGGAATGCCTGTTGTTAGCAGTCATTGTTAGGTTTGCCTTTTGAATGTGCATGGCTTTCAAGTTGCATTTCCCCGTCTGGGTTGTATTAATTGTGCATGTTTTTTTTCCTTTTTAGTGGACTATATTGTGGAATATGACTACGATGCAGTGCATGATGATGAGTTAACAATCCGAGTTGGGGAAATCATCAGGAATGTGAAAAAACTGGAAGAAGAAGGATGGTTGGAAGGGGAGTTAAATGGCAGAAGGGGCATGTTCCCTGACAATTTTGTGAAGGTGAGTTTTCTGCATTGGCTTGATTTTACTGTGATGGTGTGGCTGGATCATTATTACTGAAATGGTTGGAATATACAACAGTTGTATTTGTAACAGGATTTTTTTTTTAATGGGAAGACTTTCAAGGTGCTCACATTTTTTTAATATGCTTTTGAAGATTTTTTAAATTTAAGTTCTGCTGTCTATTCTTACTTCAGCATTTCTTTTGGTCTGTACCCTTGTATTATGTGTTCTGTGTCGCTCTGACTTCTGCAGTGCACAAAGTTGTCTGTAGCCGTGGTTTAGTGGGATGCTTTGGTGGGAGGAACTAATTAAAAAAAAGGGTCTATAAAAAAACCTCTAAACCTACCCCTACAGAAGACATCCAGTCGTGAGAGAGTTGGGAAAGTGGGGTCACAGCTCAGTCAGCTCATCTGTAATGAAAAACTGTATCCTCAGGCTGTGCTGATGTGGGTTCTTCAGCCTGGATCAAGCTGCTTTATTTGAAGGGGCAATTCTACTTTACCCTGGTCTCTGCTGCTGGCACTACCTTTTTTGTGACTCTGCAAACTCCTTGGTGTAACACTTCCGTATAGTCCAAGTGAATGTAGATATTCCTGCCTCTTTTGAAGTGAAATTAATTCTTTGCGAATCAGAACTATCTGGTGTATCTTACTGTGATACTTTCATGTTGTAAAACCTAAGGGGATATTGGTCCAGTGCTATAAACGCTTCTTTACACTTGCTTATTTTAAATTTGACAATTTTTCTGATAAATTGAAAAAGCAAAATAATTAGTTTCTGATTTACTGTGAAGGGGTTTAAGATTTCCCTTTTAAAACTGATGGGAACAATCCAGTTGTTGTCAGAGAGGGTCTCCTACCAAGGGAAAGTTTGTACGAATGCTTTTCACTTGTCTGACGTTTTCAAGTTGATGGTAGTTTAGTTTGAAATAATTTTTGGGTTTTGAGTCCTGTATAAATAGTAATTTGACCTCAAGTAGTATTTTGATGATTACTGTGCTGATGTTCTTAATTAGCTCTCAAGTGCTGTGTAGGAGCAAAGCATCACACTCGGCTCTTCACTGGTTTGTGTGTCATCAGTTTGTCCTGCTGAAGAGCAGAGTCAGATGTGACATATTTCTGTGTTAATTACCGTACTTGTTGGGTGTTTTCTTGCCCTTCTGCATCTGTGGCTTTTATAAACTTTGTTTAAAATGATTTCCATCCTGGCATCTCAGCTGCAGGTATTTTTAACTTTCCAGCTGTTCATATGTGCGTGGCATGGTCAGATGTCCTGAATTACAGAGGACAGTCAGTTTTCTAGAAGGTGCAGCGGTTTGGAGAAGTAGAAGGGAAGTTGTGTAGAAGAAAATTATCACTTTTGTTTCATGACAAGAGGGATAACTTGCCTTCCTGATGCTGGAGCTGAGTGCAGTAATGAGGCTGATCTTGGGAACTTTTCTTCAAGATGGAAGGCTGTTGTGCAGTGGTGAGATCATGGGAAAGCATTAATTGTTAGGGAGGTGAAAGTTGTGGTTTTTTCATGGTCAGTTTGCTTATAGTTTCTTTGTAAAAGTTAATTTACAGGTAGTCATAGTTTTGAGAGGCTATTTCTGGGAAAGCTGTTACAAAAAAGTATTTTGATGGTGTTTTTTTTTTTTTTGTGCCTCCTCCTAAACCGTTCTCATTTGCTGCTGTAATAGGTTGTTAGATCATGCTGCAGAATCTATGGGATGCTACTTGGACCAGACTACTGCAAGTACCAAACCTCAGCAGCTAGACTCAAATGCCCCTTCTTGGCCCTGGTGTGCTGTTAGCACCTGCAAGGTGGGGGTGACCTGCTGGAGGGAGGTGGAAATAAGCTCAAATGGGGCTGGACTTTGCCCTGTGGATGAGGAAAGTCCCTTGAGAAATGGATTTATTTGTTTGCTGCTGACAGCAACCACCAGCACTGGGAGTGGTAAGAACAGTGAGGATGCTGACAAGGGATAGGTATTGCTGACTTCTCATGACCCACATGAAAGAGAAGGAGCATGAAAGTCTGAAAGAAGACAGAAATGTGATCAAAGAGCATAAATTGCTGTGGACAGTACTACTTGGTTGCACCAAGTCTTACATATTTGGTTGCAAAATTCTGGGACTGTACTTAAATATTTATTACTTCCTGAAACGATCATCTTACTCTCCTGTTAAGGATATAATTTCATGCATTAAATGAGGATCTGACCTGAATGCATTATGTGGTTAAATTTGTGGTGGCTTTTTGGTGACATATATATACCCACTGGTTCGTTAAGAATTGAACTGTGGCCAGGATATTGCCTCTCCATGGAGACTTTAGATTGTAAATTATAATTTGTGCTGATCTGGAAAAGATTAAAATTTGAAGCTGAAAGAGCATGTGTTATCCACTAGATTTGCCTTCAGGTATAAAACTTAAAAATGTAATAAATATGACAGATTAAACTGGGTGAAGATAAACATGTTTTCTTTCTCAAATGTTAGATGTTATTAGAGAAGATAAACTTTTTTTTTAGAAAGAAGTAAAAGCCTTTGATTTTCATCAACCGAAAGAGAATTGGGAGGAAGGTTCTAATTCCAGCTAGTTTGTTTTTGCTAATTTTGTTAGTTTGTCTCTTCATCATCCTGTGTGAGGGCAGGAAAAGAGCTTGTTGCCTTGGTGCCAGCTGGAAACTGTCCTTGGCTGTCGGGCACCACAAGGCTGCTTCTTGACTATTTGAAGGACAAGCAAAATGTGGACATGAGGATTATTGCTGCATGCTGCGTAAATATGTTGGATGCCCCAGATTCAGATTGTATCCTCACTGCTAAAGCAGATCAGTTCCCTTCTGTTCCCTCCTTCTGGGCTCTGCCCATACATTGGGTTTACTGACATTTTATGCCACTTCCCGTGCTTTGACAAATGCATCTTTTCTGTTTGAAGTATGACTAAGTGCTGTCAGCTTCATTTTGGGTTGCTAAAGCATGAAATTGCTCTTTGGTTATGTCTTCCTTTTATTTCTCAAGTCTTCTAAATATTGCAAAATTTTAAATTGTGATGGCAGGCTTGTTTTGTGTAGTGGTAGCAGTTGGGTCTTTGCTGTCAGAAGTGCAGTGGAGGAAGCTGAGACTGTTTTTAATTGGGTTAATTTGTTGTACAGTGTGGGTGAGCTAAGCACTATGTGACTTTGAAACACTCCTATGGAGAAAGGAATTTATGGAAGCTTCCTGTGAATACTGATGTAATGCTGACGCTTGGTATCTTATCATCTGGTAACTTTTTGGTTGGGTTTTATTGGCTTCTACCCAAGCCTTTTGCATACTGATGGGGAGATCCTGGAGAATGATCAGAGCTTGGTGATGTCTGGTTTGTGGTGCCAGCTGGGACCAGGATGTTTTCTCTGAGCCTATTACTTAATGAGTTAGTGCTGACTTCTGCTTGCATCATTCTGCTTTAGAAGAAAGAGAACAGGTAGACCCAGCTAAAGGGAGCCCCATAAAGCCTCTGAAACATCCTCAGATCCTACTGTGCAGTGTCACTATGTGGAGTGGGAGGTGTTGTAAAGGTTGGGTGTGTGGGATGTCCAAAGCAGTCCTAAAACCAGAAGAGGGTGGGTGACAGATGTACAGTTGAATACAAGTAGTTAAAAAAAAAAAGTGCAAGCAATCACACTACTTGTGAAGCTCATTTCCTTGAATTCACTTTTCAGTGCTGCAGCTCCTTAAAGATGTTCTGCTTGTATCGCAGAGCTGGATTTTGGAATGCACATGTTTCCAGTGTTCTTAACAAAACCTGGTGTGAAATTCCTGTTTGAACTGTGTGCATATCCTCTTTGAATGGGGTTGAATTAGAGTTCTTGTTTCTGACATTGTTATTGCCATTTTTCTGCTTCTTCCTGTATGGGTAATTTAAAATAAACAACTTTATAAATTCCTGAAAGGAATTAGTAATGGAACCTAGCACACTTCTGTTGTTTTCTTTGAGAGCAGCTTTTCCGTTCTAAAATCCATCACAGTGAAAAATGTGCACACATTTGTTTTTTTTCCAGTGTGATTTAGAGAAGTGTAGTAATGCTGTTAGATGGAATGTGTGAGGTTTTTGGAGATATTAAGGTGTGTGGAATGTGGAAGACTTTTTCGGTTTTGGGTTGGGTTTTATTTCTGCTTGCTTCTAGACTTTATATAATATACAGGAACAGTTCTCTGAAAGTAAAGATTAAGAGTCCAGACCTCCTTCAGGAAGTCCCACATATCTTCCTCTTTCTCTGCCCCAGTGAATCCTAACTGCTCTTTTTGCATTTACTTTGACAAGATGGACTAAGATTCATTTTTGTTGATTTACTTGTTTTGAGTAGTTCTAGTCACTCTCCAGACACCTGTTGTGTTGATAACTGAAAGTGATGGTTTGGTGTTCATCCTTCTGCTTATTTTCTTAAGACTTTTGTCCCTACATAGCTGAGAAGTTTTTTTAAGAACCGAAGTTCCTTGTTTTATTTAACTTATTGCTATCTTAGTTTTTTAAATAGCTGTATTGTGAGTAATAGGGTTTACATGGTAGTAAAACCAGTTTGATCATAAGCTCAAGGCAGTAACTCGGATGAGGGAGGAGCAGTGGATAGATTAATCAGTAGCTTTCATCAGTTAAGGCAGAGAAGTTTGCCAGCAGGCTCTGGGGACATTGTGGTGAGTGAGCTGGACACTTGTCTGAGCGAGTTTGGGACATGCAGCCCCTCAGCCTTGGAGCTGGTGCGGGAGCAGCTTCCTGCCTGCACAGGTGTGAGCAGCTGCTGCTGCTCTAGTGCTGAGCCTGGATCCTCTCCAGGTTAGCACGTGAACTTTGCTCACTGGGACATTTTTCTTCCTCCCCTTAAATAAAAAAAAAAACCCTGCAACACTGGGCGTGTTCGAGCAAATATGTCCTTGGAAGTGGTAAGCTTGTTTTATTTTCCATATGTTCTTAACATCAGATGTTGTAAACAGACTTTGTATTTCGGGGTAGTGGATGGAAACAGCATGAGTTTAAAAGTTATGCTTGCATTATGATTTTGAGATTTTTATTTAGTATATGGTGTAAATTCTTGGTCTTGGAATTGTTTGTGCAATAAAATTACTTGGGGCTGGTTTAGCTCATGCCCTCTCTGTAGCATAGGGAGACACTTAGAGATTGCAGACAGTGCCTGTGGAAAAAGTTCATTTAAAAAAAAAAGATTTGTTTTTAGGGGATTCTTTCTGTTCAACTTCCTGGTCTATGTGTTTGTGGAAACAAAACACAGCCCAAGCCTCTTTTCTTCTCTTTTTATCACCCCTAGACAAGCACTTTAGAGTATTAGCACAACTGACCTATCTTCTTAAGCCTGTCTTTGCTGCCTCTGTCTTGTGTTCTCACTGGAGGGATGCCGTTAAACACAGGTGTGCTGTGAGCCAGTGAGGGAAGTTTTGGTTGAAAGCTCCTTCAAGCATAACATCTTCCCTAATTCCTTATCAAAAATAGTAAATTGACCTCATCCAGAACTTAAAACAGCAGTCATGGAGTTGGGAGAGATTGCAGGCAAGACAGACTCTTCTAGGTTAATTCTAACCTGGACATAATTAGAAAGTGTAGTAACATTAGTTAAAGACAGATTAATAAATACAATTTTAAGCAATGTATATAGGTTAAGCCATATGCATTTAGTTTGAAGTAAGTAGGATGTATTTAAAGAACAGAATAAAATACCTATTTCCAAAATGTTGGTGCCTGCTCCCTCTAAGTATTCTGTCCAAAATCTTTGCATCCAGGTAAGGCTTGGAGAAAACAAGATACACAGCAATTTATCAGTCCTGTTGGTCAAATTACATTTCAGTTTATATAGTCTTTTGCTTTGCTGTATTATTGTTTTGAAGGAGCTGTCACCACTGGCAGTGGGTTGTGCAGGGAGGTGGCACTGGGTGCTCGGAGCAGCACTGCTTCCCAGGCAGAGTAGGCAGCCCTGCTGGCAAGAAGGTGATGTTTGCTTCAAAGCTGGCAGTTTTCGTTTCTCAGAAACAAAGATTACGTGCAAGATTGAAAGCCATATTAAGTAATTTCAGTTTCAGTGCTGAGTGTATGAGAGAAGCGCTGGGCTCTGTCTTCAGGCGAGGAGTGAAGCTGAGCATTCAGGCTGGTGCTTTAACACCTGTTACCAATACTATGGTGCCACCCATTCTTCCTGCTGATTTTTCTTCAGGCTTTTGGGGGAAATAGGACCACTGGAGGAGAGTGTCATTTCAGGGGATACCTTATGGGTTTGCCTGAGCTGCACCTGCTAATCCCATCCATTGGTACATGTCTCAGATTTGTGAGAATGGTGATAATGATTCCTTTGCTTGGGGGGGTGAGAGTCTATGCTATCCAGCTGTTTTGGCCTGAATAAATAAGGGAACAGGTTTTTACCAACTGAGATGTTGGTTATTTTGGCTTCAGTGAGCCTTGCTTATGATGGGGAAACTACTGTTTCTAAAAACAATAGTAAAGAAAATTAAATCAACTGAAGACATTGACAGATATAACTAATGGCAGTGGTATGTAAGCATTTTCACTGTCTTTCAGAGCTCACCGTGATTTATTCTTATTCCTGTGGCTTCTGCAGTTTAGTTGCTGGATTGACTGCTTTGGTTCAGACCAGTTGGGTCCTGACCCTGTGAAGTCCCTCTGTAATGTGACTGTACCTGGCATGAAGAGGGGAAGTCTGGAGGTGTATTTGGTTTAGCACTGTAGAGCTGCTGTTGCTGACACAGCTGTGCCCACACAGCCATTTGTGGGCACCTGTGTGTCAGGTTGTCTTTTCAGCTGTCACCACCTCCACACAGGAATTTCCTTTGTTGGTGCTGGTTGTGGATGTGTGAATTATTTTCATATTCTGGGGCAGTATAGGTTTCTTGTTTGGAAAGAAAGTCCATGCAAGTGAGTTGACTATTTGAAATATTATCTTGATGGACTGTTAGATTTGAAATGTCACAGGTGCTTTCCTCAAAAGTGAACTATTTAACTGCAGGAAATTTGTTGGAATGATGTGGCCCTTCCCCTGTTCAAGGTGAGCACCTGTGCTTTAAGATGTTGAAAAAAATCCCGAGAAGATTTCACTTTGCTTTCGCAAGCTATTGTTTCACTGTAAGAGTAAAAATCTGTGGTGTTGTGAAGTCTTCAGTGGCTGAATGTGAACACAGAATGGGGAAAACACTGGTGGTTCTTGTAATATTTAGTATCTTTTCAAATATGGGATATATATATGTTGATACTGTGTTCTCAAGAGCATGAGAGAAATATGAATAGCTTCTAAGTTTTGACCCAGTGGCAACAATGGTATGGAACTTGAGGGAATTTAAGATGCTGTTCACAGATTAATGATCTGTGTGAATACTGCTTAATATGCTAATTATTCCCTCTGATTTGAGTTATCCAAGTTTGTTGATTGTACTTGTGCCTCTTGCCTTTCTAAATGCCTTATCAGCTTGTGATGTTGCTCTGTGCTAACTATGCACTCCCGGATACTCCCAGAGCTGCTCTGTTTGAGTGTAATGGTTTGTGTGGAAGAAGCAGCAGGTCTATACATGTCCTTATTCCTGTAATCACATGAAGCAGTTTGCTCCTTTGTCCGTCCTTATTTAGTTGTTACACTTGATTTGTGTGTAATTTTATAGCTTTCTCTCCAAGCACAGGAGCAAGGCAATCATTCCCTGCCTGGAGGCTTCAAACAGGGTGTGCTCCATCAGAAGGTGTTTGGAACCATCACTGAGTAAACTGCACAAAGCATTGCTGGCGTCTCAGGCAGCAGGGACTGAGTGGGCTTGTGCAGGGACCTGGCACTTCAAAGTTTAGATCTTCCCCGTGTGCAGAAGTCTAAAATACAGCTGTAAATTTGCACTCTGGAATTAGCATACGTAGTAAGACCAAAGAGGTCAGTTATCCAGGTGCTGTTTGCTGTAATGTTTATTACATCCCAGGCGGCTCTGGCTGCACATTCCAGCCATGTAATTGTAGTCCTTTGCCATACGTCTCATAAATCAATGTGTCTGTACACCCAACACAGTTAATATTAAATCTGTTCTTTTGCTTTTTTTATGAGGTGGAATGAAGTAATCTAAATGTGAGCCTGAAGCTTAAACCTGCACAAGGGTAGCTCATCTCTGTCCTTTCGTCTTTTAACACTTGCACCAATTCTGAATTTTTTGTTTGGTGGCTCATCATTTTGGAGGGGGCAGTTAGCTCTTTTCACCTGTAGCACTTACATTTGAAAGTCATTTTAATACAGTATGTGTTCCTTGAACACTGGCTTTATTCAATATTGTGAGCTGATCTGAAAGTTTAGTGTGGTAAATATTTTGTAGGTTTAGCAAGCTTTTTTGATGCTTTTCACTTTGTAAAAATGTATTTTGGTGTATGTATGGAATTCATTAGCTTTGGATTTAGTGTAATAAGCTTTTGAATTATTAGAAAATAATGCTGATAAGCATGCTACATAGATGCTTTTAAAACAGGAGCAGAAAGCAAGATGCATTTTCAGTTAAAAATGTTATTTAATGTATGAATCTCTGGCAATGCTTAATCTTTAAACATTTTCTAATCTCCATGGAGACTCCAGATTTATTTATTTAGCTCTTATTTGACAATCTCTTAAGCATTTGATTTTGTGTCCTAGGCAAGACTTGTGAAGGGATGTGGATGTGTCAGTGCTTTATCTTGTGGCCACTAGTGGAATGCTGAAGGTTTTACAGGAAATGCAAAGAGATTGTACCTTAGAAAAAGGATGCAGGGAAGAAGAAAGCTGAGTGCCACAGAGTGGATGCAGAAAGACAGGATGATGGTGAGAAGGAACAAGGGATGTTTTGAGTTAAACATCGAAGTGAACCTGTAGTGTTGCTGGATCCCACATTTCTCTGGACCAGCAGTAGAGGCAGTTAACTGGGAGAAGGGAAAGAAATGTCTTCCTGCCTTCCAATGTGGGGGAAGCTGATAAAACACATGTGCTGTGGAGCTGGAGCTCTGTCTTGCCCTCTGCCACATGTGATTCCTGCTTTCATTGATCTGAAGCACTATTTTGTGGCTGGTGGTTGACAGGACATTAACTGTTATTCTATAAAACAATTACAAGAAATAATTAAATTTTCATATGTATGTATTAGCAAATACAGTAGAGAAGAAATGCAATCAGCATTTTAAAATGGTTTTACCTGCCTATGAACATGGCAACATCATAAAATATTCTCAAGGTATTATTTTCAGAAGCATTTTAAAATGAACTTTTTTTCTTAGTTAAATGGTTGGGAAAAAATAATGTCAAGATCTATGCTTCCTCTAGTTACTTCTGTTAATTTAGGATTCCTTGCTGTGCTGTTGGTAGACCTGGTGAGCTGACTGCTGAGCTTTCCTGCGTCTGGGCTTTCATGTTTTGTTTGAGGTCTCTTGTATTTTGCCAATATTAAGACTTCATGTCAGATTCTGTTTTGGCACTTGCTTGACACAAAGTTTATACATTTCCAATTCTCCATTACAAAACTCAATTATTTGTATACATAAAAACTATATGCATGCATTTTTATAATCTGTATCAAAATCTGAAACTTTAAGCCTGCTTCTACATTACCTTTATGGAGTGTTTCTTATATAGGAAAGTTCGACTCCTTGTCTGTTCTTGACCTTCAAGTATCACGATTATTCAATGTCTTAGGTTTTAGTCTGTGGATCTGCAGCAATCCAGTTAATTTTTTATGCTTCCTAGAGATCCCACTTATTCCACGTGTTGCATATTGTGAGAAAGAAGTGATACCTTGCTTGACTGATGATTGTCTTCATCCCACACAAGGAGACAGTATGATTAAAAGATCTATATTTAATGTAGATTATAACACATGGGAAAATGTTGGTAACTTGTTAAACCGTGTTATGTGATGTGGGTGTGGTTTAATAGAAAGCAACAAGTCAGACTGTGGAGAGGCAAAGGCAGGGACTGATGCTGCCTCCCTGTTGATTCAGCCTGATCTTGGGTCAGCACTCAAACCCAGTGATTCACTGTTAACCATTCCTCACTTCAACCATAAATTAAGCCCCCCAAAAATCAACCCATGACATGTGTTACACTCTCCAAGAGGTAAGTTGTCTTGCAAAACAAGGTTATCCATCTTGTCAGTTCTTCAGATGGTAACTGCTTTCATCTTTAGGTGATTTGTTTCTGTTTTCAAGAATAATGTTTAATGTGGAGAGTCAGGGGCAGCCTCTGACCTCTCCCAGACAAGCTCTTCTCCTGGGAGGTGGAACCTGCTCCGGTCTCCTGAAGGCTCCAGGGAAGGAGCTCAGCAGCTTTTCAGCTATTTTGGTACATGGATTTTCTTGATGTTTCCCTTTAGCTCATGTAAAGTAATGAGACAGATAGGACAGCTGCATATTATTCATCTTTCTTTCGTTGCCTTTATTAAATATTTTGCCTCTGGGCACCTACATTCAGGACGAGAAATCATGTTTTCTACTCAGGGAAGAGACACAGGCAAAATGCAGGGATATGGGGATATCTAAGATTTAAGTGACTGGAGCTGTTAAGGCTGCTGTGTGCCTGCCTCTCTGTTGCTGTTACTAAAACTGGAAATGTGGTGCCTAAATAATTAGTTTTGTGAAGATTTTTTGCTCCAGAAACTGAGGTTTCGTTGTTCTTAGGTTACAGATGACAGTCTCTGCTCTGTAGGCAGCTGTACAGATTTTTTTATGTATTTATATACAGTCACATTTCTATGCGTTTTTTTAGGAATGGGATTTTGCAGGCTGTGAACTTGTATAAGCAGAACTATTGCCTGTTTCCAATTCCTCCCTCTCCTCTAAAATGACAGGTTCAATTCTCAGTGACTTATTTTCTACTCAGTAAAATGAGAGTCATGGACTCTTCAGTCCATGGGTTCTTTATTGCTGTTGTGATGGGGAAGAAAAGAGATGAGATAATTGTATGAGTAGGCTCAGACATTTATCTTTGTGTATTTATCTCAGCCTCTTTAGAGATTGAGACCATTATCTGCTGCTTGAGATCTTGCTTTAAAATGTACTCGGCCACTAAGAGTAATGCACATCATTTTTGTATGAACTGATGTTACAGTGGAATTAATACAAGAAGTCTAAAGATGATTGTTCTTTGTATAATGGCATATATAGGAGGAGATGGCAGCTGAAGTCTTAATGTTTATGCTTGAAGAATCTAGCTAAGGATTTAGATTTGCTGGATAATTAACTTCTCTGTGCCCTATAATTCAGGAGTAGACTCTGTATTTTTAACTCCTGGCCTTTCAGACGCTCTGACCTGCTTTCTGCTCTCCACTGCCTGGCTGATTTGAGAGCTCTTGGCTGCTGGCAAGGGAAGTCGGGAGGATCCAGCTGTCCCCGCACGGGTGGGCAAGTGGCTGATGGAGGGGAGGCTGTTCCTGCTGGCCTTAGAAGTAGGTCAGGAGCACCAGCTTATTTTAGCAGCATCATGAGGCTGTGCATGCTTTTACATGTGTTGCCTTTTGTCTGTGTATAAAGGATAGGTCTTGCATCACACATTGCTGCACTTTAACGATTTTGAGATTTTTATTTGTGAACGTACACGTTTCCTTGAGGGATTATTAAACTGTGACAGATGCAATTAAAGCAGAAACAATTTTTTTTTTTGGCTAGTTAAATTTATATACTTGTTTTTTGCCTATCAGGCTGCAGTGAATTTGTAAGTGTTGCGAAATACACATTTAGTGGAGATGATGAAAATTTCAAACCTTTATGACTACTGCTGTAGTTCACAACAGAGCAAGTGGGTGGTTGCTTCCCAGTGGAGCATATTTTAGGCCAAGAGACAGTCTGTATTGACCTTGTACTGCCAAGTCATAAATGCATAAAATCTGTGTTGCTCATGGAAACACTGACAAGCCTTGAATTGCAATGAACTGGCAGAATAAAAATATTAAAATTTCCAGCTGCAGTTAATGTCATATTTTCATTTTGGTTTTGCTGGCTGGCAGCTGGCAGTGGCCTCCCCTCAGAACAGGATGAAGTGTCCTGGAGCTTTTTGTTGGTATAGTCACAATACAGACTCTGTCTGATAATTTGGGTATACGAGGCTGACTTAAAACATACCAAAAACAAGAAGGAAAACTGCCTTGTGAAACCCATGGACAGGAGTCTTGGGCATGTTCAGGTTGGGTATAGTGTTACCTCAGAGGTGAGACCTTTTGGGCAGTGTCATTTTCCAACCACTGAAGTGCAAGCAAGCTGTTTGGAGCAGATGTAAGAATTGCAAACTCTTATTAATGTTATTAATGGAGCATGAACTAATGTTTGCATCAGTAACTGTCAGTTTTGAGATATCTAATCTGTCTTTGTATAAAAATTACTTCATTTGTGAAAGGAGTCATAAGGATGATGCCCAGAATGAAGATGCTGACAGGGATGATGGGTGTGCATGTCAGAGGATCCTGATGTGTGTGAAAATGAATCTTGGAGCACTTCCCTGCTGTTAGAAGACTGATGTGAACTACAGCGTTGTGGTGTAGTGGGCCACATGCAGGTGTGGAGACCAGGAATTCCTGAATTTGTTTCAGTTTGGTTTAATTTTAATATGGTTTATAATGCCCCAAGGAAGGATAATTAATGTTGCAGCTTTTCTTTAACAATGAGAACAAAAAAACAGTTCTTGCTTTACAAGAATGTTACGAAGGGTAGAGGGTTAAATATGAAAAAAACAGTTGCTACCCCATTTAGGCATTGCTTACTGACCCCTTCTGTAGTTCTTTGTCAAAGCTAGATTTATGCCAGGCTGCTGTGGCAGAACTCTCATGTGGTTTTTTCTCTCTGTTGCAAAGCAGCTCCATGTGATGATCCAGTGCTGCTTTCTAACACACAAATTAAAACATCACTGTTGTCTGGTTCAAGCCTGGCTGGTACCTGTCCTGTGTCCATGTCTGCTCATTGTAAATTAGATGGATTTGCCGTCTCTCTGCTCTTGTTTTTATCACAGTCACCTTGAACTTCTCCTTGCATCCTCTTTGCTTTTGCGTGTCTTGGATTAGGATGATTTCTCTTAACTATATATTGAAGTGTTCACAGCTTTCTTATCCTGACTGTGGTAGAAAGGTAGAGTACCTTCCCGATGCTGCCAGACTCTCCCACTCTGACTGTTCTTTTTGATGTCTGCTGAGGAAATTCTTCATCAGTAAATCTTGAGCCTTTGAATTGGGCAGCAAGATTTTCTGCATGTAATGACTACACACAGAATTCTTTTAGATTCTATTTTTAATGTAATTCCCCTGTACTTCCTGCTAAAATTTGCCATTGTCTTGTGTTAGACCCACAGCGTTTTCTACCTGTCGCTACTTCAGGTGGAGACTCAAGCCTGGCAACAAAGTTGCTCAAGCATTCATCTTTTTGGTTTTGGGTCTTTGGTCTTTTGTAGTGGGCGCTGCTTTTATCTGAAATAATTTCCTATTATTTATAACCTATCCACTATTTACTGCCTTTGATGCTAGACTTAAAAGCATATTGTCTGTTTAATTAAAATTGCTGGTTAAGGGGGTGCTTATCTCACACCATTTTCTAGCATTTGGAAGTGGTGTGTATGGTGGTTTTTGTTCTTTTTTGTTCTAATAAATGAATTAAAAAAAAAAAAGTGGTGTTTTTGGCCAAACTGCCTGTGTGGGGCTTCCCCACTTCCTTTTTGCGTATTTGTGCTTTTTAGAAAGCAATTGAAGCAGCTGCTTCTGAAGTTTTGTGCAAAGTGCTGACCTGGGGAAGGAGCCTGTAGCTGACTCCTCACTGGAAAGTGTTATAATTGAGAAACCTGAGGAAGTACTAGTTCCTGGAGCAGTTTGGAGATTTTAGAGCCTGCATAAATTGCATAGCAAAAAAAATTAATTTTAAAAATCCAGGGGCAGGCAGAAGCACTCTAGGCAGATTTTCAAGTACTGGTATGTTTATAAGATGAGCAGAATGGCCTTGTCAGCAAGGCAGCTAGAAAGGTATTTTGGAGGTGACAAAGTTTTCAGCTGTAGCCAAATTTAATTGCTTATGTTTTTGTCAGACTTGTAACAGGTCAAAAAACAGCTGTAGGCCTGAGAATGACAAAATCTTTGAAATGTGAAATAAGTGGGAGGTAGACAGGATGCTGTGCTGTTCAAGAGGGGTTTAGTTTTTTGTTTTGTTTTTTTTTTTTTTTTTTTAACTTGGAAGATGGGATGGATCTCAGCAGAGCTAAGATCTCCAGGGCAGAAGTCACTGTGCAGGAAGGAGAGTAACAGCAGGAACTACTCAACTGTTTTCTAAAAAGCCTTCTTTATGTAATGTAGATGAGTGGGAGGAAAAATCCTGCTGTCTGTAGTCTTGCTCTGTTCTTAGGAACAGAACTCTGTTCTTAGAAATAGGAAGATGCTTTGGTCTGTTTAACTTGAGGTTCATAGTATGTTTGAAGGCATCAGTGAGTGCTCAGACCTGCTGAGTTTTCCAGCTGGACAGTTACAAGTAAGAAAGCTAGGCTTTAATGGTCCAAAAAGCACCAGACAGACAGGCCTTGGGGAATATGTTTCTCGTATTTTTGGCATTTTATCAATGTATGGACTTTGTCTTGAAGCTCATGTTCAAGAGCTCACATGACGTAAGTATATATATATATATATGCCTTGCCAATTCTGTCTTTAAGTATTAAATATTTCATTGCAGCTACAGCTGCAATAACTTGTGGAGTTGTTAACCAGTGGCTGCTGATGGTGGATACAAGAGTTGTTCTGAAGTGGATCACAAAAAGCTGCAAGTGCTTACGAGTGTTTGCATCCCAAGGATGCTATAGAGGCCGACAGGACTGTGAGTGCAGAAGAGGTTTAGATAGCTCCAGCTGCAGGCACAGGAGGGAGAGGAGGTGATCCATCTCCCTGATGGAACCCTTACTGGTGCTCTGGGAATATGGGAGGATCTGAGCTGCAGGAGCTCTAAAGAGCATCTGAGATTTTGGCTGCTGGAAGCTGTGTTCTGCAATAGATGGGCCATTGATCCAATTTAATGGGTTTGTTCTTGTGCAAAGTGATGATTTCCTTCTTTCAGAATATCTGTTCTCCAGTGGAATCCCACTTAATGAGCTGATGCCGTAGAGTGACTGTTGCTGCTTGGCCTTTTTGTTCAGAACTGGTGCTTTCTCGTTTATAGGCTTCTGAGTCTTGTTTGGCACAAACAATTTCAGTGCTGACATTCTAATTTAGAGAGATTAGGAGAGTGGAAGACATTAACCAGAAAAATGATATCTGTTACTTTCCTGTTAGGTCTTTCCCCTCACTTGCTCCTGCTCTGTTTCTTGGAGCTCACTTTCTTTTCTGCTCACATCTTTCAGCAGCGCAATTGCATCTCTTGTCTGTAAACGCCTTGGAGCTTTCTGAGGCAGAGATGATCACCTAATACAGTTTTATATATGAAAATATTTTAGTACCCTACCCTATGGTCTGTCATTGAAGTAATATTTATAGTTTTAAAGATGTTTCCAAATACCAGCTGTTATATAGAAATTGTAATATGAGGCTTCTGGGCTCAAAGCTCCTTTTCTGAGATTTAGAGGTGGCTAAAATGCTGCCCCTGTTTCTGATTTTTCTCAGCACATTACGTGTTTATTGACACAACTGTATGGAAAGGTCAAGTTTATTATGGCCTCGGATATGTTTAGTTGTAGGATGAAGGCCATGATTTTTGATACAGTATGTCATTATACCTCAAATGGTAAGTACCTGAAGTGTGTTAGTCTATGGTGCACCTGTTTAAAACCACTGACCTCTTGGGTGATTTAAGTAGTCTCTGAGTCTTTTAAATCTCTTGTTTCAGGAAGTTAAGAAGGATGTAGAGCCCAAGGATGACGCTGTGCCACTCAGGAGGGAGAAATCTGGCAATGTAGCCAGCCTTGTGCAGCGCATGAGCAGCTATGGGCTTCCAGCAGGAGGATTTCAGCCTCATCCCCCGTCCAAAGGCTTCAAGAAGAGTACGTGGTCTTTCCAATTCCTTCAATCGTGCATGCTGCTGATGTGCATTTTTAAAATAAACATGAATTATTTAATGCATGACTTAGTTTTCAGGTTGTGTGGAAAACTAGAAACATAGGAGGAAACACTGATTCAAAGACAAATTTTTGTCCTCTTAAGTATGGGCAGAAAGCTTAAATGCAGCTTTTGACATCAGCAATAGTGGTGAATTTTCCTGTGAATGGGATTTAGACTCCTTCCAGATGTCAGAGAGCTCTGTAACTTCATGTGATCTCTGTTTGTATTGTCAGGTACTTGAATGGAGAGCTCCAGGCCTGTTCATGATAATCAAAAATCTTCACAAAAATGTGGTCATTTTAAAAGACAAGTTGAAACATGAAAGCATCAAATTTTGCTACAAATTCAAGGCTTTGACAAGGAAATGCTGTGTCATTCAGATTCTTCCTGATAGGCTTGCTTCTGGTGTGAAATAAGGTGCAGTTGGTGGTATTAATAAAAAGCAGTAGTTTTCCTTTTGTTGTAACAGCAACCCTCAGGATGGCAGGAGTGTAGGACTGGTGCTTCTGTATCTGTGATTTCTTTGTTATAATGCCAGTTTTTATATGAAGGTGACTAAAGCCTAGAGCAGAAAGCTTACCGTTTCCTGCATCCAGCAAATGGGCTTGTGATTTGTATTTGGACATACCAATCTCTTGTAAGATACTGCGTTAAATTACTGTGACTTCCTCTGTCTTACAAGGTTTTGAAGGCATTTATGATTTAAGCTTGCTTTTTGAAAAAAGAGTTTAGAACTTACTGGTTCTGGCATGTTTGTGCTTTGAGGTTTTGCCCATAAAAGAAGAGCCACTAGTTGTCTTTTAAAACCCTGAGACAGGACCACCATCTTTACACATTTGTTGAGACTTTGTCCCAGGAAACTAAGGATTTAAAATCACTTTTTAGTGATTCTGGTCTGTGTATGCATGTTGGCAACAGTACTTTGGTGCGTGTTGGATGTTTACACAGCAGGCTTCGGAAAAATCCAACCTGAAGGATTATTGCTGTTCCTGGATAAATACAGCCAGGCTCTGAAAGGGAATCAATGTGATCCTTATGGGTCCTTCCACCCGGAGATACTGTAGGGTTCTGTGAACATGATCTGATACCAGTTCAGCTGTCAGCTGTTGTTCTGGTCACCCTAACCCTGGAATGTTCCCATGTTTTCCATGTTGCATCCTCATGCTGGTGGCTGTGGCCAGGGTAGAAAGGTACAGCTTGGTCTCCAACTCTGCAGGGCTCTGGCTACTCTCATCCTTCTGGAGAAAATGGTGTTCAAGCACTTCCCTTTAGGCACACAGCTGTTTACCTGGTACAGTGACAGTCTCTGCATTTCCATCTCACTTGCTGTTCCTTTTTTCCTGGAAGACTGTTTTAACAGCTCCTGCAGATCCTATTTACTCTGTGCCTGGGCAATCACTTGCTTTCCAGAGCTTACTTGTCTTTGTGTTTCTGGTTTTTCACTTGCTGAAATGAGATTTACAATGTTAAAAACAGATTAAAGTTTCTTTCATGCAGCTCTCCCTGAATTCAGGTATTTTTGTGTCAGGTGGGTGGTAAGCTGCAGGCAGAATTCCTATCAGTTAGTTGTCTGCTTTTGTTCAGCAGAAGGAAAATACAGAAGGTGTGCTAAGTGACAACAAAGAGCTAAATTTGGTTTACCCTATACAAAACAAACAAAACCTGAAGGCCAGACAAGTTGTTTTGGAAAGGGACAGAATTGCCTGCAGGCTGCCAGCCCAGTGAAGCTGAATGCTGTTCTCTGAGAGGACTGGTTCCCTTCCTAGGTTATTCTAGAGATTTTCGAAAAAGTGGGAGGCAGTACTTCTTAAACTGTGTTACTGGAAACAGATCTCAGAGGAGAGGGAGGTTTCTGGATGTGAAATGCATCCATGGGTTTCCCCCCCACTCCCATTTAGATATAATTACACTATGAAAAGGACCACTGAGATCAGATTTATGCCAAGTGGCAGTGACTTTTTAATATGCCTTTTTTTTGGTATCAGTTAATCTCCTACAAAGCAAAAGCCTTGAAAGCACTGCAGGAGGCAGTAAAGGCCACTGAACCATTTATTGCAATTACTTGTAACTGAACAATCCCTCTGGGCTCATGCATGAGTTCCAGTGGAGGTAAAAGCAGGGTGTATTATGTGGGCAATTATGTGTTATTAGAAATAACTCATAAAGCTTATTATTTCTGGTTTTTGTTTCTTGCATAGATCATATACCAGCATGTAGAAAATTCTTGCTTTGGTGAGCCCTCTCTCAGAAATTGTAGATGCTGAATATTACTCTTATGCCTGGCCTATTTTGTACTGAGGATGCTGGGTGTGGTTTTCTAAATGCATTGCTCTGGACTTTGAGCAGTGCTGTAAAAAGACAAGGATCAATCTTGAGGCAGTATCTGTGTTTTGAAATATTTTTACACACCTGATCTTAATTGCTGAATCTTGAGTGTGGAAGGAGTACAAAGAGAGAGGGCATGGAAATCACACAGCTGCTGTAAGCTTAGGCTTTACCACCTCAAGCTTTGGATTGGTGTTTTAGTTTAAACTGCAGCAGATTGTTTTTGAGGAGAATAGGGAGCATACATTGGCCGTAGCTCAAGATGATAATTGTCTTCAAAAGCATGCTGGCTGCTCTGTTGTGGAAAAGGTCTAAAGGCATGGCCTCTTGTTTGAAGGAGGAGTGCATAAACTGTCTGGGTTCAGCAGCAGCGGCACTCCAGGATATGTGCAGAGTAATTAGGCAATGTGTGTTCACACCACTGTGGCTGCAGGGCTTGGGTTGTCAGAAGCCACTTCAATGCTCTCCCCTCTCAGGATGTCATTTTGCCTTTTTAATGCCTGCAGAGCTTTAATGATAAGGGGCAAACAGCTAAAGACTGCACTTGATTTTAATCTTGCCTTTGTCGAAGACTTCTAATTGACAGTTTGAATTAGGAGATGCCATACCAGCACTGAGAAAAGGGAGGGATTTTTTTTTAATTCACAGGTAAAGATGAATTCAGGTTTTGAAATATGAGCCCAGCAAATGTTGGCATTACCTCAGAGCTGGGGTTAGCAAGGTCCTTGTTAGAGTCCAGAAGGTCTGTAAGCTCTCCAGTGTGGTGCACAACAAAAGGTGTTCCTGCTTTCAGGATTACTTAAGGACTGGAGGCTCAAACTTGCACATTTTCTTCCAAGTAGGTGCTAACTAGCAGTGATTGCCATTCCTGCAGATTTTGGTTAGGAAGTAGCTTGAGAAATAACTGTAGTGGGGATTTACCTGACTTGCTTGTGTCAACATGCTTTTTGTAGCAGATTGATAATTGATATATTGTTCGTGTGTGAAAACTATGGCTCCCTAGCCTAAGGTGACCCAAGCAAACCACAAAACCAGCATCAAAAGCTACATAGCTTCTTGGGATGATTTCTGGGTCTTCAGGAGCAGTGTAGGAAAGACAAATTCTCCTTTATGGAAGTTCTTACTTTTGGTGTTTCCCTTGAATCAGAGTCCAAGAAGCGGCAATGCAAAGTGCTCTTCGAGTACATCCCGCAGAATGAGGATGAGCTGGAACTGAAGCTGGGGGATGTGATTGACATCATTGATGAGGTAAGCTGTTCTACAGAGCTGGCCATTCATGTGCTGAGTCAAGCCACTTTTTTGGCTGATCACTTGTATTACAAGCATGTTGGTATAATAGCATGGGAAGTAGTATTTTTGCTGCTAAAGTTAATAATTTAGGAGTTTCTTCTCTCAGGATCTAATACTAAAACAATGAATGCTAGATGTTTAGATGAAATATTTGATCATCACAGTAATGAAAGGGTTTTGCAGTTCTTTGGGCCTGTCTGTGTGATCCTTGGCTTTAGGATGCTTGTGGTAAAACTGTTGGACCACTTCCTTTAGGCTGACATACTCCAAACTGGTACAGGTGGAAAATGTTATTTGGCTTGATTTGCCAATTTCAAGCTCTCTTGTAAGCTCATTGAGTTGGAGTGGTGTTTTTTAATCTTTTCTTATATGTGTGCTTCCTTGGTATCTGCTCCATTTAATAGCAGTGGTGGGAGGCTTGTATGTGTCAGAGGAGTGTCTCTTCCAAATGTGAGGTCTGTCAGGGAAACTGTGGAAAAGATCTGAGTGATTGTGGAAGGAACCTTTTTAGAACTGGGTGGAAAACGGAAAACTTCTGCGCAGCAGGCTCTGACCTTCACTGATGCCATCTCTTCCTCCCTGAGGCTCTGAGGAAGGAGAGTGAAACTTTGTTTCTAGCCATGTGTTATTGGTGGTGCTTTTTAAGTAGCTTTATGAGGCTGTGCTTCCCTGTGCATGACCCTCTTTGGAAGAGAGTGCTGACCTGACAGTTGCCAGGAAGGACTCTTCCGTTTTCCTAGCAAGAAAAAAACGATGCCCTTCAATGCATTTGCACTTATACTTCCAGAATTTAATATCTGGGAGTAAACAGAGCAAGTGACTTGCAAAACCTGCTCACTAAATTCAGTTTCATAAATACCTTTCTGTGTGGGTGTTTTTAGAGGAGTGTTCCTGGGTAACCTCAGCAATTAATTTAATTTGTGGATGGTGCCTGCACTGGCAGTTGTGACTGGATGGTCCAGTGTAAGCATTCATGAGAGAGCATGTGCAGTGAACTGTTGTGAAAACTGCTGTTTTGGTTGCACGTGTCAGCATCTGGAATTCTTTTCAGAGGGGTATGTAGTGTCATGTACCAGAGATGACCAAGTAGCCTAACAGAATAAAAAGATCAGAGCATTTCCTCATCTGGTTTCTTCAGGAAGTGTGGATTATATTTTATTATTTAGATTTTTTTTTAATTAGTTGCCATGGTTATTCCTTTTTTAATGATTTGAAAATATGTTTTTGTAGTACCCAGTCTTTGCTACTTCTTTGAAAAACTGTTAATCAATTTTAAATGGTTTAATTGGGAAATGCTACCTGGTAAAAAAATATTGCAGCTTACTATGATCACAGAGCTGTTTGCACATGGTTTTCATGGTGATGTAGAAGAGACCTGACAGGTGTAGCTACATCTGTCTGCTTCATGAAACTGTACTGATGGGACCAGAAATTTAAAGAATGGTAGAAAATACTGTCCATTGGTTGTGCAATATGCTGGGATAACTTGTCTTAGATAACTTTGTCCTCACTACTGTGAGGTAGCTCTGTTTATATATGAGGTGCTGTTTCTGTACCTGCAGGTGACTTGTAACTGTTACTTCAAGGAAAGATAGTTTGGTCACCTCTTTCTGTGGGGAAAATAAGGTAAAATTGGCTCTGTGAGGGGATCAGCTCTATCAGCTACTTGAGAATAATTCAGTATTTTGCCCTTGACTGGTTTTTGTAAATTGAGTAGATATAAATGACACCACTGATCATGAAATCAAAGGTGGAGGCAAGTGGGTTCAGAAATTACATGGTTGATATTGACGAGAGCAGAAGTAACTTTTTGGGAAGAAAATGGTGCTGTGTGCTGGCTGAATCCACAGGGCTTTTTGTTTATAGAACGTCACGTGGGTTTTACCCATGAAGAACATGCACAGAGTGCACGTGATGACTCTGTCTTTCCTCAAAAACCTTTGTTTCTCCTTTATATCTTCCCCTCTCTCCTGTCAGGAGCAGTATTAAATAGAGGATTTATTTTTGTGGTATTGTATTTTTAGTATTTGCATACTGTTTTTTCAAGTGAAATAAAGTTTCGTATGACATCATTAGGGAAGTTTTTAGTAAAAAAAACAAAACAGATTGGTAAAGCTGCTTATTTCAGCCTTCTTCCCTATTTTTTCTTTAGAAGTCAGAGTTTTTCATAGAAATAAATTGATGGGATTCACAAAGTTCTGGTGTGTGTACCAGAGCTGTACCTCCCTCTTGTGGAAATTGGATTATATGATAATATTTTGGAATGGAAGAGAAGGGTTATGAAATTGTCATCTGTGTTGCTGCTGCTCACAGATGTGCAGATGTTCTCCACCAGAGCATGGAGAACTTCTTTAGCCTGTGAATTAATGTTGATGAAAGAAACCTTTGCTGGTTTCGTTCAGTTTTTCACAAATAGTTTGTGTATGGTCAGGGGTTTATATAAAGGCAGTATGGTGAGGAGGCTGAAATAAGTGTGCCCAAGAAATTTTGGATTTGTTCCCGAGTGCCTCTGAGTTGGCATCACTTTGCTTTGCTGTAAAGTGCTTTGCTGACCACATCTCTTGGCAGAAGAATAAATGGATGCTCAAGTTGTTTTCTGTATTGTAACCATTAAAAGTCTCTTTCTCATGCCTCCTGAGTGAGTGACGTGGGTGAGTCAAGGCATTTGTATTTTAGTTTTCTGTTATGTGTTCCATAAAGCTTGAGGTGCCAGAGCCTGGGCAGCACTTGCCAGCAATCTGTGCTTAACATTTGTTTCAGAAGAGTCTCTGAGTTTGAACCATCCACAACAAAGCTGTATTTTCACACCAGGATGCCTTTAAAAACAGCAGTCCTCTTTTCATTGCCTGTCTCCGCAGCTGCCAGTTTCTGCTTGGGCTTTGCTTGCCTGGAGGTGGGCTGGAATTTAGAAACTGTGCCTGTGTGTCAGGCATAGTGACCTACAAAGCCAGGCTAAAAAAAGATAATGCAAACAGCTGCTGCTTGGTTTGTCTTTTCCTTTTCCTCTTGCTTTCCTTTCTTAAAAACAGCTTTCCAGCCTCAAAATAGGGCAACCTAAATAAGAGATTCTGAAAATTTATCTTAAGGATCGTTTTTAACTAGTGCTCATTAGGTAAATAGACTGAATTTATATAAGACATTTTGAAAACTGTTCATAAATTGGAAGAGCACAATTCTTAGTCCTTTGGCATCATTTTACCTCATCACCTCTTTCTGCCCAGCTTTTGCCTGTTCTGTTTTAGACCATATGGGATATTCCTGATAAACTTTCCAATATATTTTTAGCCTTAGGACTGCTGTGTGCCACCACAAAATCCTCATGGACTCATTGACATTGGTCAGCTCTGATGGGCAGGTTCCTGCCCCTATGGTACATGTGGGGCCAGGCTGTGCTGTTCAGCCTCCTGCTAGGAGCTGAACAGCATCATTACGCTGATGTCGTTAAGGACTTTTCTCTGTTCTACCCAACATTATCGGTAGAAATTTTATCTTTGAAACTTGTCTTTTGATTGAAATTGTGTGAAGCTGCCCTGTGGATATGAGGCCAGTTGGAGGCAGGCCTGGTGGAAACTGAGCAAGACAGAGGAAAAGGCAGATGGACAGCAAGAACACATAACAATTTCCATGGACACACAAACTCAAAGTTTCATCTGTATTTCATGAACAGTTTAATATTTCTTGTTGTGGTTAAATGTGCAATGCCTCTTACTCTGTCTTGAGACAGTTGATGAACACTTTGCTGCTTTTTGGGATTAACTGGCGTGGAGCTAATCTCCTGTTCTAGGATCATTGCTATAGTGATAAAAGTAACATTAAATTGTTTTCTTGCCCTTCTTTTTGTCTAATGCTTCTAGATCTTTGGTAGGTTTCCTTATAAAGAAATGATACTTTGAACTTTCCCCAGTGCTGGTTGTAGAGTTTGTATGGAATTGGTAGGAATTTCCTTCTACTCCATTGGTAATGTGCAAAATATTTCTATACAGGTAGAAGAAGGATGGTGGAGTGGAATACTCAATGGCAAGGCAGGGATGTTTCCTTCAAACTTTGTGAAAGAATTGGAATCAACAGATGATGGAGAAACACAGGATGCTCTGGACGACACAGGTAGTGTTCTGCTTGTTGCAAACTCTTAGCAAAGTAATTTTTGATTTCTGGTATAATTTGGAGTATTATGGTTAAAGTACAACAAAGTTGTAAAGAATTCAATCTTCCTAAGAATGGTATTTCAATTTCTTTCTAGAAGGTGTTGATGCTGAGTATGAAGATAACTGTCTGCTCCCACTTCACTCATAATATAATTGTAGTCAAGGTCTTAATCTTGCAAATGTGTCTTCTACACTTTATCACTTGAAATTTTATCATATTCAAAGTTTATATTTTTTAGAATTGGATATAAAATTATTATTTTGTTTACTAGCTTTTTCAGTTTTATTCTCACAGACGTGAGCTCTCTAGAACAGAAAATTTAGGTGTTTAACCAAGTCATTTGACAATCAAAACAGTGTGGAGAGCCTCAACTTAATATGAGTCCAAGGAAGGGGACCCTGGTTCTTGGCCTTAGATTATGTTTTTAAGGCAGAATTTACATTTGGGTGTCCTTTTCTGGCTATAACTGTATAGCTGGGGCAGAAGCAGATGCTCTGTGGCTGAACAGTAACGGAATGGTGCCAGGCAAGTCTGTGTGTTACAGGCAATTACGCTGTTCCCTCGAAAATGCACTTTAGAAACATTTCAGTTTATGAAGATCAGTTTGAAGGGGACTTGTGATATGGTATTGCTGAAACAGGAATGGGTTTTGGGAACAGCATAGCAGGAATTAATTGATTTTTTTAAAAGACAGTGCTGTAATGTTCGTGGAGAACAGTTTGTTTTGGTTTTTTTTTTTTTTACCTCATTGTAATGTGCACCCTCATTTATGTGATATCCATTACTGCTTGCTTCAAACAAGGCTTGCTCAGACATGGGGAAGAGCCTGGCTTGGAATTTTTTTTGGAAATTGTGGAAATTGCAGTGGCATAAAACAAGAGTTCTACTTGAGCCATCCCAAATAGCTCAGTGGCTGTTTCCTTGGAGGTCAGGTTCTCTGAGTTTAGTGAGGTCTGGTGCAGTGAATTTACAAATGGTTATGTATTGGTCTTAATTCCTGCATACTGAGATCAGTGACATCACACAGTAATTTGAAGTGATTGTATTTTCTGTCAGTACCTAACAAGTTGGTGTGTTCAGCCCCTCATCCCCCAGGGATTGTATTTAATGCTGAGTACTTTCACAGTCAGGGTCTGGAGTATCTTTTGGTTCCCTCCTCACTCTTGGGAAACAGTAACTTCCTCTGTCACTCACCTGTTGTCCTTCAAAGGTGCAGCCTGGACTTTGCCCACCAACAGGATGTTTAGCTGTCCTATGAGATCTCTCAGGGGGATATAACTAAATAAAGAGCATCTGGGTAGACAAAAGATGAGCAACTGAAGTCAAGAGCAACTTAGCTTCATGGTACCATCAAAATATCTTAAATTTATAATAGAAGGAAGAGGCTTTAATCTTTTTTGCAGTTCACAGGCCTGCATGGGCTGAAAAGAATTTGACCCAAAGGCTAGAAGATATGGGGGCCATTTGACTTTGCTTTATAAAAGCTGTCTGTTTTCACATGACTGTCTCCTGGAACTTTGTATGCAAAAATTGCTTGTCTATGTATACTAATTTGTGGGCTTTAATAGATCTAACCATAATTTAAAAATTAAAAAAAAAAAGCTCTTAGCAAACAAAGCAAAAGCTCTTAGCAACAAAATTAAGTTATTCTCTGAAATACATTTCTGGGGGGTGGGTAAATGCTATCCCTTAAAACTGAAAGATTAAAAGAATTGTAAATAGTTCAATTATCCAGCAGTGATTAATTTCCAACAACTGTATTATGTTTGAATGCTTGGAGCATTTTGAGCAATAGGAAAATGTCACTTTGGTTCCTTGAGAGGCATCACTCTGCCACTGAAATACACTGTGTTTTCCTGTGGCAGTTGAAACATGTTTGGATTCATTATGGACCTTTATTGATTATTGCTTTCTGTGGTGTAGCTGTTCAAATGAGAAGCTTTTAAATGTTGGACTAAAGTGCCATTTTCAGAGAGTAAACAGCACTTCATAAAACTAATGGAAAACACTGACATTAGCAGGCTGTGGAGCCTGAGTGCTAATTGAAATAGCAAGAATATTAGTGAGCTGCTGACTTAGTTCCAAAGTAATGAGGGCAAAACTGGTGTGATTTAAGTTGGTCTTACATTAAATATAAAACAAGAACAAATCTGAGGCGTTACAGCTATAGTGCTGTTCTTAGAAAAGCTCTTTATCAGGAGCAGTGCACAAAGCTGTGCTGCTTCCACTGTTTTCCCAGAAGGGCAAATAAATAATTTCAGCTTTTAAAATAGCTTTCCCTTTCTTATTTTATTTTCAGAGCCTGTTTTCAATAGTCCTACCTCACCTGTGACCTCTCCGGGAAATGGGAGTGAACCTGCATTGGGACCAGCACAGCCAAAGAAAATCCGAGGTGTTGGGTTTGGAGATATCTTTAAGGAAGGCTCAGTGAAACTTAAAACAAGATTATCTAGTAATGAATCAGAAGATAAAAGATTAGAAGATAAAAAGCAAGATAAGGTTTGTAGTGGTACATATTTTTGTTCTGGGGTTTCCTGTAAAAATAATTTAGGAGATGTGGAATCTGACCATTATTCTCTCACAGGGTTCTTGCCTATAAAACAAAACAAATCTCCTCAAATTTGCTTCACAGTAAGTTGTATTTAACATTGATTCCAAAAGATCTATTCAAATGTCTTGGTATTTAAACCATTAGAGACTGAAAATCAAGCTGATACATAAATTGTCATTTCAGAGCTATGTGGTGAAAGTCACCATGACATCTTGAATGCGTCTGCAGTGTGAGGTGTCTTGTAGTTCGTCTTCTAGCAGATTTTATATACAGTCTGGGAGAAGATTAAGCCTACCTATGCAAATTAAACTTGTCTTTTAAAACGAGGAATATTTTAGCATTTCTTTGTGTTTTGGCTATTTGGGTTTTTGTTACCAAGCTTTGGCAGATGTTGAGATTGCTGTTCTAGGTGTCAACTGCAATTACCTTCAGTGAGTGCTGCCAAGCTTCTGGCTTCATAAATTACTGGTTGTGTAAGTCTGAAAAATGCAGTTCTAGGATTTTGCATTTTCTTTCCCCCATTTTCTTATGAGTGAGTGGGAAAAGGAGCCTTTTTATTCTTTGTTGTTTGAATTTTGTTTTGATCTGAACTTGAGAGCGCTCTTACCCCTTGGAAGCACAGCAACAATGCTCAGCCTTTGTCCATTTCAATTTTTGTTTGTGAGTTATGGTCATTAATGCTGTTTTGGTGAGTGATTTGTCTTCCTCTACCATGGTAATAATTGCAATGGTGTAGGGAAAAAAGTGAGGTGAGTCTCTGGGAGGAGGGAGGGTCAGAGGCTTCCATGAATGTGTTTTCCCTCAATAGCAGTGCTCAGAGCAGTGGCATGGTTGTATAGTGTTTCTTTCTGGTCTGGTCAGAGCATCAGATGATTTAGAAGAGTTGCAAGTGTGCTGCCTTCAGTTTAAAGCTTGGGGAATGTTGCCTCCTAAAGAAGGTGTTGTTTAGAAAAGAAGGTCCATGGCAGTCCTTGCTGCAACCTTTCAATATATAGATGGATATATAGAGGGGGAGAGACTTTTTACTGAGGTCTGTAATGACAGGACAAGGGACAATGGCTTAAACTGAAAGAGGGGAGACTTAGGAAGAAAAGAGGGGAGATGATGATGATGTTCTTCATGGTGAGGGAGATGGGGTGCTGGAACAGGTTGCCCACACAAGTTATGGTTACCACATCTTTGGAATTGTTTGAGGCCAGACTGGCTGGGGCTTTGAGCAGTCTGCTTCTGTGGGAGGTGTCTGTGCTCACAGAAGGGAGTTGGACTTGGGTGGTCATTGAAGGTCTCTTCCAACTCAAACCTTTCTGTGAAGTCACATGGATTCTCCTCATTCCTCTCTTTGTCCCTTAATGTGGCAGTCTGTGATCACTACATCTTCATGTGAATGCTGTTAGAGTAGGTTTTCAGGACCTAGCTTACCTTTGCTTTCTTGTCATGGGGTTGATCATTCAAAAGGGTGCTTCCCTACTGTCTACCTGGTCACTTGGGAATGTAAAGAGCCTATCCAAAATTGTGCAATTAATATGAAGTTTTCTCAGACCTTTTGAATTGTTCTATTTGACTGTGTATAAGCATTAAAATATGTTGGTGTGTGCAGTTTTGGTTGGCCTGTCTGGAAAGGTCTTGTAGGTCATTTCTCATAAAGAGAGGAAATGAAGTGAGAAAACACTTCTGCATAGCTTAGTATCAGAGAAATAAACAATTTAGTTTAGCACTTAATATTCCATTTCCACTTGTTGCCAAAGTCATCCCAAAGGTGGACAGACTTACAGAACAGCATGGAGAGCCCCCAAGGGAGATAATTCTCATGAAGCTCTTGTGAAAATAGATGGCTTCCTTGGATTTGTGCTTAACTTTCTTTGGGGTTAGCTGATTAAATGCTGGGAGAGCACTGTCAATCTTTTAAGGCAGTAAGAAAAAGAAAGCTGTGTAGAGGAGAGAGGTGTCTTTTTCCTTGGAAAATTCAGGCTGTTCAGCACAGGAAGGCTGAGCACTGATGGATCAGAAGTGCCCAAAAGTGTGTATGCTGCTGCAGGAGATTGTTCCAGCTCTCCCAGCATCCTGCCTGGGCTCAGGCTATTTATACTCTGTCTGCCTAAACTTCCTCTTTTACTCCTAATTGCATCTTAGGTTGGAAGGGGGAAATGCAGAGAACTATTTCCATGTTGGAGGTGTTTAATCTCAGAGGAGGGTTATTTTAGTGCTTCCTTCATATACCATTCTGTAGAGAGTTAAATTGCATAGGTACTGCAGGAACATCCGAAGTGACCTTGGCTTCCTCTATGGTATGGCACCAAGCAGCAGCCTACAGGCATTGTCTGGTTCAAAGGAGAGTAAATGCAGTTTCTCTGACAGTAGAAGGTCTGCCAAGTTGAACTGTAGATGAAAATGAGCAGAGTAACTAAAGGCAGTGGGGTTTTTCACATCAATAATGCTGTTAAGGCTGCTCAGGTAAGTACTGACTGTAAGATCATATTCTGTGTTTGTAGTTCTTTGGGTGTGAAGAAGTGGATGCAGCTGAAGCTGTCAGAATCTGCCTGGCAGCTCAGTAAGTTTCCAAAGGGAAAAATGAAATATTCTGTAGCTTATTTTGGTTAGATGTTAACTCTGAAACTTGTGACAATGCCTCTTTGTTTTTTCATTTAGGAGAGATCTCTAGTGACACTTAACCTCTTCTGTACAAATTGCTGAGAATGAAGGGAAGCTGGGATGGGTTTTTATGATCTCTTTCATTTGTCTGAGTAGTTAAAAAACTGCTTATATGAGTTGGTGTATGGCTGCTGAATATTCCTGCCTTATTCCAGTGCAAAGTAAGCATGGCCAGCGAGTTGCTCTGAGCAGAGCTGTTAAATAACTGCTTCTGTTATGTGCTGGAGGAGACAATATTCAGGCTAATGGGAGAGTAACACCTGGAACCGCTAAAGTACAATTGCTAAAGTATATTTGACCATATCCTGAGATCAGTTTGAAAGCTGTGCTCTGTCTTTAACCAGTAAACAAACTCTAATTGCAGTGTCTATAATGAAGTAAATACAGTAAGCTAAATGCTTAGTGAGAAAGCTCATTAAATCTCTTGGAGATGGTAATTTTCGTCATCTCAACTAATGAAAAATTCAGTGTGTTCTGTAGCCTAATCAAAAACAAAACTCTGAAGAATTTTTGTTAACAAAGTTGTTTTCCCTTCCTACAGCCATTACCCAACCATCCCCATGGAACAAAGTTAATTCATTTTCCCAGTATAAAAACTGAAAACACACCTGAAGTAATAAAACCAGAAGCTGAAAGTAAACCAAAAGGTAAGGCTGATGGATATTTATATCTGTTACATGATAGTCTCCTTTCTTATGAACTATTTGGTTATCATTTTTTTTTGTGTTAAAATCTAAAACATCTGCATGTACTAGAGTTTTGTGTAATGTTCTGTACCTTTGAGGAGTTCTGCAGGTGCAAAAAAGTCTGAAGGAATTTTTGCTTATATTTCTGTAGAAGAAGAATCAAAAACATTTGTAGGGTTGTCTCCCAGAGCAAAATAAGACTGGTAGGAACTTTCATTGCAACAGTCATTTTGCATTAATTTTCTGTTGACATGTTGAAAGGAATGTACTTTCTGCCTGGTTTGATTCTGATGGGATGCTGGAGACCTGTTTCCATGGAACAGTCTCTCAGCACAGTTTCTGTCCCCAAGTTACACAAGTTCCTTTGTAGGCTCAGGATTTTCTGTGGAGGTGGCAGCGTGCATCAGAAAGTTGGTGTTTACGTTGTGTTGAGGTCTGTTCCCTTGATAATCCAGTTCTGTTTTGGTTCTGTTTATGTTGGTTTTTTATTTTTTTTTTTTATTATCTTATTTATGACTTCATTTAGCTGTCAAATTGCACAGTTTTATAAAGAGATATTTTTAAGCCAACCCAAAACATCTTGTGGGAGTGCCAACCCCATATGAAAAATTAACTTAGTTTATGTGATGTGTAGACTGCTTATTTCGCCAGTTCCAGAGCAGACATTTAGTAAATTTCTGTATTGTAATTTTAAGTGTATTTTTGTTTTATGTGGAAATCTCTTATTTTGGTGTGTTGTTTTCTATGGAATGTGTAATTTGCAGAAATAAGAAAACTGTGACATCTTGCATTTAAATCATTCTGGTGCTGTTGCTCTCAGAACCAGCAAGACAATGTGCAGCTCTGAGCATTGTGAAATTTGACTTGTCTAAAACTTGGCATAAAAATTAACTCAACTCTACCTAGAAAAAATCCCAGCATTCAGTGCTGGACATCCGAAACATTCAGTATTTAACTCCTTTCCTAGTTTCAGATGCATCTCATGCTAAAGTGTGGAAGTTGGACTAATCCTGTAGCCATGCTGAGTCTCTTTCCCAGAGAAACAAATATATCAGAGAGGAACTTAAATATGACAGCAATAGAAGCTGTAGGAAAACATCAGTAGGTAATACCCATAGACACCAGATAAGAACATCTTAAACCTTCGGAAGAAAGCTTGTTTTTCTTCCTTAGTGTTTTATTTAAATATAGACCATACTGTAGTTCATGTGTCTCATCCTCAGTTTTGAGAGACCAGGTTTTAAAATGAGCACAGATCTCTGAAATGTTTAGGCTAGGGTGGCTTATTTTGGAGTGAAGTTCTGGTTTTGGAAGCTTGTTTTAGCCTCTGGTGCAAGTATGCAAAAATATTTTCTTTAAAAAATAAAATAATCACAATGTGACCCGTTTCCCCCAATTATGTTAGGATACAATATCTATGATTCCTGCTACTCTATTGGTAGTCTTGAGACTTTGGACAAGACTTAGTTTAAAGTAAGTTCTTTTAAAAGAAGTATTTACTGAAATTTAAATGCTGTAAAGTTAAACTGGAGTCTTTCTTAAACTTAACCACTGGCAGAATACATGGCTCACAAAAGAAGATGCAAAAGGGGAAATGGCACAAACTCCTCTCATATGTCTGGGTTTTCTGGTGGTGCTGATGCTGGGGTTCACAGCCTGGCATGTGGAGACCTGGGCAGGGTGCAGAGCTCCCTGTCTCCAGCCTTCCTGGCAGCTGGAGCAGAGTGAAGGATCTCCTTTCTGTCACTGCTTTTTGTTTGCTCTGGGACTTGGTCTCTGTGAGGAGAGGAGGTAAAGGATTATACTGACCAATTCCCCAGCAGTAAGGAAATGCATGTGTTTTCACAGAATAGGGATGTAGTGAAATGTTACAGTCACTCATGACTAGTGATAAAATCATCAAATTTGATGGATATTTGTAGTGTACCTGTTGAATTTTTTTTTTAGAGTCAATATGAATTTTGGGCTTTGGACCTCAATTTAAACATTCATCTCTTTGACATAGTTCTTATGCTTCTGTAATTCTTCATGAACCACAATGTATCAGGCTGTGGCTGAACATTTTTGATTGCTAGATAGGACATCGAAATAATACAGGTTCTTGTATCTAAGATTGCTTATGTGGTTACATATCTGTGAACATGCATACATATATCTCTAATATTATCTCTTTAACCTTGGCATACTTGGCATTTTAACATAGTGGTTATCGCTGTTTTTATTTGTGAATACAATTTGTGCATTTTTAAACTACAGATGTGTATCTTGATTAAACAAAATACAAAAGCAGCAAAATGGTTTGACTGCAACTGATTTATTCTCTTACCACCCAGCAAAAGCTGTCATTAAGAATTGCAGATGGTTCTGTGATTCTGTGGCTTGGTGATGTGCTGCTCTAACTGGAGGGTGAAGCAGCTGCTCATTGTGGTGCCAGTGCCAAGCACCTTATAGGTTATGGCAGCACCTAAAGGGGTTAAAAAAAGAGGTTTGTTTGCTTTCTCCTTCTTAGTTTGTCAGATACAGAAATCCAACCTTTTTATTTGCTGAATTATTTTGTATGTGCTGGGGTTAAAAAGTCTGTTTATGTATTTTGGGCCTTTCTCATGGTTGTTTTTGTGCCAGTGTGGGAAAAGAAAACAAATCCTCTTGCTTTTTCAATTGTTACCACAGTTTTAAATGGATTAGTTTTGAACTGTACCAAATGGAAAGAAAAGAATTTTTCTTTCTGCTTATGCAGAAGTGGCTGTGGCCAAGTTGCTGACTCAGATGAGCTCTAGTTTCAGGTGCTTAGCCAAAGAATGCCTTTGCTTCAGTTACTTGGTTTCACTGCACAATTTCTGAAGTCTGCTGCTTGAAATTTCTGTAGTTGTATATGTTAATGAAGGATGTCACTTGAAAACAACTGCCTGTATTTAATTAGGATTGCAAATGTGAAATTTAGATCAATTTTGAGAAAATACATGTAAACTCTAATTAGCTTGAAACCATTTTTGTGTTAAGTAGCTCAAAATTGAATGTATAAATGCTATGGGAGGAGTTAGATGGGCTGTTACAATTTTAACTGTTACACTTTTAATGCCTCTTTTCTCCCTGTGAAATCAGAGAGCTTGAATTAATTTGCAGTTATTAAAAACATGTTTTGAGGCTTATACTTCTAACTTCTCAAATATTTATTTCCTTTGCTCAATACATATATAATCTTATATTTCCTGTGATTTGAGCATTTGTAAAGCAGTCTCAGGTGGCTGGTCTAGAAGGAAAGTTACAGTGTGAATTTCTCAGCTCTCAGTGTAATTATAATGTGAATTTTTCAGCTCTCAGACAGCATAAGTGAGCTGTTATAATGAATGTTACTATACATGATATCCAAATTAATTGTGCTCTTCTGTTCCAGCCAAGGAATATTGCAGGACAATATTTTCCTATGATGGCTCAAATGATGAGCTCAGCTTTAAAGAAGGCGAGATCATTCAAATAATCAGTAAGGTAAGAAAGTTTGGTTCTGCTCTGACCACGTGTATGGCTTTGGTGGATTTCATACAGGGAGGTTGTGTGTGAATTGAGGACCAGGAGGGTCTGTTGGAGTAGATATTCCTGTAGACTGATTTCTTTCATGTGAGAGTCAGCTCTGTGTTTCTGCACTTGATGGAGATCCAGATGACTTCAAAGATGGTTCCAGAGTGGGAGGTTATCATGGGGTCCTCAGAGACCAGTGGGATCAGTGTACATTCGGTACCCAATGCCTTTTCAGTGAGGAAATGGGAAAAGCTTTGCAAACAGCCCCTTTACCTTCAGAAACAGTTCTTTTTCCCTGGTGATTCAGAATGACCAGACAGAAATTAGTGATACTTTCTGTCTGTAAGAGAAACATGACTATTTAGTTGTATGTTCTCATTTGTGTTGAATTTTGAAAGCACCTTTTGATAATTTTGTTGCAGAGATGGTTCTAAACAGGAGATAAACCTACCCATACTTAATTTCCTTGCACTATTCTGCAGTCTTTTGTTTATATGTTTGCTATATTAAGGAGTAATGACTTTGCTAAAAAAGTGGAGAATTTCATCTTCAACTTTCTCTCACTTGCAGAAGAAAACGCATTTTTCTTTATTAAGATTTTAATTTTATGGAATTAAATTACTGATATTATGAGCATCCTTGATCATAAATACAGTGAAAGAGAGTATGGAAGGCGCTTTTGTAAATACAGCAACCCTTGCCCCATCTCCATTCAATTTCTTGCCTCTGTCTTTTTAAGACACCCAAGCACACACTGGTCCAGAGCGGAGCTAAGAAGAGTTGTTCAGACTGAGTGGCATCTCTGCCTGTGGCAGGGGGTTTGAACTGGATGATATTTCAGATCTCTTTCAGCTCAAACCATTGTAGGTTTCTGTGATTTTTTTTTTTTTTTTTTGCAAAGTATAATATCATACTTTCTGTTATGGACAAAGGCCTTGATCCAGTAACATCATGTAATGGATTTCTCTGCCACTGAGTAAATTATCCAATATTTTAATTTCTTTTGTAGTATGGTTATTTTTTCTCTCAGTGGGGTATATTCTTCTGCTTCTTTACCCTTTCAGACCAGTGGAGCTGATCGATCACATCAGAATCGCTTTTATTTAGTAGAATTGTTCGTCATGTCAGTAACATTTGAAGTATTTACAGAATAACTTGCTGGTCAAGGAAGCTGAGAAGATCAAATGTTAGGTCTTAATGTGTGTTAGGTCTTAACTGGGTTTGTGTACTTTCTTCCCTTTGCAGATCTTATCCTTATACCCTTATCTTATATGATGTAATATAATTTCGTCCTGCATTTTAGAAAACAAACAAAAACTGACCAAACCTGATCTGTGGATGTTTCCTCTTGTTAAGTTGGCCAATTTCAGACAATTACTTTGTTGTGTGTAAAAGGGAAAGAGTTGTTGTGTAACTGTATCTGTTCTGGGGAAGAAGTAAATATTGGTTGGAATGACCTTTTGTTTATTTTAGGACACTGGAGAGCCAGGCTGGTGGAGAGGAGAGCTCAATGGTAAAGAAGGAGTCTTCCCAGATAACTTTGCTGTTCAAATACAAGAGTCTGATAAAGACTTCCCCGTAAGTTCTTACACCTATTGTTTAGTATCACAAAAAACTGTAGATGAAAATGCAGAGAATAAGAGGTCACAGCAGATTATGCTGCTTAAAGTATTACAATTATGGCAGTTTTAACTTTATCTTGACCTAGTTGTGATAAAAGAAGAAAGATGAAAAGATTAATCTTTGTGTTTAACTTGACCATAAATACGAAAGTGAGGTGTGTTTTTTGAGATAAACTCTAAATAATGAGGATGATCAGGTCGTTTAGAGAAGAGTGTAGTTCTGATAGCATGGTTTTACATGTTGCTGGTTACTGAATTAAACCCTTGCTGTTCAGGAAGGAGATAAGCTGGTTTTTTCCATCTCAAGTCCTTAACTGACTCTAATTACAAAATGCTGAGTGACCCCTGAAGGTTATTTTTTGGGTCGGATTTAGAAATATTTTTTCACCATCCTGTGTACTAACTTGTAGAAATTTTCATGTGGTACTCAGTGACCTTGTAATTTTGGTCCTTGTGTTACATTTTTTTTTTTGTTGTTGAGATTAGTGTGATGTTTTGGTTCTGTCACATTTGTGTAGCAAAGATCGTTGTGTTAATTCCCAAATGTACATGAACCCCAGGTGGAATGGATTCAGCTCCCGATCAGGAGCTATTAATTTTTCATTTATCCTGAGTTGCCTCACATCCACAGAAACCTACCTACCCCTAGTCAGAATCTTCTTTTTAGGCAGATTCTCAGCTGTGCAAGGGCAGCATAATTGTCATGAAATACAAGAAGAAAGGGTAGGTAGGGTTGCTGTTTTATAATACAGAGTTGTTTCCTGCAGAGAAGGAGAAAAAAACCCATTCTTTTACCCTAAACAGCATTACCTGGCTTTGATCCTTTCTTCTGTTTTGTGTGCAGTGTCTCAGTACAGAGATTCACCTTGCACTGAGCAGCTTTGGGGTTCAAGGCATTGGATGGCTGGTGATCATAATCAGTTATTTGATACTGACTCCCTAAAACACAGAGCAGAACTGTATAATGGCAAGTTGATGCTGAGCTCTGTTTAATTGTTTTTGGTGTAGGCAGTAATGCTGCACAGCTGGATAATGTAGTTACTTTTTGGGGAAGAAAGAATCTTGTTACTTAGGTTCGCTTGCTTTTGTGTCCTCTGAAATGAGAGAAAGAAACTGTATATGGGTTCTTCTCCTTGCCTAATTGCATTTCACATGTTAGAATAAAATCTTGCTGCATTAAAAAGAGCTTATCCAGTAGCTCTAGGGGCACAGAAGTGAAATCCATCCATAGCAACTGTTTTAAAAATACCCACTGTGAGGTGTTTTTGGAGGAGTTGCGTTAGACTGGGACTGTATGGTTTCAGCAGTACCTGTGTGAAGAATAAGTGGTTTTATATGCTTTTGTATCATTTTATCAGGGAATCTTGTCCTTAGTACAACCAGAAAGGCCCTCTTGTAAAGCAATTTAATGAATCACATTGTAAGAATGAGTAGTTGAGAGCTTTCCTGAGCGGTGCCAGTCTGCTTGCAGCAGGAGACAGATTCAACTTCAAGTGTATCAGAAAGTGATGAGTGACTGTTTCAAAATAATAATTTCAATGTACAAACTGTTGCATTGTGATACTTTGTACATTTTAATGGCTGGTGTACTTAGTCTGTCTTTCCCACCTAAATATAATGATAAAGGAGCTCAAATCAATGTTTTTCTTGTAACTGCAGTCTTTGAGACAAATGTGGCCAGGATCTATTTGTTTTTTCTTACACTTGAAATTTAAAAGTCAATTAATTGAAGCCATTTCTCTGATACATAATTTAGAAATCTGTTTTTAGTGAGAGTGAACATTTTTGGTTCAAAAAATTACCTGGTTACTCTTTTAAACTCGCATTTAAACTGGCTTGTACTAACTAAGATTGAGATTTACATATTGAAATTAAAATGAGTGTGATCAGAGCAATTCTTTGGAGTAAAAAAGATGAAATTATTGGATTTTAGTTCTTTTTTCTTCTGTTATGCACATTGCTGAAGCACTGATTTCATTTGAACAGACCTGAATTTTGGCCCTGAATTTTTGTAACTGGTTGTCTGGGAGATACCAGAGGAATTATTCCATGTCTTTGCGTTTCCTGTCTGAATTGATTGCCTCCTTTATGAAATACTTGGAAATCAGCTAGTAAACAAGCTCCATGTTACAGTATACAAAACAAAACACAAATGAGGCTCTCTTGGATATAGAGAATATCTGTTTGCTTGCTTGTTTGACGTTGTCTTTTTCCCCCCTTCATTTTGCAGAGGCCAAAGAAACCTCCGCCTCCAGTTAAAAGTCCAGGTATGTAGTACATGTATGGTGGTCAGACAATACTAAATTCCAGAAGCAGTGCATGACTTCAAAAGAAAATTTAGAAACAGCTTTTTATTTCCTAGTAATGCAGCCATAGTCACACTTTGAGGTTACTTTCTGTATTCTGTATAATTTGCTGCTGCTGTATATTTTTAAAATTATGATGGAGCCTGGTTTGGAAACATTTTAACAATGGCTCACCATTTTCTGGGCTCAGGTGAGTGTTTATAAGTGGTATTGCATTCCTTCCAAAAGAAAAGACACAACTTGACATGAGTCTTACTTTTAGTTAGTGACCAAGATAATTAAAGCTCTCTGAGAAATGTCTATGATTTGCTTTTGCATTCAGCTGCAAGACCAGAATTGCCAACTGGAGAGAAGAAATTCCTTTCTTTGAGATCTGAAGAAAAAGGTAAGGACAATTTTCTTCGTGGTGACTTGGCTGCTCTGGCAATAGGCTCTTTGTTAAGGGCCATCGTACAAACTTCCTTGATACCATCTACTGAAGTTTTCATGTATGAGATGTTACAGAAATCTCTTTGGAGTGGTTAGAGGAACTGCTAAACTCTATTGAAATCTTTATTTCTGTTACTGCATTACGTTTTGAGGATTGGTTAGTGCACTGCACAGTAACATAGTTACTATAAATTCATGAAGGGGTAGTTCTGTGACAGTGGCTGCAGTTTTTATCAGGAGTAGTAAGTTACTGGAAAGGGAAAGATTAACCACTGCAAAAATCAGTCTGATCAAAAGTATTTTGAAAGAGCTACACAGAACAGGTACAAGACTCCTTAGATAGATGTTATGATCACAATACTCAGAAATAGGTATTTCTTGTCCTGTTAGTTCTTGTTATATTCCGTATTTTCAAGTTCCATTGAATTTGGAGACATTTATTCTTAAAATTTAAAGGACACTTTTTTCCAAAGGCAAAGCTACTATTGTCACTCAGATTCTAAAAGGCTTCTTTCCGTGTTTAAAAAAACTTGCCAAGTTAGAATGTTTGATTATGTTTAAAAGTGAGATGCTTGAACAACCTTAAATGAGAAGAAATCCTGATGTTCCTGCAGCTTAACCAAATTACAAAACCACTCTATCCTGTGAATGGTGAACTGTGGCTAACCAGCATTTCTACCAGTGAGGCTGCTGATGGGTTTCTTGGCTTCCATGGGCAGGTTCTATTACACCCATTTTAACAAGGCATCTTCTCAGTTACTGAATATGAAAAACACTTGTTAAAGTCAGTTCTGTTTGTTCTGTATGTGAACAAACAAGTAATTTTCATCTGTTGGAGCAGTATCTTCAGGTGTGAATTGACTGTATATATGATTCCAGAAATGTTGATCATGTGGCTCCTTTTAATTTTTTCTGAACTGAAGGAAGTTTAAAATTAAACTCCTTCTGTTTGGACTATAGTGTTAATCTTTTCATAGTTGAGCTCACTGTTCATGGAGGAATATAAGAAAAAATATTGAGTGACACCATCCAAAAAACATAGGAATATGAAATCTGCAAAATTACATAAGGTGGAGAACTCTTCTTTAACTGAGCTACAATAAATGCAGGAGGAAAAATTTATCATGTACTCAGTTGCAGATCAGGTCATAAAAACCGCTTTTTTAGATAGCGGTGGTGCTTTACTGGAAGATATGCCCATTTATCAGTGCAATTGTACTTGTGGAAAAATAGCCCTGTTAATACTAGTAATTAAACCCATTAAGAATGAAATTATTCTGTAACTAGTTCTCAGAAAAAAATTAATTGAGCAGGTCTAATCAGAAACTATCAAACCATGTAACGTTTATGCCTATTGGGAGACTAATCTGCCTTCAATTACAATCAAAAATTGATCAAAAATTAAAAGTAGAGTTTCTATGAGTATTTCTGTATTTATAGTGAAGGACACTTAGTGGTGTCATGCAGAAATTTTTTTCCAGTGTAAATGTCTTCAGATTTGTATCTTCTATTTCCATTACTAAACTGTTCATTTTTAGCCAACACTTTTTTTCATTGAGGAGCAAAATCCAAAAAAGACATTTCATTTTGTCCAGCAGAAATGCCCAGTTTCTGTGCTCATGGTGAACCTTGGCCTTTGGTATTAACTTATTCCACTTAGCTATAGACATTTTTAATATTCAGATTTTGAGTGGGAGTATTAGAAGGGAGAACTGGCAGATGAGAGTTCAGGAAGAGGGTTCGATGACAGCATTGTTTTCTGCCCTGTTTATGAACTCACTCATTTTTACAAGCAAAAGGAGTAATTCTCAGCTTGTGCTCAGCATAGCTTCAATAAAGACAATTGATCTGCATTTAGTACTGGCTGGTGTTGCATGTTTAAAACTGGCAGTGTTGTGTATTGGGTGGGGAGACAGGAGTGGCTGGTGCTGCTGCTGCTTTACACAGGGCAGGCAGCCCCACCGTGTGGCAAATCCTTCCACTGCTGCAGCATCCTGCATTGTCAGCTCCATGTTGAGAGAGACTGAGAGATGTCAGCCAGCTTGTTCCTTTTGCTCATGTCTCCTCCTGATGTTCAAGTGTCCCAAAGTGGGAAGAGAATTCTGCCTCTGAGCAATGCTTTTGACAGAAGTATCTCTAGGATCTGTTTGCTTCCCAATACTCCTGTGAAAGAACATTCTTCCTGTTTTAGGGTTGGAGGGATGCTCAGTGGCTTGCAGGACTTGTCCAAAGGAAATCAGTCCTTGACCTGGCAGTTCAGACACTTTGCTGGCATGGAGCTGAAGCGAATACCCAGCCCTGCTCCCAGATCCATAGCATATGTAAACATTTTACACCAGATCAATACTTGGTTAAAAGCAAATTGCAGGAGGGGAGGATGGGGAGAATCAAAGCTGAAGGTCACTCTCTCCATCCCAGTTTACTGATTCAGTGCCCTATAAAGGCAGTAACTGTAAAGAACTGTAACCCCTTGCTGTAACCTAACAACTATTTTTTAAAATACTCAGTACTTTGTGTATACTGAACTGTGGCATGGTTTTACAGGGGGAAGTAGAAGGTTTGCTCTGGTTATCCAACAGGGTAGAGTTAGGACACATGGGTTGAAACCTATTCAACTATTGCTTGTAAAGCAGCTTGAATTTTTCAGTGTCCCATATGCTGTATGTCAGCTTCTCTGGACAGGATTCAGTTAGGTCATGCAGTCATTGAACAAATAAATACAACTTTTTTTTAAAAAAATTTTTTATTATCTATACTTAATTTCTATCTCTTTGTAGGAAGGTACACTTTAGATAAATAAATTCATCTATTCAGATAACTCTTTTCTCTCCCCCCCTTCTTCCACAGATCAATTATGCTGCTTGTGTGTGTAAAAAGTCTAGTTACAACAAAATAAAAACCCTACCTCTTTAAAATGAAATCAAATGAATTTGTACAAAAGACAAAGCAGTACAAAGATTTTTGGGTCTTAGCTGTCATTTGGAGTGCAATAATGTGAATCCATAATTTATTACTACTGTTTCATGTCAGTAGGAAGGTTTATCTTACTCTAAGATAAATCTTTTTGAGCTGAGGTAAGTAGTTTGTGTGCTTTGATAAGGTGTCATTTAAGACACTTGCCTATCTATTTTTCATTTTAATCTTCAAAGAAGGCATTTCTGACAGCAGGTGCTTTCTAAGAATTCTAAACAACATGGGGTTTTTAAAATGTGACTTCTTTTGTCAGATGAAAAAGGAGCTTTGGATCAGAAGCCTTTGAAGCCACAAGCTCCTCAAGTCCCACCCAAGAAGCCTATTCCTCCAAGCAAGACCAACAGTTTACTGAGAGCAGGGCTCCTGCACCCAAAACGTCCAGACAAACCTGGTTTGCCATCATCTGCATCCAAGTCAGTATCACTTAAACTGCAGTCACCAAGTATATTCAATTTGATTTGTTGTTTGGTCTTCCTTCATGGATGAGTTGGGAAGAAATGTGTGCTTTAAGGGTGAAAACGATACAAGGATAAGTTTTGCCTTACACCTCCCAGTGTCTTAGTTCTCGACGTCTCTGTCAATGTGAACTTAGACCGTTCAAATCCTTTGAGACATTTAATCCATCTCAGAGTCAGTATTAGAGCATAATTGACCATGGGGCAGATGAAATTGCTCATCTGGGGGCTGCTGTAGCTACAGTAACAGGGTGGAGTAAAAGAATGTGGGCGTGGCCCTTGAGAATTATTATTGTGTAGAAGAAAACCCTGAAAATTGGAGCTGCCTCAGGGTTCAAGGCTTGAGCACTTCGTACAGGGTAAGATAGATGGAGAGAAAGAACTGAGCACAGGTGCCTGTGCTAAAAGTACTCACTGTGGCTCATGTTTGCTTCTGGGGAAGGAAACACTTACTACAGAACCACATTCAGATTATCCACTCTTGAGCCTTCTCACTCGAGTTACTGGATAAATAGGGACAAATGCTTCTACATCCACTTAGGTTTCTTTTTCCTCGTGAGTTTGAAACTTTAACGAAGACTAATTTTGCATCCATACAATCCCCCACACATAGAACTTTCCTTTCTGTCTCCATCGCAGTAGTTGCTGGGCCCTTACCCAGAAGTGTAAACCAACAGCTGACTGGTAACTGTCCCATTGGGATGTTCATTTGGCTTGAAAGAACCATGAGAAAGTGATACACGTTGTGATACACTTCGCCTTGTGCAAATAAAGCAGAGAGCTGCTACGTCAAAGAGCTTGCACCTTAAATAACTTTTCAGTATGGAATTGTGTTATATTCACTTGGTATTTTGGAGACTTTCCCAAGTAGAGATTATTTTTTAAAACCACAAGTCATATTCTTTACCAGCTTAGAAAATAATTATTACTCTAAAGGGATGCACATGTGCAGTTAAATAGAGGTCTGTAGTAAGCTGTGGGCCTTTAATAATTGAAACCTTTAAATCTTAGAGATATTTAAATGTCTGAAAGTTTTGAACATTGTTTTAGGAAGATCAGGCAGCTGTCCCTTTTTCTACTGCAATAAAACTTAGAGGCTTTGGGAGGTGAATTAATGAAAGGGGCACAGTTTATATTTGGCATGTACAGGCCAGCCACGTGATCAGGCCTGGTCAGAATGGGTTTGTGATGGCAAGAATTGTAAAGGAAGATGTTTCCTATTCTTCTGTATTTATTTTAGTGGGGGTTTTAGTACTTAGTGTCTTTTTAAATTGTTGTTCTTGGGGTTTTTTTTGTCTGTGAATGATGTGAGCAGATATGGAAGGAATGCATGGTAGAACAAAAGCTGCAAGGTAGCTTTTTCCATATCCAGCAAGAAGTAACTTGTTATTGTCAGCCTTTTTTCCTGTAAGGAAGATTTTTTTAGTGTCAAGGAGTCAGTTTCTGATTTATTTCAGGAGGTATTAGTGAAAATGTTATTTAGCTCACCTGTTGTTTGAGGTGTAATATTTTGGACTGAAATGCCAAAGTGTGTCCTATAGTAAAAGTTCTGGATTGTTTTCACATGGATTTTGTGCACATCTGACAAGGCTGCAAGAGCTGTAACGGAAGAATTGCTTTTAATAGGAGTAGAACTGATCTCCAGAAGCCTTGGTTTTAAAACAAGGCTTTAGAAAGTGATAAAATCTACTGTAATTTTTCAGTTTGCTTCTATTTCTTGGTATGTTTCACTTTTAAACTATTTCGTCTCTTGACTAGGTATGTTTTGTCTTTTTTTTCCTTACCACAGAACTAATGGAGAAGTTGTTACTCTTCGACCAAAATCTGAAGTTGAGCCAGTAGCAAAACCAAAGTTAGACTCTGAACCATTGCCACTCAGACCAAAATCAGTAGAGGTAGATGCACTTGTGGTAAAGAGCTCTAAAGAATCAGGTAAGAAAACAAATGTTCCTTTGGGCCTTTCTGTTTGGATTGCTGTGTTTTACAGGGTTGGAATAAGCTTTTTGAGTGATTTACTCAAAATGCCACAGAGTGCATTTATGCCTGTAAGTGCTGTAGGCAGCTGAAGGTAAGAGTCAGGAGGGGATGAGCAGATGTCAGCAGAGTATTTGCAGGTAGCTGCTGAGCTCTGGGTTGTGAGAATGGGCAGGAAGGGAGACAGAAATAATGGATGGTTCTTCTAATTTAAAAGCTTGATTTTTTTGCTGCCTCTTTCATCTTGAGTTTTTATGAAGTTGTTTTCTTAATGGCTGGTTCAGTTTGTTCTGCTCTTGAAGTTCAGATAACTTTGCTTTTCTAGCTAACTTCAGAATTCTTAGTAATGCCATTACCTTCAGCCTCCTGTGATTTAATTCAGAGCTATTCTAGGTTTTGACTTTATCATACCTTAAATTGGGGCCTTAAAAAAGCATGGAGCATTGTACATTTGAATAGCATGCTTATGGCTTTGCTTAAAAGCACCTTGAACCAAACCTGGCATCTCCTTAATTCTACATATATCCAGTAAAACCCTTGATAGTGGTTAAAGCACCCACATTTAATGGTCAGGATCTCTGAACTACTGTATTGATACTGCTAGCCCTTGACTGACAGTGCAACTGATACCAGACCCCTCTGTGTGTCGCTTAGGCAGAGATCAGCTGCTGTGGGCATATTTTTCTAAACTCTAAATTATTTATTTTCTATGATTAACCACTTCAGAAAAAGCTGTAGTGAATTATAGCTGCAGTGTTCATCTTGCATATCTCAAATGCAACTTTTTGTCTCAGAAAAGATTTTAGTAATAATAAATTTAAAAATACTATAAATATTTTTAAGGCAAATTGTGATATTCTAGTTGTAAAATAGTTGGTCCAAAGTATAATAAATTCATCTGGAAGATAAAAATAATGCATTAAAAGAACTGAAGCAGTTTAGGAATAAAAAGAATACTCCTGACTTTTTTTCATTGAGCATGTTAAAATATGCTTTTTAAGAGTGAATGCTTTATGTGAGGAAAGTTTAATTCATGCATGTCTTTAATACACAAGTTTTACTACTCAGATTAGATAGTAGAAAAAAATCTTTAATATGAGGGTGGTGAGGCCCTGGCACAGGTTGCCCAGAGAAGCTGTGACTGCCTCATCCCTGGAAATGTCCAAAGCCAGGTTGGATGGGGCTTGAAGCAACCTGGGATAATGGAAGGTGAAGATCTTAAAGTTCTCTTCCAACCCAAGCTATTCTAAGATTATCAGCTTTCTAGCTAGTATAATAAATTCTGTGAGTATCTCTAGGGTTGTGCTAGATGTGTTAATGTATAGGGTAGTATTATTTAACCTCAGGAAAAAAATCCCTATGGAAATAGCTGGAATATCTTTTTTTTTTTCCTTTACATTCAGTTACTGTGACATCTTTAATTATCAGGGTGGCAACATAGTACTTGTGCTGTTAGGTGTACATGTATATACTTATACATATATATACATGTATATTCTTACTGCAAGGATATTCTGATAGGAAAAGAATAATTTTAGACAGATGAAGGAAATAAAAACTATGAATTTTTTTTGCTAACATAGGTTTTTACAGGCTTATGGAGAAATTACAGATTTTAATACCTAGATGGGGCAGGGCACAGGGGTGCACAGTGAGCTCATGGGTGAGATCTGTTCAGTTCTGTTTGGTGCACAGCAAGCAAAGGAGGCTCGGGCAGTTCATGTGGGGCTGCAGCACTGAGGAGGGTCAAGGAGCTGCAATTGAAGGAAAGTGTCAGAAATCCTGTTTTGTCAAACTGACATTCCTTAAAACAATCTGCATAAGTCACTCCTATTGCTCTTGTGAAAAGGGACTGATCCAAACTCCTGCCAGTAAAATGTAATGAATCCCATGCTCTAATTCTCTACATACTGTGCTGCTAAAGACATAATATCTTGTGCAACAAGGCTGTATAAAACTATAAAAAATATATATATATTGGGTCCTTATATAACGTTTAGGATTGTTTAACCTTACAATAACTAGACTAGATATTAATAAAAGATGAGGGAAGATGGATGGCTGGGGCTGGCAACTGCTTTACCAGAGTCCTTATTTTTTATTTCTTCTTCCCTCTTCAGATTATGCTCTTGAGGTAGATGAATTTTTTTGAAATAATTTTTTTTAAAAATATGGGTGCTGTTTTTCTGCAACTTGGTTTGACCATGAAGTGAGGTTTAGGTTGGGTCACTTTCAGTTTAGCATAATAAAAAGCTGTAAATATTCTGTAACAAAAAAGCTAACCCAATCCATGCCAAAGTTGTCGCCAGCCATCAGATAAGGACGAATAATCAGAACCGTTTAGGAACATTGATCACATTGAAATAACTCCCCTTGAAGTTGTATTTGAAATATTGCATAAATGTTTCTCTGTTTGGTTAGAATCAAGTACTGTAAAAGACTAAAGCTGTAATACTGGCATGCTGAACATGTAAAGCAATTCTGTTTCTTCTACAAATGTTTCTTTTTCCTGCTTTGTAAAATAATTTTTTTGTTCAGAATCTTTTTCTAGACATTCCTCTCCTTGACTTTTCTTTCCAGATTTTGTTTCCTATCCTGTTTGCCATGTTTCCCTTCTTACGTGTCAGGAAATTACCCTACCCTTCTCCATTTTGGTAAGATAACAATCTCTAAGGAAATCCAAATGCTTTATTCCATACACATATCCTCTTCTTAACATCGTGAGTGTGGTTTTCAGTTGCATTTATTGGTACTAAAATTTTGGGGTTTCTATTAAAAATGCACTTTTTTTGTTTGTTTGAATGCCTGTTTTCCTTAGCTGTTAAATAAGTTACTTTAAGTAGGCTTTTCCATTCGTGCTGGTGGGGACTAAAAGTAAGAAAAAATTTATAGTTGAGCTATTGATAACCCAAACTTATTGTTTGTTTGTAGTGAAATGTATTCAGTACCTTTAGCACGTCTGGTGTATGTAGGTTGAATGGCTTTATCATTCTGTACACACAAAGAACACAGTCATGAAGCTTTTGGGCACTTAAATATTTTATAGCTTATAGTTGTCCCCTGAATTTTTGGTGGGAAATCTCAGCAAGATGAGTAATAGGAGAAAGGGCACCATCTTTTTACTCCACAGATTAATGTGAGTTCTTATCTTCTGAAATATTGGATACATTCCACTTGTATTATGGGTGTTTAAACCCCAGCCACATGAGGTGGTGGAACCATAATTTCTTCAGCCACCCTTCAGCTTTGCTTCTTTTTGTGAAGGCTTTTTAAGACAAACTGCTATGAATACACTTGAAGCATTCAGAAATCTTCACAAAGGCTCTCATTAATTGTACCTCTCAAAGCTTCTAACAGCTCTGTGGTGGATCCATGGTAAGCTTGTAGAAGAGACATTTCTAATAGTCCATCCTATGTAACTTTAGGCTTAGCTCATCTTCTTAGAAAGGTGCTCTTGCTCAGTCATGAAGTCCTTTTTTTGACCCAGATTATCTCCAGATGTGTGGCATTGCTCTTTTGGCACCACGAAGGAATTTCCTTTAACAATTGCTCACAGGCTGTCTCTAAGAATCATATTTGATAAATCATGTTATTGATTGAAATGGGTGTAGGCTGTGAACTTTCAATGGACTTCGTCAGTATCTCTATTGGTTTAATGATTTATTGGTTAAATTTTCTCTAAAATAACTAAAAATGCTATTTTATTAAAGAAAAACAATCAAATAAACCCCCTAAGCCTGCAGTAAAACCAATCAACCTACCAGCACCATCAAAAAATCCAAACCCCAATCTCCACCAAACTGTATTTTAATTTCCTCCCTATACCAAAGCAATAAATCAGAAAAATAAAAACAAAAATTCAAGTACAGTCAAAATTCCTTCTTACTGGAATCTGCTGGCAAAATCTTAATGTTGAGCAATTCTCTCAGGTGTGACAAATTCTTTTAGAAGCTCATAGAAATACGGAAAAAATCCTTGGCTTTTGTATCATCCCACCATCTGTATTTAAATAGTACACAGTTCAGGACTGTAGCAGCCTTCAAGCCTTGTCAAATATTGTGATTTTTTTTTTAACTTAATATTTTTCTTAATATGTTCTTAATACTCCTGATGTTTACTGTTTGGAGTCAGGACTGGCATTACAATCATAATAGCAACTACATTTATAATTCTTACTTAAATTTCTTGCAAAATGATTTGTCGTTTCTGTGGAATGACAAAAGAAGGATCATTTAAAGCCAGAAATTAGTGAGATGAGGGAAAAAGGCATAAAATATTTTCTTGTTACCTTTTTAATGACACCTCACTAACATAAATCCTAATTTGCCCTTTGGCAACCTGGTCTAGTGGCAGGGGCTTGAACGGGATGATCTTAAAGGTCCCTTCCAACCCAAACCACTCTGGGACTACTAATAACTGAGTAAAGACCATGAAGATGACCCCATGGTCACTGTTACTTGCAGTGTGTTAAATGAAACATTGGCACAGACTAGAGTAGAAATCCCTTCTCATTTATTTCTCCCCCATCCTCTTTTCCATCAGCTGCTTGCCATTCATCGCTCTTCTGTTTCTTCTTTTTTTTTCCTCCCCCGCTTGTTTAATTGCAGGTGTAATTGCATGTTTGCAAAAGACTGCCTTGACATTCTCTTGCATAGAAGTGAAAAGCAGCAAAACTGATTGGTAACAGTGCTATAAAGGAATAGGTGATGAAGTAGGTCTGATCAGGGCTGTCCAAAGGAGCTGAATGTTCTAAGGCCTTCAAGGATATTAATGCAGAGAACACATTTAAATCAATTAAAACATTCAGTGGAAAACTCAGTACCTACAGGTATAAATTAGGTTTTACAATGTGTGAATAAAGCTTGCATTAATCAGATGTTTTTAAGATATCCAGATACTGAAGGGGCATGAATGGTCTGGCTCAGTGTATCCAAGGCTTTTTTTCTTATCTGACCTTTAATGGGAATGTAGGAAAAGAGATATCATAGGTTCTGTTTGCTAAATCATAATGTCAAGTAAGAATCAGAGGTCATGGAAAAAAAATCAAATGCAAAATCTTGAATGTTGTTTATGGTGCCTGTAGTCAATACTGTGTGGCATTTTAGTTACAGTCTGTAGAATAAGTGATGAATTTGGGTTGTAAATGATATTTAGTAACTGTAATCTTAGCGCTTAAATAAAAAACACCACTGAGTCTCACTAAACATCTGTTGCCAGGTAAGTGTATTTATTTTTGTGGAGAAAAGGCTAAGTCCTGTTGTTACTTAGGTGAAATACTTACGTTACTAAGATTAGTTGTGGTCAGTTCTTCCTATTATCAATGTTTTTCCTGAAGTTGCCTGTTCCTAGAGGATGTAAAGCATTTCTGCTGATCTGAGAGTTTACTTAGAGGTGTAAGCATAAAAAGACTAATGAGCAAAGAGATCTGTGTGATTGAATAAAGTACAAGAGTGGAGTTTTGAAGTGTTTTATTAAAGACCTTATGATATGAAGTTGTGTATTATCTTTAGATATGTATTATCTTTAGATACTGAACATGAAAAAACTACTGCACAGAAATAGGTGCAGTTAATTCTTGTTAGCTTTCACCATCATGTGGAGTACACCAGTATGTACTTTACCATTTTGCTTTTATTTTTGTCTTAGTCACAAAACTTGCATTTTCATGCTTTTCATGCAGGTTCAGTGACAAGAAAATATGCTCTCAAGTAGTTGAATATGGCAGCTCTTAGAAAAAGTAATAAATGTATTTTCTGCAGATGCTGCCATGTTGCTAGAGCATTTCTTCTGTTCACACAAATTAACTTGAATTTAAGTCTTGGTTGAATTAACTCTTTTTTTTTTTTTCAAGGGGGAAAATGCAGTTTTCCAGATATATCAAAGACATGCAGTTGTTTCAGATACCTCATTTGTGGTATATGCTGAAAATCCTCAAAACAATAAGAATTCTGATAATTCTTTTTTTGTGTCTCAAGTTTAAAAAAAGTGATAAAAAGAATACAGCAAAACCTTCTGGTCTTGATGGTGATCTCTGTTTTCATCTTTTTGTAGATCTGTTAAGCTTTGATGATGTAATAGCTACCTCAGATAATCTGTCACACCCGACCGCGAACCGGCCCAAGATGCCTGGTAGGAGGCTGCCTTCCCGTTTCAATAGCAGTAGTCCTGTGAGTATTTTGGGGGTGTTCTCCTACTAGGAAACTAAAAACTGGCTTTCCAGCAAACATGACTGTCCTGGGGAACAGTCTTGTAAGCCATTTATCTGAGAGCAAAATGCTGCAGGGGTTCAGTTCCTGTAGGTTTTGTGTGCAGGGAGATCATTTCCGTCAGAGAAGTGAATGTAAGAGAAACAACTGGAACTGTGTTGCAGCTGAAGGAGTGTTCCTGTTCCATGGGGTGTTGCTGCAGGAAATGCTCAGCTCTTCTGGCCTCACTGGTGAAATAGGTGTTATACATACACACAGATCTGAAAGTGTCTTTAGAAACTTTGACAATTGGCCACTATAAATTTGTAATTTAATGCTGCTGTAACATTGGGTTTGTGATCTTAGTGCTGATGTGAGGTTGGCAGACCATGAGAAGCAGAGTCCCTGAAATCAATTTTTGTCACTGGATGTTGCATAGTTAGTCATGCCAGTTACCATCTAGAGTTCCTGCCCGTTTGTGTTTTGTGGAAGTACCTACAGGCTCCCAAAAGCATCACAGACTTAAATATTGCAAATACGCTGGAAAATCCTGCTTAAGATTCCTCTGTTTGATTTAAGTTCAGCTGAATATGGGGAAGGAAAGTTCTGACTGTCAGGGAAGAAAAGTCTGCTAGCGTAGCAATTTAAGTTTAGTTACATGATTTTCCTCTTTACTATTGCATTTTTAGAAACATGTGAAAGCTTTTTCTTTATTTAGTTTATTTATTTACTTTTAAGTTTTGTTGGGTTTTTTTTGTTTTGTTTTTATTTTTTTTTTTAATTTTGAAAACCTTTTCATTCCTTATGAATGGTCTACCAGGCAAGTCAAAATGTGGGTCCAGAAAAAATTTTGAAGGTGCAGAAAGAAGAAGAAAGTGCCAAACCAAAGCCAGTTGAAACAAAGAAGGTATGATGCTACCAAGGAGCCAGAGGAGTACCAGGCAGCTTGGTGTTCTGTTCATTCTGTTCGCATTTCCAGTACAGGTTCATGCAACCATCTGAATGCCAGTGCTTATATTTAAGTACAAGTGAGCTGAGTCATTTAGTATAAATTTCATAGTAAGAAATTTAGCATTGAAGTTCATTTATACTTAAAAAGTGCATGAGTTCTGATGAGAACTGCTGTATCAGGTGGTGTTTCCCAAATAAGTTCCATATCTGCTCAGCCTCCAATTTCCTGACAGACAGAACAACTGAGCAGATCAGCAAAGTGCACAAAAGCTTGTTTATGATGATCCAGTGGGATCCATTAAGCCACTTTTTTTTTTTAAATGTAGAGGACTGCAGTGTAAGTACATTTTTAGTGACTACAGGAACCTGAGGTAAATCCTTAAGTAAGAGCTGTATAAAGTAACTATTTCATGTACTCCAGTAATCCATTCAAACTGGACAATGTTTTTTACCTTTTAGTTAGAAAATTAAGGGAACTTTAGCTCCCATCCTGGTACAACCTGTGTGCTGTAAGCGTTCAGTTCATAAAGATTTCACTTTTTACCTTTCTACTGATTTATTTTTTAGCCATCTGCATTCAGCCCAGTGATTCCACCTTCGTCTCAGAGACCAAGTTCTGTCATACTCGACTTTTTACCTGGAGACCTCCAACCTAAAGGAGAAGCAGATGATGAAAAAAATTCTGTGGAAGAGCTCAGGACTCAGATTAGTGATTTAATGGGTTTAATAGATGCACTGAAGAAAGAGCATGGGTAAATATTTCCTTTGTCAATCTGCAAAGAGTTATATAGACATCTTATAAATGTCTTCAATGCCAGACTTCAAAACAAGAAAGCTGTTCTATGCTAATAACATATTAATACATAAATTCAGATATTTTATATTGAAATTGATCCTACTAAATGTCCTAAATGTGTACAAAGTTGATGTCATAGTACTTTTGGAATTTGTATGCATTTTTCCCCTCCTACTTTGCACTCCTGCATCCATTACATCTTTTTGAAAGTATTTCTTAAACAGTTTGTGCTTTCATTGTAAGGACAAGTAGTTAATTTTTTGTGGTAATGATATAAATACATGTGCAGGCTTTGCATAACACTCTGCACAAGTACTTGCACGATCGACATGGCTGGTGGGAACTTGATACTTTAAGTAATTTATTCTCTGTGTAGAAGCAGCCAGGTTATTTTAGCTTGAATTCAACTTTAAACATTAAATAACAGCACAAACTTTTAAGTAGCCTCCTTAAAATTGGGATTAAAAGTTAGGGATAGGTGAATAGCTGTAGGTAAGAAGTGTTGAGTGATGGTGGAAACTTGTGGTCCAACATATGTGAGTAACAATTCACTGGTGGGCATGTGTCTTGTTTTGTGAATCCCACTAGTAAAATATAAACAAGACCTGTTCACCCTGTCCTCAGTAATGTGAAGTTTCTTTTTTCCCATTCTAACTTCTGTTTCTATCTTAACTACTATTAGGAGAGAACTGGAAAAACTAAAGAAGGATTTGGAAGAAGAGAAGCTGTTGCGAAGCAATCTGGAGGTAATGTTATCACTTTGGGAGGGCATGAGGAGTTGAGGGGTGTGGAGGCTTTGTTCTGAGATTTGATGTCACAGGAAAGTCTTACCAAACCTGTTCAGTCTCTTTTTGTATTGCTGTTTTATTTTATGATTGAATGAATGCCTCATGAGGCATTTGGATGTATAGAGAACTGGTCTCTGCTCTTTGTTAGAAATATGTCCAACTGGACAAGTTCCAAGCGAGACAGTTAATACTTGGCATTTATAAGATTGAAAAACCTATTTAATTTAGGTAATCAAAAGAAAAACAGGTCAGAAGTAAACCTCTCTAAATTTTTGATGAATTGTTTTAAGTGTGGATGATTTGCCAAAAGAACAGAATGCATCTGAAAAATTTCCTTATGAATGAACACCACTCCTCAATTTACTGATGAAGAACACTACCTGCAGTGCAATATGATGCCATTAAGCAGTTAATAGGATGAGCTCAGTGTAAGAAATTATTTCAGTCTGGTACAGAAGGGCATTTTATTTGTAAAATAGTACATCTTGTTGACTACAAAGCTACTTGAAACACATGAGAGAAACTTCTGGTGAGTCTCAGAAGCTATGCTTTAGAGTCAATCTATGCTTTAGAGTTCCATTATTATATATCACATTAACTCACCACTGCCTTAAATACACAGTGGAGATGAAGAGGATGTAACTCCAGGTGTCCTCTGTCCATTTCAAGAAATACAAATTAATCCAGGCAGTGTTTTGCATGAAAGGCTGTTTTAGGAAGTTACTCTCAGGTGATGGTGCGGCATTACATGGGGGCATGTTAGGTGGTTCTATAACCCAGCTTTGACTTCTTTTTTCAGAGAGAGTTTATCCAGATAAACAGATTTATAAAACAGATTTTTTATTTTATAAAGATTCTATCAGAACTGTAGTCAAATTTTTAATTATTTTAAATTCCTGTTCATTTAGCAATATAGTGGTACAAAATCAGCTGTAAATACTGAGCTGTCAAATGCTTCTATGGTGCAATACTTAAGTGTCTTTGAAATGTAAAAGTTATAACTTTACTGAAAGCTTTGAAGACTTTATAGCTGCTTTAATACTGACTTTCCTTTCAAAATTCATTTTTTCAGCTTGAAGTAGAAAAATTGAAGAAAGCAGTGATGTCTACATGAGACAGCTATGGACTCAATGTTTTTAACTCACCAGGAATTCAAAGCTGAACACAAGGAGAACTGACTCTTATTTCATTATAATGGATGCTGGTGTTCTACAGTCTTAAGGAAAAAATATAGTAAAAATAAAAGGAATATAGTCTTATATTCAGAGAGATAAGAAAACAAAAAAGAATAATGGTGTAATTTTTTTGCCAATATAAAAGAGGCCTTATTTCTTACTGTGCTGGAATTGCAGACCTTATTTTTTTGGTTTGCCTGAAAATACTACTGAGTCTGTATAGAAAGGAGAGGGAATTCTTAATAGATTTTTATTGAATACCTGTAGCTTAATTTTTAAAGAGATCTATACTATAAATAAAGTGATCTGTCTTTGCAACTAATCTGTAAAATAGTCTGTTGGAAGGGATGGAATAACTGTATCGTAATTTTAGTCACTACTTTTCCCGTACATGCAAAAGGGAATATATGGTATTTGTATAATTTTGGCAGTCCTACCCAGGGTTATGCTGTTGTGCCTGTCTGCAGTGAGAATATTAATACTGTACTGTTCATAAGTTGAGTAATGAGATAGGAATTTGTTAGTGCAATGAAGCAGGTGAAGCTCCTATGCATTGTAGAAAGATTGAATGATCTAATCCGAGTAGTTCAGCAGAACGGTTTGTCACTTGCACTATTGGACTAAAAAGGGATTTAAGACTGAATTGTGTAATCATGACAAAATTAACTGTTAAACCACAAGGAAAACAGAAACAAAGTGAGAGTCCAGTCTTAACCTGTTGTGCCTAAAATATTACAGTATACAGCATGAAAGAGTAAACCTTAAGTCACAGCATCTGTACTTCTGTGTTTCTGAAGTCATTGGTCTTTCTAGTGGTTCAAGTGTGCATCTTGATCTGTTTTTACAGTAGTCAGGTTTTGTTTATAATATATCTCCAAATAAATCCCTTTGGAACTTTGATACTCTCAAAAGCTCTCAATATTTATATATTTATGCCATAAACTTTCTCAGTATATTGCATACCTCTAAACTTAGTAACATCTTTGTATTTTAATGAGTGATTGGAACAATTGCTTTTTGACATCATTGTACTGGTGTCCAAGATGGTGTCGTTACTTTATGGAAAAGAAGTTGAGATCTTGTGGATTACCACTATCTTTAACCCCTGGGCTCAAAACTTGCACCAGAATAATACATAAATAATATGCAAAGTGATGGGAGACAGTGGTATTTATTGCTGTGTTTGTCTGATTAAAGAATTAAAAAACATACAGCTTTAGAAAGTCAGTCAAATTCATTAGTTCTGTTAATCAGCTCATCTCCTTTAGGTCTGCTATAACTTAAAAGACAAAAACATGCCACATAATTTGGAAACTTCACTAATAAAGTTATTAAGCTTCTCTTCATGGGAGTAGTCATAAATATAGTAATCATTCAGTATGTCACTTGTTCAAGGGACATGGAAGTATTACTTCTTGAGAGTAATCCCACACTGTGGGATTCTTCCATAGATGATGTGTCATAAAATACAAACGTCAAAAAGTCAGTTGAGGAATGTTTGTCCATTACTGGTTCAAATAGTTGATGAAATCTCACTGAAATCTGATCAATACACTATGCAGGTAGCGAGCAATATATACTAGTCAAATTGCTGGTAAGCTGATTGACTCTTAATGCTTTTAAGCTTGAATTGCCCAAGTGCATCACAAATGAATTGGGGAATCACGTGCTTCTTGTCAGATACTGAACTCTTGCCTGGAATTCATGCCTGTAAAGTAGGTGATGAATAACAAGAATTGAGCCTAATGGAGGACCCAATTTTGTTACACAAGCTCTTCAGTGTGATTGGAGCATGAAACAAATCTTGGAAGGGGTTTGCTCTGCAGAAATTGTGCCTGTGTTGTGAGCTTGCAGAGGATGAACAGAACAAGACAATCAGTTAAAGGCACAAATGAAAGGTGTTTGTTATTTAATGGCCTTTGTTCGCTATAGCAATAAATGACCCAAGTGCAATGACTTGATTTAATAAACCCTTCTTTAAAAGTCGCTGCTATGAGTATTTGTAGCCATAGGGAAGTTGCCCTGATGTGTGTCTGTCTTGTCTTCAGCTACTGTTATGTACTACAGTGGAGGGGGAGAGGGTAATGGTTTTGGAGACATTCCACAGTACAAGTTCCTAAGAGCAGTGTGCTTCACTGACTTGTCTACCGGTGCTGTAAAATGATGCATGCTATCCAAACTCAGCAAATAAAATGAGTATAAAAACCTCTTCAGGCGTCTGCTTGGTTCTGTTCAGGAGTGTATTATATTAAAATTTAATACAAATTAAATTGATTTGCCATTAAATTCTTTGCAAGGAGGAGTATGGGGGATGGAAGCAAGTATAATTGTCCCCCTTTAAAGTTTTCAGATTTCCATTTACTCACTAGGGTGCTCTGGCTCCTGACTATCAGGGTGGCTTAGGATCCAGAGAGTTGGAAAGCTCAGTTTTGCTTTACAAATCTATCTGGGAATCTTTTAACTTCTCAGGATCTATCCATTCCCCCTTTTTTTTTCCTCTTGGCCCATATTGAACTGACCATACTGTGCATCCTCAGAGGCTTTATTTAGGATCCCTATTGCCACTCAGTAACATGGATAAATGCATGTTTGAATCCATTCTTAAGTATATAGTGAAGAACTGAAGACTGAGGGTATGGCATGTTTAATAGGGATATGGAAGAGGCAAAAGGCACATAAAGACCAGAACAGCAGAAGGGCATTTTTAAACTGCAAGGTTTTCATTCAATCTTAAGATTCTCTAAAAATCTTTTAGTAGCACACAAGGTATAGTTAAGCAAAATTACAGGTCTACTTACTTGATTTTTTTTTTCCCCCACAAAGATGAATTTTTTCATTAATATTCATGGAAGTGAAGTTCTGATGGAAGCCTGTGATTTATTGCAGGGCTTGAATTGTATAGCAAAGTATCTGCTGAACTTTATTTAAATAAATACCTTGTATTCATTAAGTTAGCACAAGTCTGTTGTTAACTCTTTCCAAAGGAAATGGTAGACCCTGGTTTACACAGCTGCCATTTGGCTGCTGTAAAAGTTACCTGAGATGTTTGTGATCTCTGAGAAAGCAAGTGGTGATCACAGCATTGAAGCAGCTGGTTGCGGATCTTGGTTAATTGGATTTTGCAAGAGCTGAGAAGACAAACCCCTCCCCGTATGTGCCTGAGGAATGCAAACAACCCCAACCAGCTTGTAAATCATAGACTGATGCTGCTGGGGTCAGGGTTTGGAGTGCTCTCCTTGTTGGGAGTCATGGTTTCAATCTTTTTCCCAGCCCCTTGGGAGCCCAGTTTCACACAGCTTCCTTCTGGGAGAAGCGTGTGGGTGTCTGAGGGCTGCAGGGTGCTGGAATTTGTATCCTTCACAGAACTCTTGATCTTAAGAAGATGTTGAGAATCAAGGGCCATTCAGTTTTGCCATCACAGTAAAGGTTCAGGGAGTGTGTAGAAGCACAGCTCCAGGTGACGTGGGCGAGAAGGCTTTTGAAACCTGTCCATACCTTGATATGATACAGTTTTTAGCCTTTCTTACTTTAAAGTATTTTTTTAAATTGATCTCTATCTGGTATTGTACCTAGTACAAGAAATTTAACCTTCCCAGGTGGGTTGTGTTGGCTGTGCTTGATTGTGCCTGGCTAAATTCCTACTTGATCCTGATGTGAGGCTGGCTGTATAAAAGCAGAACAGTAAATAATGCCTGTCTTTAGGTTAAAACTGGAGACACGCCTGTGACTGAGGGCTGGCTGGAGTTGTGACAGCAGACAAAATGACAGGAAACCCCATAAACTCCTGAGTAACACACTGCAGGAAATTAGGAAAAAAAATTAGTGACCAGAGCTCTTCCAAGTCAGTCCTGTGTGAAGGAGTGTTAGGAATTGCTCTTCTGTAGTGATATACCACAGAATTGCTGTAAATTTCTGACTATTGGAAATCTGACTCGGAGGGGAGGTTCGAGAGCCAAGAGTGACCATGGCACACAGTTCAGCAGATAACTGTCACCCTTTATGGTGGGGTAGCCCTGAAGAAAACGTTATTATTTGCCCATTGAGCTTTTTAGCTGCACAAGGTGGTGTCAGAAATGTGCTCTTGCATTTATGAAGGGTAATGCATTGACTTGACTAGATTTTGGTCATTAATGTTTTGAGGTCTTTAAGAGATTGTTGTTCAGAGAAGTTGTAGATGCCCCATCCCTAGAAGTGTTCAAGAACAGGTTGGAGGAGGCTTAAAGCAACCTGGAACAGTGGAAGGTGTCCCTGCCCATGGCAGGTGTTTGGAACTAGATGGTCTTTAAGGTCTCTTCCAACCCAAACCATTCCGTAATTCTATGAAACAGGAGAGCAGGAGGTGCTGCCTGCACCTGGAGGAAAGGCACCAACCCCACGGGTGTGACTCATCTCTGTGGACTCCTGGCAGAGGTGGCAATCTGGCAGATCTGTGGGCGGGTTTGTAATGTGTTTTGTCATTTTGTAGTGCAATACCTTCATCTGCAGGTTCCTTAGCCTTAATCCAGTCAGGTAAGAAAAGAAGCAGCTGCTGGCCAACATTATTTCTTCATGGGAAAACTCTAAATGAATCGAAGCACCCAGGCAAGGCTGGGTAAGATAGAGTGAGACTGAGGCAGGATGGCAGCAGATGAGTGGTTAGACTGTCCCGTCTGAGACCTTGGGGATCCCTGGCTGGGTTCACTTTGCTCACAGTATTCCCCAGACTTCTGAAAACGGTGAGTACTTCCACAGAACATCATTATTCCAGAGCTGCTGGAGACTTATCAGTGGTCTGTGAAATTGGTTCATTCATAATCTAAAATGTGTTTAATTGCTAAGGCTGTCTTTAGTTTGCACTTCTTTCCTGAGTTTTATATTCTCTTTACATTTGTGAAAATAATTAGATATTTTAATTAACCTCTTTTTTTTGTAGTTTTGTAATTGGTCTCTAATCAGTGTTGTCAGTTTAAAGAAAATTTGGAGTTTTCTTACGGCTGTGTATAAAGATTACTCTCCTCTTAGAGACTTCTTCACTTAAAGCTATACTTTCCAACTATGATTCCTTTAAAAATACAACTAACACTGTTCTGAAGAATTAAGAGCTTTACTTTTTATCCTTGGATGACCATGTGAACACAAAAACCTCCTGCTGCAGCCTTAACTTGCTTGGTAGCAATGGCAGGTTACCATGTTATGGTGCTTTTTTGAGTTGTAAGCAAGCCATGTGGCCATTCAAGCCCTATAACCAATAGATTGGATTCTGTAATAATGGGTTTAATACTTCTAATAAATGTTAAAGTTGTGAGTTTGTAGTATTTGGGAAAATATATTTCTCTTGCAAATTATTGCAAGGTTGGTATAAATCTTAATTTTATAAAACGTGTGCTCGTAAATTTTTTATGCAGGACACCTTTCCTTGTAAACTTAACTGTAGTTTGTTTTCTGGAGTAGTGTAGAAGGAAGAGAGGTGACTCCAGGTGATGAAGGACTCTTTGGCCAGAGACTTTGGGTCCAGCATTGGGGAGGGTGTAACTCCATAGTTGTCATTGTTTGGACAGATCCCTCTGTATGCTGTGCCCATGTGGGGCCAGACTGCTGTGCAGTGCATCCTGCCAGTAGTTAAAATCAAGAATATGCTTGGGCTAGAGTAGTTTTTACAAAACGCTTCCATTTTACACCAACGGGAGTCAGAGTAAGGGATTTGAATGTAAGGCTGTGAGCATTAACCAACATAAGGATTACTTTTTAAATTAATGATCGGTTTTGGGCTTTTTTGCTGTCTTAAGAGACTCTTTGCTCTCTTGTAACCACTGCCCATCCACTCTCTCCTTGCTCTTTCCCTCTGTTGAGGGCTTTGAAATGAACTGGAGAAAGAGGATCGTCAGTGATCCTGGTTACAATCTCCTGAGCTGGGTGTGGAAGTGTCCCCTTACTAGAAAGTCCTTTTCACGTGAGAGGGTATTGACACCTCAGCTGCTCATGTACCTGTGTCCTGGTGCATGGATGGAGCAGAAACCTCTGGAACAGAGGAGTATCATGCTTACAGCTTCTTACAAAGGCAGGGATTATTGGCAGTAGAGAGTTTATGATAAGAGATAAATCATCCTCTCAGTTTCTGCTTTCATGTGGCCCAGTGTCACTACACCAATGTTTTTTTCCTAAGTAACAGTGACTTGCTGCTGTCTTGCTTGTTTTGCCCTGAGTTTCCCCAGCTACATAGTGGTTGCCTTGTCAGGTGGTTGCAGTGCTGGGACTGGGTGGTTTCCAGTTTCCAGGATGAGTCAAACAATGCAGCCAGGCGAGCTCAGTGTTTCACTGCTGGCAGGGGCTGCTGTCTCGGTGAGCCCAAGATACTTGGAGATGTCCCAGATTTCTGCCTCATCAGACGTAACAGCCCTAGGTGGAGTTGCACCTGTGATTAAATACAAAATGAATGTGAACTAATTAATGGTGAGACACGATGAGCTCAAGGATTCCAAGCTGTGAAATTGAATTAGGGCTGTGGGCTCACAATAAACATTTAAAGACTGCAGAAATCAGAAAATAATTTGGTGCAGCCATTCACCCCAAACATGTAGGTGTTTCCCAGCCACCTCCCCTTCTTTGGAAATATTGATCCAAATATTGTGCTTCACTTCTCCTGATCCATTTTATTTCTTAGAAGAGCTAGTGGCTGCTAGCTTTTAACCCAGAAAATGCTTTTCATATTAACAGCTGAATTCAGAGGCTGGCATGAGGTTCTCCTTAAGAGCTACCTTAGAAATTCAGTGCATAAGTTGAACTCTTACTTTTATGGTAATTTCATTATTAAATAATAAACCTACAGATCTAAAAACATAGCACAGTAGACAAACATCACAGGTGAAAGGAGCAGCCAGCTGTGTGCCTGGCCCTTTGATGCTGTCAGATGAGAGAGCCTGGAGCCTCTGGATGGGAAAACATCTCTGCTCTCCCAGTGCAGGACCCCTTCTGCTTCTGATCAGCATCATCTGTGCTGATCAGTATGTGTCAGGGGGGAAACTGAGAGGGTCCTCTCAAGGCATGGTAATTTGATGAGGTTTTTCGTGTTGCCTTCTCTTAAGATCCTGCTGTAGTCCTGTCTTGCCACTGTGCATTTGCTTCTTGCTTTAGTGGTTTAGCTCACTGATTTTTATGCTTTTTATTTTTGATTTTTTAGAAAATTAAATTAATCTACTTGTGGTGATAGAAGATCAGTGTCTCAATTCTTTTGAACCCACAGCAGCTGTTGCTTTTGCCTTGGACATGTCTAGCATCTAATAATTGGAATATGATGTATCACATGTATTTGATGTTGTTTTTCCTTCATTCCCTTGGCTGGATTATTTTCCTCTAAAAAATATGTCTGTAACAAGTTGCATCCCAGGATGTTTAGCTTTTATTAAGGACTGTGGGAAACTTCATGGAGGGAATAGAGGTCTGAATTCTCTGCAAAGGAAATAACTCTTCACTCTGGGCTTCGTTTATCATATTTTGATTTCTGGGCCCTGAGTCCCCACGTTTCCTATCACATGACAGGAACTGCCCAAGGAGAGCAGAGCATTGAAACCAGTGGAGATGAGAATATCTTAAATCATTTCAAAAGGGACCCACTGTCTGACCTACTTTAATAAACTCTCCAGCTTGCAGTTTACAGTAAATTATTAATACAGTAATTTTGAGTGTTGAACAGATTTCTGTCTATTTTTTTGTTGGTTTTTTTTTAAGAAAGGGTTCACAAGTCATTCTCAGTAAAGGTAATTAATGATGAATGCCTGAAAATCACCTTGCAAGCCCAGTAAGGACAGTCTCTGGCACAGGTTTAGCTGCTTTTTTACTAGTAAATAATCAGACTGTGTTCAAAAAGTGGGAACAGAGATGTCTAAACTTCTTTAACATCTTTCTTCCAGGAGGAAATCAGCAAATGAGTGGTGATGGATGTGAAGGCGATCCACTGCCTGCTTCTTTGGGCTGCACACTTCTTCCTGGCCATGCCACACACCACTCCCAGGGTAAGTTTCATTAGATCAGGCTGCTCAGATCCCCATCAAGTGACCTTGGACACTTCCAGGGACGAGGCAGCCACAGCTTCACTGGACAGCCTTGGCAGTGTCCCACCAGCCTCATCATAAACAACTTCCTCATCTGAGATCCTGTGTATGAGCTCGGAGTGTCACTTCAGCAGCAGGGTCCAACTGAAGGCCTCTTCTTATATAGAGGCAGACTTTAAGCAGAGAGTTCTCAGTTGGTCTGTATGAGTAAAGGGCCATGAGCCCTGCATTCTGGACCTCTAAAGGACTATTTTCCTCTTCAAACCCTTTCTGGTTTGTACCAAGGAGTCATCTTTTACTTATCTATGTAAACATTCACTCTACCTTCCACTTCTTATTTTTCAGGTTCTCAGTAACGCATCAAAGACTGGTGATGAGCAAGGTACAGTGACTAACTATGTGCCTTGGTTAATGCTTTGTGAGATGTTATCACTTACCAATACTTTACACCCCTGATACTCACATCACAGACTATGTATGCTGTCTTGTAACAGTGTCTGCTTGGATTATTTTCCAGATGCCTGTATAAATCTCATTCCCTGCCAAGATAACGGAGCAATTTGTATTCAGCCTTGCTCTCCCTCCTTCCATGGGGAGACAAGCTTTGTTTGTGAAGACAGAAGGTGGCAGATGTTGTCAGATGCTTGTGCAAGCCTGGATGTTCAGTCCCTTTTTGAGGTGAGGATGCTGTTGTGCACCTACTTTGGCCTGTGCTTGTAACTTCTTTCAAAGACAGACCCTCCTTCCATGTGCTTTCAGTCTTGAGCAAAGGGAGATGGCATCCTAAAACACAGAATACTGTGATAACAGGCTCTGACTCCATGAAATCAAAGAATTGTTTAGGTTGGAAAAGGCCTCTAAGATCATTGAGTAAAACCATTAGCCCAGCACCACCCTTTCACTGCTGAAACACATCCTCAAGTGCCACCTCCACACCTTTTTTGAGCATGTCCAGGGATTTTGATTCCACCACTTCCTTGAACAGCCTGTTCCAATGCCTGACCACCCTTTCTGAAATTTTTCTGATACCTAAACCTCCCTTGATGTGGCTGGAGACCGTGGCTCTTGTCCTGTCATTTATTACCTGTGAGAAGAGCCTGACCCCCACCTCACTTTTACCTCATTTCAGGTAGTTGTAAAGAGTGGTAAGGTCCCTCCTTGAGCTTCCTTTTCTCCAGGCTGAACAGTCCCAGATCCCTCAGCCACTCCTCATCAGACTTTGCTCTAGTTCTTTCACAATCTTAAATCAGGTGATAAGGAATAAGTTTGGAAGATTCTTGTGTGGAAATAATTCAGAAATGAAGTTGCCTTGTTCACTTGACTACTGTTCCTCATGTGGATCTAAACTAAGATAAGAACACTATAGGATGAAACTGAGGAAAGAACACCACCAGTGTGTGTAATAATCAGATTTTTTATGACAAATTCTCCTCAGCTGCAAGATCCTTGTTCACGTCACTTCAAGAATAAGACACTGCACTTAGTTCTTGCCCCTTCCTTCATGTATGTAGTATAGCCATGATATTCTTCTCAGGTGAGCTTTGGTCCTGGGTTTCAGTCCTGCACCAGCACACCCAGCACTGCATCTCTGGCCTGGTTGTAACTGTAGCTTCATTTTCATTCTTTTCATTAATTGTCTCAAATCTATTTCCTCCCTCCAGAGGATATCCCAAAATGAACACCCATGCTCTGGAGGACACGGTGGTGGTGCTGCTGGAGAACATCTTCCTTTTGTAGGAGGAGGAGAGATAGGGCATGGGAAGCCTGGAGATGGAGCAAAACATTTTGGTACTGGGAATCATAGCTGCCAAGCTGATTTTTCATGCATCATCCCAGATATCCTGTCTTCACCAGCCATCCCAGGAAACATTGCTGATATAGTGGAATTGCTAAAGAAGATTTCCCTGCTGCTATCAGAGAATGTCACTAGAGGAAAAATGCAGGTATTTACTTTTATCGTCTTTAGGAGATGCTTCTGAGCTTTACAGAGCATCCACAAGTATTTTGTCCTTATGGCCACTGTCCCATGAAGTGGTGGCTGCAAGTCACATTGAGATCACCTGGAACGAGTTTCCAGAGTGGGATATTTTGTTATCAGAGAAACCTTGTGCCTTAATCATGTGTGATGAAAATAGACTGTGGAATTAAATTTCTTTAAAAGCAAAGGTTTTCAGGAACTGCTATTATAGCATGGGATAACAGTACAAGGAAGAATTAATTTCTGGAGTATGACACTGTAGGGAAGGCAGCCTTGGGGGTGCTGACCTGCAGCTGTGTTGTCACGTGTTGTACAACAATAGCTGAGATCTTTCCCTGATGAACTCAGGAATCAGAGAGGGTGATAAAAACCAGACCTGCACTGTGGGACAACATCTAGGATAGAACTAGGGTGTCCTTTTTGCTTTATATTTATTTCTCCAATCAGCTTTTGATGTAAGATATGAAGAGGATAGGACAATTCTAGTAATGAGATGTTTGGGTTTGACTGGGATTGATCATGGGAACATATTCACTGTCAAAGGGATTATTCCTTTTATAGAAATCACTCATGAATTAAATGAGCCTTTTTGGAGGCACCGCCAGGAGAATAAGATTTGGTTTCTTCTAACATAAAACAAATAAATTCTATTTTGCTTGTTTGTTTCAGAGCTACAGCAGGATAGCAAACCATATTCTGAACAGCTCCATCATTTCCAACTGGGCTTTTGTAAAGGACAAAAATGCTGGTTCAATATTACTGGACTCGGTGAATTTATTTGCTGGGAAACTTCTTCTAAGAAATGGTTCAGAGAGTATCCAGGAGCCCTTCATCGCTACCAGAGGCTACAGCATACACAGAAACACTTCAGCAAAGAGCTTTGACTTTTCCATGGAGTTCAATAGCACAGGCAACATCACTGGGCACGTGGTGATTCCAGAAGACGAGCTCCTGAGGTTACCCAGGGCTTCCAAAGCCATCAGCGTGGCATTCCCAACGCTCGGAGCCATACTGGAGACCAACCAGCCGGACCCCGCTTTCGTGAACGGGATGGTGCTGTCGGTGTCGCTGCCAGAGGAGCTGCAGAAGATTTTGCTCACCTTTGAGAAGCTGAACAAGCTGGAGCAGGCGGGGGCTCGGTGCGTGGGGTGGCACTCGGCCGAGCGGCGCTGGGACCCCGGGCCGTGCGAGGTGCGCGCTCACACCGGCAGCGCCGTGGTTTGTGTCTGCGCCCTCCGGCGCCGCACCTACCGATCCTTCTCCATCCTGATGGCCCCGGCTGTGCCACGCAGCCCCGTGCTGGGCTACATCACACGGGTGGGCCTGGGCCTCTCCATTCTCAGCCTGGTCCTCTGCCTTCTCATCGAGGCTGTGGTCTGGCACCACGTCACGAAAACCGAAATAACCTACATGCGCCACTTCTGCTTGGTCAACATTGCTGCCTCGCTTCTCATTGCTGATGTTGTGTTCATCCTGGCAGCCATTGTGCACAATACAGCCCTAAACTACCAGCTCTGTGTGGCAGCCACCTTTTTCCTTCACTTTTTCTATCTTGCCCTGTTTTTTTGGATGTTTACCCTGGGCCTCTTGATTCTCTATGGATTATTATTAATTTTTTTTAAGATAACAAGATCTATATTCCTGGCTGCAGCGTTCTCTATTGGATATGGTTGTCCCTTGGTCATATCTGTCCTCACTGTTGCTATTACTGAACCGAAAAATGGGTATTTAAGGAGTGGAGCCTGCTGGCTCAATTGGTATGAGACAAAAGCCCTTTTGGCTTTTGTGGTACCTGCCCTGAGCATCATTGTTATGAATCTCATCGTGGTGGTCGTGGTTGTGGTGAAGACTGGGAGATCCTCATTTGGAGAAGGCTGCAAGTCACAAGATTTGAGCAGCATGATCCGAGTCAGCAAAAACGTTGCCCTTCTGACACCTCTGCTGGGGCTCACCTGGGGGTTTGGATTAGCTACAATCATCGACAGCCACTCTCTGGCCTTCCACATCGTGTTTGCACTGCTGAATGCCTTCCAGGTAAATTCTGGGATGCTGGGAGTAGTGTGTGTGCTCAGACCTTGAGCCTGGCATAAAGGTACAGATCAAAGAGGGGCTGGCAGCAGGTATTGTGTGTGAAAAGTAGGATCTCAGCTTTCCCTTCCACACGGTGCTTTCCCGCACGAGGCATCCCAGGTTGGTGTTTTAGGTGCAGATGGGTCATGGAACAAGCTGGTCTGGTTTGAAGTGGGAGGAAGAATTAATCCCATGATTAATTTCTGTTAAATGTAAAATACACCAGTTAATGTCCATAACTGCAAAGATGTCTGATCCTTATTAATTAACAATTGAACAAAAAATTCTCCCTTCCAGTGAAGATGACACTGGCACAGGTTTCCCAGAGAAGCTGTGGATGCCTCATCCCCAGGAATGTTCAAGACCAGGCTGGATGAGGCTCTGAGCAACCTGGTGTAGTGTAAGGTATCCCTGCCCATGGCAGGGGGTTGGAACTGGATGTCCTTTAAGATCAATTCCAACCCAAACCATTCCATTCCATAACTGATTCCATGGTTTTGATTAACTCATCAGCAGAAACACCCAGTGTTACCTGATGCAGTGCTGCACACCCAGTCTTAGCTCTTCTTGGCTCAGGCTGCACTGAGTGAGCTGAGAAAGTCCTGGTTTATTACACATCAGTCCAGTTCACAGTCAGGATTAACACAGGTTGTATCCATTCCTGATGTTCCCAGAGAGCCTGCATGACCCGGGTGGACAAACCCGTTTTGTGCGTTGCTGTTACCTGAATCACAGGTGATGAGATCTCTCCTCAATGAAAAGACATCTAGAAACACTTAAGAAATATCATGTAGTTATGCTGATTTTGTTAACTGCTTTTGTAATTTTTTAGGGATTCTTCATCCTGTTGTTTGGGACACTTCTGGACAGAAAGGTACTTATTCTGGATTATATGCACATTTTCTACACCGTGAGAAACTGGTCCCTTTAATATTTTTTATTTAAATCTGCAGACAAGAGAAGCCTTAAGGATGAACTGCTTTTCATCAAGGCGGAAGTGGGGTCTAGAAAAGGTAAAGTTTATTTATTTTCCCGTTAATGGCTAATTTACCCATTTACAAACCTTATTTGTATGTTGGAAGAATGGAACCATCCACTACATCTTACACCACGTAACATTTTTCAAATGTGAATTCTTGCTGAAGGACACACAGGTATCTCTAAAGTCTGCTCAGGATATTGAGCTTCTAAATATCAGAAATGGCAATTGATAGATTTTTGTGACTCCTACGTAACCTACTGCTGTGGTTACAGAGTTAAAAGTGGTATTTTAATATAATCTCTTCACCTGCAGATTTCAAAGCCCTTTAGGTAAACAGTGCCAGTAACTTTTTTTGCCCTACACGTGAATTAGATTTACTTTAAGGTCACTGAATAAGGAAAGAATGGAATTAGGAATTGGCATTCCCAGTATAATGACCTGATTGCTGCCTTCACAAAAATATGGATCTGCATGCCAGCAGGGCTGCTTTAGGATGTCAGAGGATTGTTCTGCTTTCATCTGAGGGATGGAAACCACTCAGTGTGTTTGGTGGTAATTGATGTGCACTCATGAGAGCTTGAGGTTCTTTTAAATATCAGAACAATTCATTAAAAGCAATGTTTCATCCTTAAGGAAATAAACTGTGTTTTAGGAACTTCCTACAAAAACTTTGGCAGAATTGAAGTGTTGAGATCACTGAGTTGGTGTTTCCTACCTCTACTGGAAAACTTTTGTCTGTTGTCCTTAGATTTCTTTTGGTACCAAGTCTTCAGTGATTTCACATGATATTTGTAAGAGGGAGTGCCCTTTAGGTGTCTCAAGAATTACCTGCAGTGTTTTTGCTGTCTGCTAAAAGAAACTGTGTCAGTTTGGACTTGGGAAAAATAATTTCTTTGCTTTTTTTCCCAGTCTATTACTCAGCTATGATCCTTGTATTGAAAGCTGCAGAGGGTCTTCCAGTGACTGTGTGTTCAAATGTACGTGGTTTATGAGGGGAAAACAGAGGGGTTAAGGTAACTGTTCCTCTCCTCTGAAACCAGCATTTGGGTCATTTGAGGCAGGAGAAACTGTGCAACTTTGAGATTACAATTCTTTTATTGGTCCAGGAAGATCCAATAAAGATGTTTCACATCTTGTCAGGCATTAGGTCAGGATTGAAAGTTTGAAATTTAAAATTCTCTCAAGACACCATCAGTATAATAGTCTGGAAACAACAGATGGAAGTGTCACTAATCCCATGTCTCAGCAACATTTGATAAAAATATTGAGTGATCTCACTGGGCAAAACTGGATGTGGAAACCATGGCTGTGTGTGCCTAGGGATTTGGGTCGATGCTGTCACTCACCTGGGTGGAAGAAACCATGTGTAGGTGTTTACTGTGGCATAACAGAGGGGAAAGATGTGAGTCATCCACTTCTGTAAACTTGGGTGTAAACATGTAGTTTGACTCATTAGAGCTGGAGAAGTTTGTCACACCTGATTTTTTTAAAAAAAGAAGTCTGTTGCAGAGAGCTTCAGGATCATAGGATTGTTTATGTTGGCGAAAACCTCTGAGGTCAAATCCATGAACCCAGCACTGCCAAACCAACCAGTAAACCATGTCCCCAAGGGTCATATCTAAGTGATTTTCAAATACCTCCAGGGATGGTGACTCCACCACTGCCCTGGGCAGCCTGTTCCAATGGTTAACAGCTCTTTTGGTGAAGGAATTATTCCTAATATCCAATCTAAATCCCTCTGGCACAAGTTGAGGCCATTTCCTTTTGTCCTGTTGCTCATTACATGAGAAAAGAACCCGACCCCCCTGGCTGTCCCCTCCTGTCAGGGAGTTGTGCAGAGTCACAAGGTCCCCCCTGAGCCTCCTTTTCTCCAGCTGAGCCTCTTTCCCAGCTCCCTCAGCTGCTCCTCATCATCCTTGTGCTCCAGACCCTTCCCCAGCTCCGTTCCCTTCCCTGGACATGCTCCAGCCCCTCAATATCCCTCTTGAAGTGAGGGGCCAAAATGGGACAGTGTATCCAGGGGTTTAATGGTCAGTGTAAAACTCCGGAAGGGTTATGCAGACTCTTGCTTCAGGTTTCTGAGTTTCCCCAGACCTGCAGGAGCCTTTCCTGTGGGTCACATTTTAAGGTGACCACCTTGTGGTGTTCCTCACAGGATGCTGAGTCACGTCTTGTTTGAAATGGACCCTCCACTTTCCCAGATGATTCTTGTAGTCTGACCTGATTGTCTTCCCTCCTAGTCCTAGCCGTGGACTGTTGTCTCCAGTGGATCTGGCCGGGGAGAAGAAAAGCAGCCCTTCTTGCAGAGAGATGCTGGTTTGAGGGGAGCTGGAGAGCCTGACCAGCTCAGAGCATGGACAGCACTGTCTGGGAGCATCATGAACACCTGAAGATAAAAGGCCCTGAACCTGCTGTCAGGAGCAGGAACCATCAGTGTTGCTGCAGCCCTTGGAGGAAACATGCTGAAACATAAAGCTTGTTTCTCACCTTTGTGAAAACTGCTGTGAGGAGAGTTTGTCCTCGTTTGCCATTTCAGTGCTTCAATTTCCTTTTCCTTTTCCTTTTCCTTTTCCTTTTCCTTTTCCTTTTCCTTTTCCTTTCCTTTTTCTGCAATAAGGAGCTGTACAGTATGTGGAGCTGTTCTGAAATTATTTAATTTTTCATGTGATGTACAGATGTTGAGCATTATCTAGCTGATTTTGGCTGTCTTTTGAGCACAACTGATTCTATTAGTTGCTACTGTATTCATCATTTCCATGTGTCCTCCCAGGCTGAAGGAGAATTCTGCTTCTGCATTGCACCCATTGTCTCCTTCCCAATATTTGTTGTGTCCATCTCAGTACTTGTGTGCCAGAGGAATTTTACAAAGCTTTTTTCTGATCTGTCAGGACAGAATTTTTATTATTTTTCCTGTCCTGCAAGACAATGACAGAGATGAACAAGAAAGAGGGTGCTGCAAATATTCAGTTTCCCCCTTTAGATGTGGGAAAGCAAGCAGAGCTAATCAAATGGATGGACATGTCCTGTGCAATGTCCTAACAAAGGAGATTGTTTCTCCATGTGAGATGGGGTGTCTCATTTAATTAGAAAATCTGTCCTGCTCTGAGAAACCCTTTCTAATGAAGGCTTTGATAGAAATATTATTGACTCTTGTCAGGGATAAATTGATGGTTTCAGATGAAAATAAAGTTGAAATTTTGTCATTATTTCTAACAAGTGGTACTTATCCTTCTTACCAAAAATGTAGATAAATGCCCTGTAGTATTACCTAAAGTCAGAAATCACCTAAACCCACGTGGTTTCACATACATTTGAAATTTAGAAGATTTATGCAAAATAACACAGTTTAATGCCATTAACAAACTTTTATTGAAGAGGGAGAAAAATGCCCTGGCATGGAAAAACCCACAGCCAGATGTTCTGTTGGGAGAAACTGAGGAGGGTCTGGAGGGCAGAGCTGTGCCTGGGCCATGGGAAATTTCTTGTCCTCAGGACTCTGTTGCTTCCTCTCCTCTCTTCTTCTCTCAGAGACTCTGATCTTGTTACAGGAGTCCATCCATCCCTGCTCCTTTCTCTCAGCCCATCTACATGTTGGAGAGCTTTATTTATACAGAGGTAAAATTGGGTCTGTGTGCTGCTGTAACAAATTTTAAAAGACCATTACCCCAAGGTCTGCTTCTTGGTGTCATTTTATTAATGAAGTGATTGGATTTTTTTTTATAGCCCCTCAAAATTTAAGCAAACTTTCCACCTGCCTTCCTCTCACATGTGTGCATGTTAAACCAGTCTCTTAAACAGTGGAATCTATAGATGGTCTCGGGTGAGGCTTCCTTTATTATACAGACCCCTTCCAGAATCCCAGGAAATTCAGCAGGAGTCTTGCCCCAGCAAAAGCATCATGAAAGGAGTCAGTTTCATCTGCTGTTTATCAAAGGGTGTTTGAAGCATGGTGCTTATTTTCAGCACCTGGCACATATCAGTGTTTTCCTGGGTGTTTTATGGTCATTTAGATATTTAAAAATAACAGGGGTGGGGAAGCTTTACAGAGAACCAGTTCATGGTCTAGGATGAGGAGGAGCACTGAACTTTTTTTAATACCCCAAACTTAAACTGTGCAAGAGCATTTAATGAAAATGGGGTGAAAGCTGTAGCTGTCCTTTGTGGGCTGTAAGCCAGTATTTCTCAAAATGTCATGGGCTGAGAGCCCAGCTTTAATTGCAGCTGAGGAGAGGGAATCACCAGAGCTGGAATTCTGCCAGTTTGGCAAATTATCTGTGTAGCAACAGCTTAATAATGTCAGTGTTGTGTGGTACAGTTGGATTCCTTGATGTGCAGGAGCTTGATTGGAGCTGTTCCACCCTGGCTGCCAAAGTGGTGACACTTGAAACCCAGAGCCCACCTTGCCAAGGGGTCACAATTCACTGCACATCCCATTTCTTGCCATAGGCTTAGAGCCCTGGCTGTGTGGCTGAGCATGTGGCTGCACAAACAAGGTCTGTAGGGCCATGTCCTTCCAAAGTCAAGTCTCATTTCAGGGGGAAAGCACAGTTTGGGACATGCAGCACTGTTTCACCTCCTGCCCCACAGGGAGGATGCTTCTAAAATCCCTGGTGGATGTGCTCCCAGGAAAGGGCCCCTTGGGAGCACTGCCTCCTTCTCTGGCTCATTTCAGTGGTTTTCTTTAGGCCAACAGCATGATGGGAATATATTTTTAGCACATAAATCTGTGAATACCATCTAGTCAAAATTCTAAACTCACCAGTATTCCCCTTCCCTGCCCCTCCAGGTCAGATGTCCTGTTTGTATCCTGCAGGCAGGGCAATACTGAATATGTACTTTACAGTTTTCTAACATCTCCTGTATTATAAAGCAGATTATTTTTGTTTTCATTCTCTCAAGGGGGGCAAAATCAATGTCAAATTGATACTGGTGCACGGGAAGTTCCAGCTGAACTTGAGGAAGATCTTGCTGTGCAGTGATGAGCAATGAAAGATTGTTCAGAAAGCGTGTGGAGTCTCTCTCACTGGAATATTCCAGAACCATCTGGACAATCCTGTGCATGTCCTCTGGGATGATGCTTGAGCAGGAATGTTGGACCAGATAACCCCACTGTGGTCCCATCCAACCTGACCCATTCTGTGATTCTGTAAAATGCCATTGGAGTTGTGTAGAATTTTAACTTCCCTGTCAGATTTTAATGTAATGAAATCTTTCCATGGTTTTTCTCTGTGGTTGGAGGTGTTTTTCTTCAGTAACTTCCATCTGGACACAACAGAGAAACCTTTCTAATGGTGTAAAGCTTTTGAACATGTTTACATGCCATTTTGTTTCAGATCAGATGTGGCTGGACACTGTGTGTTCCTCCAGGCCCCTCGGTTTCCCATTGTATCTGAAACCCAGCCTGGCTCCAGTGACACCCTGGGGCTGCTTTGGGAAAAGGTGCATGTCCCTTCTGATCTGACAAAAATAGTTCATGTGTCACTAATTACTGCAGCCATGTGCTAAGGCCATTCTTTTTCACAACTGGAAAACACAATCTGAGGTCTATTTATTTACTTAACTGCAGCCAGTCAATGGAATGGCACTTTTATTCGCTCAGCAGTGCTAAACTTGAAAAGCCCTGTGCTCTCTTGCTGACTTATGCATCAATCTTTAATTACAGCTCTTCAACCCACATCTAAGATGTATTTGTATCCTTTGGGTACTTTTGTTTCAGGTTGAGACCAGTAATAAATCATCTCTTTGGGCTGTTTGAGGATTAAGTGTTGAACAATGGATTGATTAGCAAGATCATTCCAACCCCTGGGCAGTGCAGGCTGAGCTTTATAATGTAATTCCTATTCATGCTGCAGCATATCTGGGCAGGGAACAGGCAGACTGTTGCAATTACTGGGCTGTTGGAAGATGGAGCTATGTTTAGCTTGGATTTGGCTTTAAATACCCTTGTTTGAGAAGGGTAAGTTAATAGAGGAGTGAGTGTTTTGAGCAGCAGTGAGTTTTCCTTACCCTGGTGATGCTAAACAGGCTTTCAGTAAACACCAATTACTGGGCTCTGTGCAGTGGTGTGAAGGCAGATCCCCAGTCTGTGAAATGGTCCCTGGTGGCCTCAACACTTGATCCCTGTCCCAGCCTGTCCTCCCCACTGCAGTATTGATAGCAGCAGCCAAATGGGAATTCCTGGGGTTAGAGGTGGGCATCTCCAGGCAGAGCTCTCTGGAAAAGGAAGCTGGGGCACTTCTTTCAGATACCTGCATCCATGCCAACCTTTTTAATGCACCCTGCTGCTCATTATTAGTATCTTTGGCCCACATCCTTGCTCTTAGAGTGCTTATCTTCCAGAAATGCTCCACTGATGTCAATATTTCATCCTGCCCTTTGTGTTACAAAGGAGCAGAACTGGGCTTGGGGTACCCCTGGCCTGTTTAAATCCCATCAGATCCCTCACCCTGCTCTGTGCCTTTCTGCAGTTTCCCCAGTAAGTGATCCATTTTTCCCTGGGTAATCACAGTTACTCATGCAATCCTTGTTTCTGTCCTGCTGCAGCTGAAAATCTCCCACATTGCTGAGATGGTTGGGTTGGGAGCCCTGGGACAGCCTGGATTTCTCCTGCATTATTACAAAATGTTATCTTAATCCCTGCTTGTTGCAGAGAGCCTGGGGGATTGATCTGTGCAGCTGGAGAGGTGCAGCAGCAATCCCCTGGTTATCTGCTGCAGTGCTGTGGGGCAGAGCAGGATAGGGCAGGGGAACAGGGGATTTTGGCTTCTTTATCAATCAGCTGTAAAGCTCTTGCAGTATAATGTGTGTCAGGCTCTGTCAAAAGATCTATTGAAGACCAGACTTGAAGGCTGACTTTGAAGTGTGCTGATTAGCACTAAAATTCTCTTTAAAACCAAGTGCCAAGCCCTAAGTGTCTTGAAAATGTCTGCTTTAGGGAAAAGGTTCACTGATACCTTTTTAAAAGCTTTTATATTCTAAGCCAGAAGTAACTGCTGAGATTAATCAGAGCCTTCTCTTCTCTTATGTGATCAAACCACCTTTCAAGCTTCTTTTGATAAACTGACCTGTCTTTTCCCTTTCAGAAGAGGAGTTGTCTTATTGAATTTGTATTGATTTCCATTTTTGGTAGAAGACAGAACAATTAATTTAGTACACAAATGCACCCCTCAGGTTACAAGCCGTGTTAAAGTAATAGGAATTTGAGTCTTCTTCCTGTAAGGAGTGTGTGTGAAAAACCTGAAGGGAAAAGGGAGTTCTGCCAGGTGATCTCGAGTGCTGCAGTTGTTTGGCAGCAGCAGAAGGCAGCCCCTATGGAGGATGCTTCACTCTGGGGTGTTTATGAGGAATAAACATGGAAAATGTGATGCTCCTAATGAATATGTGTTTCCTTTCTTCTAAAGGAATGCTTCCTGTATTGCTGGTTAAAATTTTAAATTAGAACCATAGAATGCTTTGGGTTGGAAGGGACCTCAAAGATCATTTAATTCCAACTCCTTCTACTTCTACCTTCTACTATCCCAGGTTACTCCAAACCCCATCCAACCTGGCCTGGAACACTTCCAGGGACGGCAGAGCCACAGCTCCTCTGAGCTCCTCTCTTCCTGTGTCTCAGTACCCTCACAATAAATAATTTCTTCCTAGTATCCAATCTAAATTTTCCCTCTTTCAGTTTGTACCCATTACTCCTTGTCCTACCACTGCAGTTCCTGAAAAAGAGGTCTCCACACAACCTTCTTTTCTTGCAGAATTACTGTTAGTTAATAATTTTGTGTCATTCTGGTTGTGCTGCTTCTGGTGAAAGGTGACTGAAAGACACCAATTCTATGAGTTTTGAGGAAGCTTTTGAGTTTTGAAGAAGCTTTTGCCTCTGAGAGGGTGAGAGGGTCAGTCTGTGTCACATCTCTGCAGCAGCTTTTGGATGAAGTTTATGACTTTGTTTTCTCTAGCAACATGTTTCTCGGTGTATTAACTTAAAGACTTAAAGGTGTGTGTAGGCATGTACATGCATCAAAATACACTGCACAGCCTTTGTGCAGTAAAAAATACATCTCTTCATGCAGTATCAATGGAGGCTGTGCCTGGAATAATTTATTTTTGTTAACATCTCTATATAGCTTTGGATATGCAGAGCCATTTAAAATAAATCATTGAACCAATTGAACAAAATGCCTTTGATAGGATTAAAATTTCCCAATTTGTGGCCAGCAGCAAAGATGTGGTGTCTATTAGAGCTTGTATGGCTGGGGCCCCAGAGCTATGCAATTGCTTGTTGCCTGCACTCATCTAAGGAAGATGAAGAAAACCAAATAACTTTTTTTTTTTTTGTCTTCAAAGATACAGGCAGTAGCTTCTCAGAGAGACTGAGGTAAAAGCAAAAAGTTTTTCTTTAAAGGCAGATAGAAGGATTTTAAAGATGGAAATGATGTGTAAAATATGGAAATATGAAAACAATATGGAATAGAATAAAATGAGGTCCTTTTGCTTACAAAGAAGTTATAAATTTTGGTTAAAAAAACCTAAATGCTTCAGAGATTTGCTCTTTTATTATCAGCAAAAGAGAAATTTTCTGTGAGGAGCAGAAGGATCCTTTGCCTCCTTCAAAATGTTCCACCAAAAGAATTGGGAGCTATCACATGATGAGGAGTCAGTGGAAACAAAATTTAGTATCTTTTGACAGTGTTGAATTTGAGATGAAAATCTGTTTTTGAGTACTTGTTCAATATTTCCTGGCTGTAGTGTGGATTCAACACTGGCTGTTCTTACCCTTTTGTTTGCTGCTTTCTGTCAGGAACTTTAGATTTTCAGATGGGCTGTGGTTTTAGGTTCTTCTCAGTTCTCAGCTTGTTTACTCAATGTACTCAGTGCAGAGCTGAAAACCATCTCTGGAACACATTTTGTTTGGCTCAGTGTGAGCTGAACACCTTTGGAAATAGGTGGCCTGGCTCTCTGTGTGTGAAGGACACCGTATGTCCTTCAGTCTCTTCCCTGTGGAGCCAAGGAGGAGCCCAGGACAGGCTGAGCATCCCCCTGGTCATGGAGCAGCACCCAGGTAAAACTTTGGGCTCCTTGCGTGACCTGGATAAAAGCAGTTTTTAAAAGTCAAAGTCATCTTGCTCAGCACATTCACACTTCCTTTCTCCTGACAGGACACACTCTGAAGGTGCAAATCTAATGGAATCTGTCGTTTTAATGTCATAGATTTTCACCCTCTCATCAGTGTGAGCACAGGCCTGTGGGGAATTTGCAGTGTGAGCTCTGAGCTCTCCATCCTGTGAAGAACCTCATTTATTAACTAGAGCCAGCTGCACAAAGCAAATCCAAAGGGCAGTTTTATGTCAAAACACAAAATTACATATTCAAAGGAATAATACCCACAAATTTGTTCTCTTTATTGTTCTAATCCTAAACCAAATAACAGGTTTTTCACCCCTGAGACTGTGGCATAATCGTAAATAATTTTTTCAGATATTAACTTTGAAGATGAATTAGAGATCTACATAGTCTCAGATCCTAGGGAGGTTCTTACAGAAGTCTGTAAGAAAAATACAGGGAGTGTGTAAAACAATTTTCCATCTCCCTGAGCCAAACTCCTCACAGGGGTAGTGTAGCAGAAAGCATGCATGAGATTATTAAACACAGCCCCTTTCCACTAATTTATAATCACTTCCTCTCTCTCTGTGTGCTGTTGGTAGGAAAAATGTAATTTCAGCCATGTTTTACTGGGAACTCTCAGAAACTTCAGATATCTGCATTTGGCTTTGTATTTTTTGTAAATATTGAGCTATTTAGAGCAAAGGTGATGAGGTGAAGACCTCTAGTCACTCAGGCAATAAATTTCCCCAGCCTTCAACCTGCACCTTGCCTGGGACTTTCAAAGAGCTTATTGTCTTTTCCCATGGGGAAATTTTGAGGAAATTGAGTAATTTGCAAATGGAGGCATCTGCAGCTGAATGCTTTCCTCAGCTTCTGTCCCTCCCTCAGCTCTGAGACAGACTGTGCAGCATTCCATGAGCAAAATGCAATTTCCCTGGAAAAAAAATCCGTCTCTCTTTTCATCCTGGCGTGGTGAGCCAGGAAATGCTCCAGAGCATCACTGCATGATTCCTCCATGGGCAGGTGTGAGCACGGTGAGCATCTGCTGGGACCACAGGTGGGGTCAGAGATGGTCAGAGGGAAGGAAGAGAACAAAGTCCTGGATCATCTGCACAAGAAACTGCATGGCCAGTACATGTGGATTTGTTAATTTTTGGTGTGGATGTTATCCAGGATGAGTCACGAGTCTTCTTTCTGTATCTATCTGTAGCTTTCTGTATCCTGATTAAAATTTCTAAAAATGACAGAACAACAAGTGGATAAAAGTGGAATTCTCTTCGCAATTTCATTGCACCAATATTTTATGGAAAAAGCTGGGGAAATTCAAATTCATGAACATTTGGCTATAAAGGGAATCAGCATTCTCCCTATGAAATCTTTCATTTCCAGACTGACTTGCTACCAGAACTTGTCTCGTGTACAGTTGTACCACAGACTGTAAATACAATAGAAATGACAAATGCCATCTCCAGTTCTGCTTCCTGTATTATGGGCAAGCATGAGCAGATGTTTCAGAAAGCCAGTTCATCCTCTTTAAAAGGCCAGTCCATCTTTGCTCCATTTTCTTGTCCAACCCCTGTATTTGTTCCAGGCTCTTTCCACATGGAGTAACTGATACCAGTTTGGAACCTGTCTGACTGGAGGTTTAACTGAAATTTAGCCAAAGTGTATCTAATCTAAAAAAATGCCCAAGGCACACATTAGAATTAATTCACAACCCTCTCCCTTCCTCCACGCTTGACACATTAGTCTCTTTTTCTTAGTATTAAAATACAGATTTGCTGATTTGCCCCTGGAATTAAATGTACTCTCATAAAACCCCCTTTTCCTAATCAGTGTTCTAGATTTTTCTGTGCTTTTTGGGATTTTTTAAAGTACTCTGTCATTGGAGCTGCCTGTTGCATTCTCAGATGTAATTCCATTTTAGCTAGAAAAAGGTTGAAAGAATTCTTTAGACAGAATAATGGAAACATCTTTTTGTCTTGGCAAATTAATGCACAATTTCACCTTTGCACATGTACAATGGCTACATCAGCTGAACATTTTATGCTGTTGGTATTTATTTTCATCAGAAATGTGAGGTGATGTGACTTTTCCTATTATTATCTGATTTCTCTTTAGGGGAAAAATGTCAGTGTGACCTGATTAAATTAACATTCTTGAGGCAATTTCTGGCTGTGAACTTTTCTCAAGAAAAAATCACTCATATGTGCTGATCATCTTGAACTTTAGCATGAATGAGGCATGTACTAATTTTGCAGGCAAATTGTTAGTTAAAAAAAAAAACCCTAAATTATGCCGTGCAAAGCTGTTAAAAGCCAATCACAAAGGTATAGACATATATCTATTTATTTTAGTGTTTTCTGTGATGATTTGTGAACAGTAATCTTAGAAATAATTTAGTTATATTTCAGGATTCCAAAAATCTCAAGAAGATTGAATGGATAGTATAATAGGTACAGAAAATTACTAGTTAAATAATTTAAAAATTGATTTGGGGTGTAAGGGGAAAACATTGCTGTGAAATATCTGGGACCCTTTCATCAAATTCTGTGGGAGCAAGAAAGAAAAACATACCTGTATAATTAAGAGCAATTATTACAGATTTATAATATGAAGTAAGAAACAAAGATTATAACGTCATAAAGTGTTCAGAAAAAATTAATAGTGCACAATCTCAGCCTCATGTAGTTGGCTGACTGTAGATTTTAGCCAGAAAACCTTTCCAAGCTTGAACAGACCCTGATTTTACTGGGAGTTTAGAGGACCATAATTCAGTAATGAATCAAAATAAAATTATAAGGTGTCTCCAGCTGTGCACACGGGGGCAGGACGTGGTGGATGTGTTTCCAGGGATGCACTGGAGGTGCAGCTCTCAGGGCTGCTGTGGAGCTGCCAGGCAGAGTTAAACACATTATCCTGGTAGAAATGGCTTAATGGCTGATCTCTGTTTGCTTGAAAGAGAAAAAGTAAATATTTTCTTTTCATGGCATAGAAGGACCAGGGACCTCATCAAAGCAAAAATCAGAGTAGTTTGGCAAATTACCTATAAATATTCACTGTTGTATGAATGCCTGTCTGCTATACAATGGTTTGAATTCCCTTAAAATTCTTGGGAGTGAAGGAAAAGCACTGAATACTTCACTCACACCTGCATTATTTTCCTAGAGTTAGCTTCCAAAGTAGCTCTGTACTTCACTTTTGTTACAATTACTCAGAAAAAAATATTGCTGTACAGAAGTAGAAAACTTTTCTGTTCTTATTTCTAAAAGAAATTGCCAGTGTGCTGTTTCAGTTTGATATGTGATTCCTGGTTTTGGTCAGGTGGAAATAGTGAATTTAATAATGGCTTCTTTCTTTTTCTCTGCAGAAATTAATGACAAAACACTTTTTCCTAGAGAAAAGCTCAGGGACCTTGGAAATATGCACTGCACCTGCTCCTACCAGCACATTTGTGTTCAAATGTCCATCTTATATATAATTTAAGTGGATCCCCCTGAATAATCTAAGCATGCTCAGCAGTGGCTGGTTAGTGTGGGATTCCCTGTCATGAAATGCCTGAGTCTTTTTTTGAACATCTTTCCTTCAATAGGAAGATGTTAATCATTTACCAGTCCTCAAGGGGTTGCTCTCAAAGTTTTAAAAATTCCAGCTATCATTCCAGTAATTATCTTTTATCCTTCTGTGCCTTCTGGGGGACATTATTTTCAAACAATGTGTTTGGACTTCTAATGAAGTTCTTTATTAAATAATTTTCTGCTTTTTGGATAGAATTTTTTCAAGCTCCAATTTGTGTTATAAGGTCCAACCTCTGTCTGACTGGGAGCTCCCAGTATCTCAGTAGAAATCCTAACACTGGTGTGTCACCTTTTAGAGGGAGAGACTGCAAACAGCAAGGGATTTAAAATAAACAAATAGATCCTTTCTGAACATTTGGAATGGCTGAGCTGAAGGCTTATCCACCATCATGGCTTTGCATGTTTTCAAATCTTTTATTCCTTTAGGAAGAAAATGTTTTTAGAGGGTAACACTTCAGGTTGCACATTTTTGACTGGAACTTTACTCAGTTGCCATGTGGGATGTTAGGCTCTTGTAATGTGAAGGCTCTAAAATTAATCCACTGAGTGTAGAGGGCTCTCACTTGCACAGAATTTTCTCCATCCTGCTGATGGTATGATTTATACTGCAATAAGAACATCATGAAAGAAGGGTTTAGGAAAAAAATGGGTCTGTTCTCATTGACCTGTCCAAGACTGAGCCAGGCTCATCTGCTCACTTACATGGCCATGAGTTCCATCCTCACCTCTCTGTGCTGTGGTCACTCAGTGCTCCAAAGGAGAGGTGGATATAATACATATATACTCTGTCTCTCAGTGGATATAATCTGTTAGGAATGTTTTAAGTAATTTCAGTGCCTCATTTGATTTTAGTCACCTTGTAATTCTTACTCTGCTGATTTTATCATCTCCGAATTAATCTACTTTGGTCTCAGAACACCAACCATCTTGTTAAAAATATACTATCATAAGAAATGGTTTAAACACATGCTCAATTTACTTACATTAAACATATCCTTAATATCTTATATTTCAGAATATATGTTATATAATCAGAAAATAGATTCTCTGCTTTTTTGCATGTTGAAATAATGAAACCCCCACCGTGAGCCATGGTTTGATTTATACAAAAGCTTATTGGATTTAATGATAGCTCACAATTTTGGGACAATAACAGCATTGGCTTTGCAACACTTGATATAGTGTGAACAAGAATTAGTCATTAAGAGGAGATTCTTTTGCTTGTGGAGAAAAAGTACAAATAATACAATGCCTGTTTCAAGAATTAGGCAACATTTTTTGTTGTTATCAGAACATATTTTGTATTGAGGCAAAGGTACTTTTGTTTCCTCTCATATTAATGATCAAAAAGCCCTTAAAACCCAATTTGTCCTCATTCAGAACACTTAGACTGCACTTTATTTATTTATTTAATAGTGCAAAGGTTCTTGGTCCTGCTTCTCTTACTAAGAAATGAAGAAGTAGCTCTTTTATTAGAAATGCATTGAGAGAATCATAGAATCATTAAAATTGGAAAAGTCCTTTAAGATTATCAAGGCAAACCATCAACCCAGCACAATGACTAGTTGAAAAAGGAGATTTTATTTGCAGGACTTGCTTTTACTACCTTTAACACCCTGTGTAATATTGCTGTGGGGTGACACAAAAATGCCACTCGGGATTATTGGAGGACTTTATTTTAATTGCTATCTTTAAAAGGAACTTAAAAAAAAAAAGAGTCCAATCTCTTATTGACTTTAATATTTAAAAGGACAAAGTGCTCATAAACCCCATAAACAGGGAAATTAAAATGTCGATATTTTCTCAGAAACTGAGGTATTTCTACATTTGTAGTTCCTTATGTGCACATCTCTCTGTTACAGAGACAAAAATCCTCCTTAGTCCAAAGGCAAATATTGTTTTTGACTGTTTTAGGCTGCCAGGAACACAACAGGTCTGTACCTGTCCTGATGCCCATCAGGAGAAGATTAAACCAGCACATGCAGGAGCACTGTCAGGGTCACAGCAGCTCTTTGGCCCTGGTGCCAGCCAGGATTTCCATTCTATGAAGAAACTCTGGTCTCCAAAATGATGTAGCTACATCCAAGTCCCTTTTTGGGAACAGTTCCTGGCCCCGAGTTGGGATTTCTTGCTTGGGTGCTGGTTTATCTTGGGAAACAGTGCGGCCAAACATTCAGCTCAAGGACAGGTGACAGATTCAATTCCAGGAAGGATGTCCCAGAGGTAACCTGGCCAATGAAATCTGAGTCACCCTGAAGTCTGAAATAATGTCCAAGGACAAGGGAGGTACTTAGGAAACTGTGAGAGGAGCTGCTCTTATGTTTTTTCCTGGGCTCAGCTTATCTTGACATGAAAGGCTCTTCTCATCATGGTCTCAACACAACCCTTGTTCTGCTGATGTCAAAAAGCTGCATGGTCTCCTAAGTTTTATCACAGAAATCTTTCAGAAACACAGAGAAAATGAATCCCTCAGGTATGGGATATATATATACAAATATATAAAATAAAAGCCCTCGCCCTGGGTGTAGTGTCTGACACCTATTACAAACATATTCAAGTGGAGAAATAGGAACATTTAATTTGTACTGTTTTAAAAAAAAAAAAATTATTGCTTAAAACAATCATATTCTGCTGTGATTATATAGATATATATACACATTTTTTTACTAACTACACCTTTAGTTTTTAGTTAATTCACTAGAAATGGGTCAATGATGAAAGCTCCACAAGCTGATATTTCACACTCCAAGCACATCTCCAATGCCTAGGTAACTTGAGAAACTTATAATTTTTCTTTGTGGCACTGAAGGTAATTCTGTTTAGGACTGGGTTTTTTGGTGGTAAAATTGTTAATTTGATGGTAGAGCTGTGGTGCCTGCAGAGAGTTGCCTGCCCCCACACCTGCTCTTACCCAGCTGGGACAATCTATGCTGGCAGGGGTCTGTGGGCATGACCCAGAACAGGCACAACAATCTCCAAAACACCTCACAGCTCCTTGGTTTTCCTTCCAAGTAAATAGAGCACAGTAAATAAACTCCCGGCTCACACCTGTGGGACTGGGGAGGTGAGGAGACCAGTCCAAGGACTAAAATGTGTAACATGCACAGGGAAGCAGCAATGCCTGGGAAGAGGGTGGGGAGAGAGGGGAGCAGACAAGTGATAGACAAGGCTGAGGTGTGGAATTGCACAGGCAGCTGAAAAGAGATGTCCCCACCCTGAAACTCTTAAGGGGATTTTGGGGATTGTTGCATAATAGAAGATGCAGTTTAAATGAATGAGGATGTATTTTAGAAACTCTCCCTCTTTCCTTTATTCCTTTGAGCCTCTTTCATCTTCCAACCCATTTTACTTCAAGATTTTTCTCTCTTGCTTTTATCAGTTTGAAAATGTTTCTTTTTCCCCCCTACCTTCTACTGCTCTTGCTGCTGCATATTCTTCATTTATTTTCCTTTTCCTCTCTTTTGCAACTTCTCTTCTCTTCTCTTCTTTCTCTTCTCTTCTCTTCTCTTCTCTTCTCTTCTCTTCTCTTCTCTTCTCTTCTCTTCTCTTCTCTTCTCTTCTCTTCTCTTCTCTTCTCTTCTCTTCTCTTCTCCTCCTCCCTTTTCTAGAATAGAGTTTGTGTTATCTCCTATTTGCTGTGCCCAAAGTGTACTCAGAGTATAGAAACACTTGGAAATACAATTTACACATGTAGTTGCCATTGGATATCTCAGCTGGTGGCCTCAGCTGAGTCATCCTTGTGTTAAACTGCCTGATGTGCCTGCTGCAGTTCCTTCATCACTGCTCCTTGTTGGCAGGATTGATGCAGGCAACAATCAAACCTTCTCATTGTGGTGAATAAACCAGTGACTCTGGGGAGACTCATGTGACAACATGGGAATCAGGTGGCACCAAATTTTGCTTTTAAATGAACATGTATAATAGGGCATGAGTCAACAGAGGTGGATAAAAATATTCTCTGTCTTTCTTTCCCCACTTTCTCCCAGGAGAATGGAGCTGAAAAAAGCCTGGAGCCATGAAAAAAAGATACAAAATTGCTTCAAGGCTACGGAGTCCACCAAAAATTCAACTTTTCATGGAATCACAGAATCATTTAGGTTGGAAAAGACTGTGAATATCGTCAGGTCCAATCATTAACCCAGAATTGCAACCTACCACTAAACCAGGTCCCTCAATGCCACATCTACACATCTTTTAAATACCTACAGGGATGGTGATTCCATCACTTCCCTGGGAAGCCTGTTCTGGTGCAACCCTTTTGGTGAATAAATTTTTCACATAATTTAATCCTTCAGATATTTTTCATTCATTAAATAAAAAAAAAAGCCAAAACAACAAAACCTGATTAATCTCACACCTTCTGCCAGGTTCTGCAAATGGTTTATTTTTTTTCAGGTTGTGATTCCAAGACAGTCTCAATTCTCTCTGCTGTTGACTCAAAAGGGTGTAGTCAGACCAGGCTGCCAGTATGTCCAGAAACTGAATAAAGAGGAGCTGAAATGAGAACCACAAAATTAAAATCATTATTATCTCTAAAGGATTGTGCTGGGGCAGTGGTGACTACACAAGCAGAGTCTTGTTTCTCCCAGTTAGGAGAAATGGTTTGGATGGAATCTTATCACAACCCCTTGCTAAACCAACTGGAGTAAATTGGATTAGTTTAATAAAATTTACACAAATAGCAGGGAAGTTTGCAGCTGAGAGAATGGCAGGTACAAACCCAAGCACATCTCTTCAGACAAAGATGGACAGGGAAGGGATTTGCTGCTCCAGGCAGTGAATTTGGTGGTTCCCCTTGCTTTGCCTATGGTTCTGCATCTCCTTTGTCTATGTTTTTGCTGTTTTTTCAAATTATCTATGTTTTTACTGTTTTTTCCAAGCATTAAAAGAGATATAATTAGAGATTTCCACTAGTGTCTGTTTTTTAGGGAATCAACAAGTTCAAAAATTATTGGGGAAACCTTGGGCAGTTTAATTGTGTAGTTCTCATTCCCTTAAGAAACTGAGAAGCAAGTAAACTGCTTAACTTTAATTCAATTTTCAGAATTAATATATATTTTTAGGGATGAAGAAATTAAAAATTAGTTTTTAGGAAGTATCTAACATCAGAAATTTTAATTTCAAATTTTTAATCAAACTACATTTTCCCATTTCTCTTTAACCAATTTTCTCTTTTGAATGATTTCATGATAAAAGTGGTTTCTGTTTTCGTTTTTGTTTTGGTTTCGGTTTTTTTCTTTTTTCCTCATGCTTAAAGATAAAAAGCTGACAGATATTTAAATTTTCATGTTTCACATTTCACCAACTCACATTAGGTGGGATGGATTTTAGCCTGCACATTAATTATCTTCATATGGCATAGGACAAACTCTGGAATTCTGCTCACCTGCACTTTATTGGCTGTTTCTTTGCTCTGTGCCATCCCTGTCCCTCCTCTCAGGACCACTGGCTGGAAGCAGAGGATCCCAAGGTGTCCTCACTGCTGGAGAGAAGCCTTTGTTGAAGTGAGATGTACCCAGATGGCCTGGGAGAACTGTCAGCAGGTGGCCTAGTTTGAAGTTGTCTTTGGCAAGTTCTGCACACCCAGAGGACAGAATTAGTGGCTTGATTGATCACACAGATTTTATATGCCTTAGTAAGAGAAATTCATTGCTGCATGCAGGCGTGCTAAAGGACACATTGCCTACGTTTGCAGTGCAGGTTGGTGCAAGGTGTTTTGGAGGGATGTGTGAGGAAAAGTTAGAGTTAGGACTGATTTTAGACCTAGTTCTCCAGTTCTAGAAAACTTGGCATTTTTAGAGGGCAATTCACTTGACTACTCTCTCAGCTCTTCATACTTAGTGAGATGAAATTGCCTCCGTGATTAGAAGGTAGGAAAAAAGCCTCCCTGCTGGAGTGAGAATGTGTGAGAGGAACAGCTCTGCAGACAGCAAGGTCAGTTCAGAAGGAGAGGCAGGAGCAGCTGCAGGTGCTGGAGCTGAGATTCCCCTGAAGCCCCTGGTGAGGAGCAGGGAGAGGCGGCTGTGCCTCCATGGGGATCCACAGGGATGCAGAGATCCACCCACAGCCCATGGGATCCATGGGGGATGCAGAGATCCACCCACAGCCCATGGGGATCCACGGGGGATGCAGAGATCTACCTGGAGCTGTGGAGGAGCCCCCACTGGAGCAGGGGGGGAGTGTGAGGAGTCCTCCCTCAGAGGAGGAAGGAGCAACAGAAACACCATGTGATGAACTGACTACAGCCCCCTTCCCTGCCCCCCTGCTGAAGGAAGGAGGGACAGAAAATCCCTCCTTCCTTCAGCAGGGGGGCAGGGAAGGAGGGTGAAGCTGAGCCCTGGAAAAAGGGAGGGATGGGGGAAAAGTGTTTTGACATTTTATTTTGGTTCTTATTACGCTACGCATTTGCTGAGCAAGGTATCTCCCTCCCAGAGGGTGGGGCACTGTGGAGAAGGTCTCAAGGGTGAGGGCAGTAGAGCTCCTCCAGTGTCATGCCAACAGGGAAAACCTGGGCATGAGCACAGTCGCTCCACTTGGCAAATCCTGTCACAGCAGGGATATTTAAAATATCATCCAAAATGGTGTGAGTGGATCCAGCAGAGTCCATGGCTCAGTTGACATGTTCTGGCAGACAGAAGATGAGCCCCCAGGACAGGATGGCACCCACCTCACCCAGCTCTTCTGCGCCTCAAGTTTCACTGGCATTGTGTTAATTGACTGTGTCACATGCTGCAGAGGGAGGTTTGCACAGCCTGGCCCTCCAATGAGTCCTGGCAGCTGTTTCACAACGAGACAAGAATAGGAATAGGAGCAGTTTTGTTGGACACATCCAGATGGGTGAAGCCCTTGCAGCCAAATCCACTTCTTCCATTCCATTTCTTGTTGTCAAGGATGAAATTGTGTAAGCAGAGCAGGGAGTTAGTTTTTATCTCAGCTGATCAGTGTGACATTAAGCATCAAGCCACAGTTATTATTTTTTTAATAACCATGTGGGTAAATGCACTGAACATTTCAGACACCCTGCCCTTGGCACATGACCACGTTTGCTCTGCACTGGTGCTCTTTTTGCTGCACCAGGATTCCCCCACAGTGCTGTGCAGAGAGCAAGGAGCTTTGCTGTGCTTCACAGTGGGTGTTGAAAAGACACCTTGCAGTGCTGTGGTGCATCAGTAATGGAAATGCTGCCATTCTGATTTATTCGTTATTTGCTGTTGCATTAAATCAATATTTTTTTAAAAAGCTGCTTTGAAAATAGAAAAATTGAATGAATGAACTGCTAGGCTGAAGGATATTCTTCCCTGTACCTTTCTTTTTTCCTGTACATTTTTTTTCCTAAAAAAAATCAATAAAATATTATTTTTTTTTTTGTCCTTGCAAGCATGTTCAATATTGTCTTTTATTTCTCTGTTTCTCATGGTATATGCCACTTATGTTCATTCAAGCTTGGGGAGACCAGCAGCTTCTTAATTTTCTTCAGTCTGTGGAATGTTTTCCAAACTGTGGGGTTTTTTCCTCTGAGATTTCTGAAAAAATTGTTTGACAACTTGAATCCTTGAGTCTCACCTCTTCACTAAGCCTGAACTAGTCCATGAGACAGTTCACAACATTCAACTACATCCTCTGCCTGGCCTGGCACAATCAGAATCTTCTAAAATTCCTCGGGTTTGTGGTTTTCCTGGGGCTATTTTTATACTATTTTTATTAGTGAGCTTCTTTCCCAGCCATCTACAAACCCTTACTGAGCCAGGATTTTCACACACATGTGGTTTCTTGCTGGGATTTTGCCATATGTAGTAAGACTGATCCTTACCAAATATGAGCAAGTCCAAGGTTTAAAGCTACTGGACAAAGACTGTGATTGAAAAAATAACTCTCTCACCACTTTTCTTATTTTGCTGTTAAGATTTGAGTGCCCTGACTACTTTGCTGCTTGAGCAAGGAAAGCAAGTCAAGACCACTTAGTAAGACCAGTTCAGATGGGAGCTAAGATGAAGATATAATCAGTGATCTCTTGTTACTAGCAATGACAATGTCCCCACCTGCAATGAACTGGGGAATAAACTCAATTTCCTCCCATTGCCAGCTTTCATGAGTTGTTAGCCATGATTTCTGCAAACTCTTTCCTAGAGATAAGTGACATGCCCCAGAAGAACTTTGATTTATATTTCACATCTACTGGTTTTTGAGTCTGTAGCAACTATCAAAGTCCACTTTAAAGAAACATCTGTTTGGAGAACCATGTTCCTGCTATCTCCAAGTGCCAAAGGCTCTGGATGATGTTCTAAATTACACCCATCTTTGCCTTCTTTTTCACATTTCTTTGCTCTTTCCAAGTCCTGGCCATCCTGAGTTTTACTGCTGTCTTTAACACTCACCAAATGCTGATGTTTATTGCTCTGCTCCATGTTGATGTGAAAAGGACCCCAGGTGTCACTTCAGGACTTTCCCCACAAAGCAGGGAGCAGCACAGGGGTGCTTACCTTGGTCTCTTCTCGAGCACAGCAGCAGCACAGGGGTGGTTTTGGAGGGCTCAGAGCTCCACATCCCAAAAGCTTTCCTGGTGTCTGCAGCTGTTTTCGCACACACTGACAGTTTGGAAGACTGAAGTTCCTACCTAGAATGAATTTCCTCTTTGGAAAATCATGTACTTTTCACCTTTCTCTGTCAGGGTTCTTCACCCCCTAAATAAAACATGGCATTAAGGATGAGCGTGCTCTGCAGAGCAGCCTCAAACCAGCTGAGCATAAAGCTCTGTGCTCCTATTAATCCTGCAGTGAACTGGCCTCAAGTCACTTGCCACACAGGGTCTTTGATGGTGCAGCCTGGATTTTGGGTCAGTTAGAAAATCCCCTTCTGGAGTTTTATGATTCCTCCCTTTACATCCAGTGCTTTTAGGCTGAAGGACCTGAGTGTGCCAACGAAGGGTGAACTGACTGGAGCCAGTCTGTACCCAAAAACTGGGCTACTCCCACTTCTTTCATAAGGAAATGAAAAAACAAGTTGCTTTTCTTTTTTATGTAACCATCAGAGAGTGGTATCCAGCCTTACTGTGAGGCTCTGCCCTGGCCCAGAGGAATCTCAATATTTCTGGAAATCATTTGCTGCTTCTTATCTTCTTTTACCATTTTAGGACAGAATCCATTTTTTGTCTTTTACTGCTAGAACACAATCCTTCCACCTTTGGCAAGAATAGAAAGACACCCATGAAATCATGACAACATTTTTTAAAATGAAACCGAAAGAGTGTCATCATCTCTATTTATCTTTAATACTAAAATGTCAAGTGAAGTAATTTATTAAAATCTTTCAGTGACTTCTTCAGCCTCTTAATTCCTCGACCTTGCCAGAAAGGTGATAGGGTAAGTGTCGAGTTACAAAGCATCTAAAGATGTTTGCTGCAATATTCTTTCTGTATCCAGGACTGGGTCAGTTTGCTGTGTTACCTAGGAAAATGATTCTTGAACAGAGCTGATAAAAGAGAACTAACTCTGAGATTCAGCTGTACAGACTCAGAAATCTGCCTCAGTGAATAAAATCGAGGAACAATCCCTGTATTTCTTCTTTGCACATTTCTTTTGCAGGCTTCAGATTTTATCTTGCTATAGTGGGGATTGAAAGGGCTCCAGCTAATGTAAAATTTTCTGAGTTCGGGGTGGTGATGATGATTTACACACACATCTTTTTACCATCCAGTCCACTCATAAGTGCCTGGTGGTGCTGTTGAAGAAAACTGAAATGCAATACTGAAAGAAGATTTTATTACCTCTGTGAAAGCAACTTTTAGTACTGCAGATCTTTTTCCTATCTTACCAAAAAAGTAAGAATAACTCGATGAGAAAAAGCACCTTCTAGTTTAAAAGCATCCTCTGTTCTGCGGTGGGGGGGATGCACAGGATCCCAGCTGTGCTGGCAGGGGGACTCTGCAGTGTGTGACATGTGCTGTGACAGACCTTGCCTGGCTCTGCCTTAGCCCCTTTCCATGGGGTGAGATGGATGGATGATCGACAGCAGCAGCACCGGGCAGAGGGAGAGGGAGGAACAGCGCAGAATCCAGTCTGGGATCCGAGATGGGAAGGGGGAGCAGGAGGGAGATTGGCTGAGGAACAGAATGATTTTCCCCTCTTCCTCTTGAACTGTAAAACTTGAAACACCAGGAGCCCTGTGGATTTATGCTTTTACAGATCACTGTGGTCCAGACTTGGAAATAAAAGCAGCTGTGGAGCTCTAGGGGGGATGCTCTATACAGAGTTAATGAATAAGGTAAGTCCTTTTTCTCCTCCTGTTCTGCTAAGATGCTGGAAGTGCGGATATTTGCATACACAAGAATATGCAGGTGCAAAATGACAAACACAGATAAACACCAGGGTGCTTACCTTACCTATTTTCACTGTATTCTTAATTTAGGTCTATTTTCATATTATCTTTGCTCATACTTAGTTTCTCAGAGAATCCTTTTGATTGTTATTCTATTTTTATTCTCCTTCCTGTGGAATAAAATGTTTCATCATAGGAATGAAAATGTCAGGATGCAGCCTTCTGAAATATACCTAGGAAATTCAGAAAAAAATTTCTGAAAGTTTTGATATTGCACAGTGTCATTTATTCTTTTCTCTCCTCCACTCCTTCTGAAGGCATTGGAGTCTCTAGGAATGTGTAATATAACCAGGGATGATTTCTTGATGTAACAGGACTGGCCAGTCTAATGCCATTTAATAAATATTGTCCTTTTTGGACTGGTGTTTCCATTAGTCTTTCCGAAATTTTGCCCAAATCTGGCATTGTCTTTATTACAGAATGAATTTGGAAGAGAACTGATCATTTGGGTCTTCGGGCAATACCAGGAGCTAAAAAATAGATTAATTTGATACTGATTATGTGATTGGTATTGATTTTATGCTGATCATTGGCTAATTTCAAAGTAAGAAATTAAAATTAGTATCCCAAAACATTCCCTTACAAAAAGAGAGAAAGTATCTGCAGAAACTTGGCTTGCAGACAGAAGGGAACTGCCTGGAATTGTACAACTGTAGGTCAGCACCGGGTTGTGATGGCACTTTGCACCAAAGAAAATGCAGTTCTTTGTATTTAGCAGAACCCTAAGCTTCATTTAATAACAAAATAGCATTGAAGTACTCACCTGAGAGTCAGACATCAGCAAATCCTTGTATTTGCATGCTTTTGGAGGATGTTTCTTTGCTGAGCTGGATGCAGTCACCTGCTCTGTGTTCCTGCCTGCACCCCAGTTTGCAGTGTGAACTTCCTCAATAATAAACAGGCAGCAAAAGGACAATTTCAATATCAGGGTCTGCCTGTGACAAGAGGAGAGAGATCCAGCAGAGAGAGAAAGTTGCATTCCCAGCCCCTGACTGGTTACATGACTGCACGTAGATGACTAAGCTGCTCTAATTCAGTTTATGAGCTGGAAAATAGTTGTGCATTTAGTTACTCTAAGCCTGATGATTTACATGAGAAAGGATCAGATGAGATTTCATGTGCTGGTCCACCAGGAAACCACTTGTTCATCCCTGGGACAGAGTCAGGTGTTCGTGTGCCTGCAGGGTGTTTGTTTAATGGACAAATGGGCAGTGATGTCAAAGCAGAGGGACAGGATTTCCTTTGTAATAGCAAAATTCTATGGAAAAGTGCTCCAGGAGCCTAAGCCAAAATTTCAGGTGCTGTATCTTGTGGTCTGGCACTACCTTTCTGTTCTTCATCTGGTTTTCTTTTCATGGCTTTTCCCTGTTTCTTGTTCTCCAGTGGTGCTACAATTGGGGTACAGCTCTTGGTTAAAATGGCACTTGCTGGGCTATTGAGACCATTTTTTGTTCTCCTCTAAATGATGCTTGGCTGTGACTGCTTTCCATTTTCTTCTAGACTGCCTCTGCTGATTGTGTATCTCCCACATTTGAGTGGCACATGCTTTTTTCACAAGTCAGCCTCAGGGAAGCAGGGGTGTGAAATGCTGCGCTGTCGCTACCACAGAAAGATTCAATAAAACCTTTACAGACTCTCCAGATCCTGTGAAATGTCAGCCTCTGTTTTCTGAAGTTTTGATTTGGCTCAGGTCTACAGAGACATCCAGGTTCCTTCTGCAGGATTGGGAGAGAGGTAGAGTCAGATCTTTGTCACCTTGCTTTGCTGTAGCAGGTTCACAGCATTGAGCTGGTCACTCCCAGGACTCCCAGGAAAAATATTGCAAGAAAATATGGCCCTTTCTGCCCCAGACAAGAGCAGAGGTGGGTGCCGTGAAATTCATGATCAAGGTGAGTTCAAACATAGATGTAAGGAAATTCTGCTGTGTCAGAGGGATCCCTGGGAATACAGTGGGAGCACAGACCTTTTCCTCCTAATAGGCTGGCTATCATCACTGAGGAATTTGCAAAGAGTGATCAGGTCTTGTTGCAGGGTTGTTGCCTATGATGCTTTGCAGTTAGGCTGATCTAAATGCCAACCTTTAGGTCTTTTTATGGCCTAAAGCCCAAACAGCAGGAAATCTCTAGTGTTGTTTACCAAACATTCACCTTTACATGGTTCTTAATTTTAATACATTTTAATTTATTCTTAATTTAAATATTTTAATATTAAAAATGAGTTGTTTTCAGTGCTTCTTAAATGCCTTCTATTCACCAGAGAAGATAATGCTTGGTTTTGCATTCAGGTTCCCATGAGTTTATCTTATTGCTTTCCTCTCACCTTCCTATACTTAGTCCTCTTGCTATTGACACATATTTTGTGGTATATTATCATGGTGAATTGAGATTTTTTTGAGTAATTAAAAGCACTTTTGATGCCCCATTCTTGCCAAGTCAATATTCTCCTACTCTTCTCCATGTGTGTTACCTGTTCAAGGCACTTGAATTTCCCTTCGTTGCACACAGCCCTGTTCTTAATCCATTTTGCATTAACAGGGCTTTTATCAAGGCTGAATTCAGCAGATTATTGGATCTGCACTGATTATACCCCTAAAATACTGAAATGAATCCCTGACATTATTCTTCCCCAAAATGATCTACCTATATCAGATATTAAGGATTTGGGAGGAAAATGAGTCTCTCTGACCTAATGGTGTAAATTGTTTAAGTGTGTGATCTCAAGCCTCTTTCTTCGAAAATTTTGATTAATCTCAGGAAAAATTTACCTCAGGAGGCTGTGAAATTGCCATTATTAGGAGCAGTCTGGACACTCATCTGTAACAACAAAACCAGGATTTAACCTGCTGTGAAATCAGAAGGAAATATTCCATGATTTGCATGCCCCAGCACCTTCAGATTCTGTTCCTGGACAAAACCATATATATATGGACATTTTCAGGGATATTAGCAGGCCAGAGAGCATTATTTGTTGTTTTATTGAGCTATGGGAAAACAAACTCACAAATAAATTGAATAATTTGGATGATGACTTCAGGCTTGTGGATGATGTTAGGTGTCCTCTGGATATTGAAGATAAATTTGGAAAACAATAATGCTTGTGGTTTTTCACATCAAACATTGAAAACATACCAGGCTGCTGAGACTAATCTGAAATTTCAATTTTGATCTCTTTGTTGTGAATAAATCACTTTTCTTCTGAAGATGCTGTCCTGGGGAAAAAAAAAACAAAAACAACACACAACTTCAAATCTCAGAGTACTTCACAGTACCTCCCCATCCCTTAGGACACCTTGTGGTTTATAATAATTTTCCAAACCAGAAGAACAAATTGCTCTTGCCTAGATCACTGACTTGGGAGTCATTGCACCAGAACACATTAGTCCATTGGTCCACCTTCCCTCTGTTCTTCTTTGGGGGGGATGAGGTTTAGTAATTTGCTGCAAATTCTACATCGAGTAGAAGAAGGGATGAGGCTTGGCAGGACCCAGGGGGTTCTCTGTGCTTGGTCCTCCAGACCTTTCTGCTCCCTCAGAAGGTTAGGGGACTGTAGGAATTTCCTTCAGAAGATGGGAAAACAGGTACACCAGGATGGGAATGTGGGCAGTGGTGAAGTCTTGGTGTCTGATGAAATAGAAATGGACAAAACCCCAGCCAGGACAGGTCGTGTCAGGGGTTTAGAGCTGCTGAGGCAGCAGTTTCCCTGATGTTCCCACCTTCTTCAGGTGATGCTGTAGAGGGATATGGGACCTAAAGGCTTCAGGCTGGAGTTTGGGGCATGGAAAATCTTGTGCTGTGCCTGCTGTGATCCAGCCACTGAGGGGTCTGCAAAACCCTGAAACCAAATGTCAGTGCCAGATAAATCATGGAAATAAACCAACTGGGGCAGGGTTAGACTGGATATCAGGAATTCTTTACTGGGAGGATGGTGAGGACCTGACACAGGCTGCCCAGAGAAGCTGTGGATGCCCCATCCCTGGAAGTGTTCCAGTCCAGGTTGGATGGATCTCTGAAGCAACCTGGGCTGGTGGAAGGTGTCCTTGCCCTGGGGTTAGGACAAGATGGTCTCTAAGGTCCCTTCCAACCCAAACCACTTTATTCTGTGATAAATGACAGGTAACAGTCAAGTCCTTTTGGTTGCTGTCACTCATCTCCTGCAAAACATCATGATTTCAGCAACTCTGTGTGAAAATTCCCTGGATTTGCCTAAACCTTAGGAAAAACATCAGGTGCTTTGTAGAAACAGCCAAGATTTCTTTCGCCCCTCCTTCTGTGCCCTCTCTAAAGGAGGAAGAGGTCAGGAGGGTAACCACTGTTATGTGGTTGACTTCCATCCTGAAAGAGGTGGGGATGGAGTGTCCTGGCCTTTGCCAGGGTAAGAACAGCCTGGCAAAGCCATGAAGGACATGTTGAAACACCCCCCAGAGAGAGATGAGGAGGGAGCAGGGAACAAAACTGATGTAGGGCTGGCAAAGCTGCACTGATTGGGCCAAACAAGAAACCTCAAATCACTTCTTTTTTTCTTTAATCTCAGAAGTTTTGAGGCTTGATATTGAAATTTTATAGTGTCTGAGTCAGGAGTTTGTATCTCTTGAGGTTGGCTATAGTGGAACAGTTCCATTTTAAAGAATATATTATTTAAAAGTGGAATTGCTTGTGTATTAATTAAAGATGAGTGTCTGCAGCACTGATCTAAGCATGAACCCATTTCTAATAATCAGAACAAATTGGTTTCTTTTGTTGTGGTTTAAAATCTGTTTTCACAGGCACTGGGGGCCCTCCAGCACAGAATGTAGATGGGCTGGATGGCAGCCTGAGGTGCAGTGCTCTCTGCCCCCAGCTTTGGACATCAGAGACAGACCAGTGTGGAATTCTTTGGTCTTCTGAGGCAGCAACACCAAAAACAAACCAGTCCTTGATAACTGGATTATTTCCCAGTGGTTTTCCAAGTGTGCCTATCACAATGCATGAGACACTTATGTCACAAAATATCTTTTGGGAGCATGGGTTTTAATTTATGGTTATTATCCAAAATCAAGGAATCAATTATAAACAGGGTTATAATTTACTTTTATTTTTCTATTTTCTTTTTAGTGCTTGAAAAGTGTAGAGCCTTGGTAAAATGAAGATCCTCAACAGCAGCTGTTTGGCTCTGCAGATCCACTGCTGTGGGTCTGTGCTGCCTAGAAAGTGGAAGTAGCTGCAGACACTAAATTATTATTTTTAAAAATCATTGCATGTTTTTCAAAGCCCAGTAATGAGTCTTATTGCATAGTCTTGAAACTGAAAGAAAATAGTGGCACCTAACCAGGGCTTTATTTAAAATACCTGAGTGGTGTTTAGCCTGAGATGGGGACCACATACACAGAGGGCAGTGAGGAACTGGTTGCCAGAGAAGCTGTGGCTGTTCCATCCCTGAGGAACTGGTTGCCAGAGAAGCTGTGGCTGTTCCATCCCTGGAAGTGTTCAAGGCCAGTTGGGATGGGGCTTGGAGCAACCTGGGATAGTGGAAGGTGTCTCTGCCCATGGCAGGGGGTTGGAATGGAATAATCTTTGAAGGTCCCTTCCAACCCAAACCATTTTGTGATTCTGTGATCTGAGTGTAGCTTTTCTCTCACCCCTGCCCTTCCAGTGCTCCTGTGGGATGTTGCATTAGGTTGTTTGAGCACATCTTCTGTGACAGGTAGGCATGAAGCATTTTCCTGGTACCAACAGACCAAAAGTTGCTGTTTCAAAAGCTCTATCTCTCTTGTGTGAGAAACATAAGACATACCAAATTTACTTTTTTATATAATTATTAACACAAATGCAGCAGGTGGGTGTGATGTGATGGAGCACAGTGCACACCTGAAGTGTAGAAAATGTTTTAATTTAGTGCAGTCACAGTGATAATTCCTCTTCAACAAGTAGGATTGAATCCACTGTAAAATAACCAGCAGCCTGGTTGGTGGTTGAACAAGCCTACCGAGGACAAAAGACATATTTCCAGTCTATAGCTTGAATCTTCAGGATTTAGTCCTAAAGTGAGATGAAACAAAGCCCATTTTTCTTAAAAGAATCTCTTTTACTACACAAGGAAAGGAAAGGAAAGGAAAGGAAAGGAAAGGAAAGGAAAGGAAAGGAAAGGAAAGGAAAGGAAAGGAAAGGAAAGGAAAGAAAAGAAAAGAAAAGAAAAGAAAAGAAAAGAAAAGAAAAGAAAAGAAAAGAAAAGAAAAGAAAAGAAAAGAAAAGAAAAGAAAAGAAAAGAAAAGAAAAGAAAAGAAAAGAAAAGAAAAGAAAAGAAAAGAAAAGAAAAGAAAAGAAAAGAAAAGAAAAGAAAAGAAAAGAAAAGAAAAGAAAAGAAAAGAAAAGAAAAGAAAAGAAAAGAAAAGAAAAGAAAAGAAAAGAAAAGAAAAGAAAAGAAAAGAAAAGAAAAGAAAAGAAAAGAAAAGAAAAGAAAAGAAAAGAAAAGAAAAGAAAAGAAAAGAAAAGAAAAGAAAAGAAAAGAAAAGAAAAGAAAAGAAAAGAAAAGAAAAGAAAAGAAAAGAAAAGAAAAGAAAAGAAAAGAAAAGAAAAGAAAAGAAAAGAAAAGAAAAGAAAAGAAAAGAAAAGAAAAGAAAAGAAAAGAAAAGAAAAGAAAAGAAAAGAAAAGAAAAGAAAAGAAAAGAAAAGAAAAGAAAAGAAAAGAAAAGAAAAGAAAAGAAAAGAAAAGAAAAGAAAAGAAAAGAAAAGAAAAGAAAAGAAAAGAAAAGAAAAGAAAAGAAAAGAAAAGAAAAGAAAAGAAAAGAAAAGAAAAGAAAAGAAAAGAAAAGAAAAGAAAAGAAAAGAAAAGAAAAGAAAAGAAAAGAAAAGAAAAGAAAAGAAAAGAAAAAGGATGGTGCTCTGTAGCTGTTTTGAGATGTTTCTGATCCTTGTTATCTATGTTCCTAAGCAGAGTGGCAGGTTGGACAATGCTTGGCTAAGGATATGTGTCACAGACTGAGTTTTGGGGCTCCAGGCTCTGTGTCAGCAGCCAGGATGGTGGCACAGGACCAGGCAGTGACCACTGGGACCTTTGCCTGTGCTTCCACAGCCCCAGTCTATGAAAGGAGCTCCTCAAAATACCCTGGGGAAGTTTAGGATGAACATGACACTTGACAGTGTCAGTTGGGATCCAGCAGACACTGAGAGCAGACTGACTTTGCTGTGGAGATACTGAGAGATGGATGTTGTTGCACAAATTTGGAAATAATTACCTTTTTTCCTCTTAAAAATATATTTGCTGGCACTAATTTATCCTTTTAGCTTTTGTCTTTTACTGACTCAGATAAAATTATTCATAGCTTTATTGTTCTTAACATATCATGAGAGAATAGAAAATTATTTTCTAAATTAACACAATTGATAGTATTATCACTTTAGTTGTGTTAATCTTTCAAATGAGCCCTACTGACTATGAGGTGACTCTGGGTACATGGATATCTTTTGTTTCACTTTGCCATTTATCCCCTGCCATTAATCTGCTTTTACAAATATTTGCAACACTTGTCTGTGGGCCATGGCTTTGGAAATAATGTTTGACTTCTTGTGCTCTCTTGCCAAGTACACTGAAGCATTCCTGCCACAGTAACTTCCACAGAGGATTTTGACAGCATCTGAGAATAGTTCAGCTTCTGGGATTCCTATGGCACTCACTGCTGTTTCCCACAGCAAATAACTTTTCTCATTGAGCTACAACATGCTTTTAGTTTTTTCAGTTTTTTTCAATGGTTTGCATTAATATTTCCTTCATTTGCCAGCAAATTTACAAAAATGCATTCCTCACTTCGTACTAGTTTGGGTGTTGTACATAATTTAGGTACATCCACTTTTGGCTGGCTAATGTTAGTGCAGTGATTGTTTTCTTACTAATTTAGATTAATTACTAATTAAGATTTCTAACTAATTTAGATTCTTACTAACTTAGATTAGGGACTTTAGATTTTGCCACTATGTACCCGAATTTGTCTAAGCCCCATGTAAGAGGGCACAATAATTTGAACCTGGGCTGCTACACCTCCCATTTGTAGCTTCCCAAAATGTTTTAGGAGTTCCCAGGAACTTGCAAGTGATGAGGATTGGTACAAGGATGGATCACTTGTGTTTCTATTCAAATAATATTTTATAGACCCTGTTGCTGACTCATTAACTTTTAGGAGCTGTGTATCGGAAGATTTATGACCTTTATCAGGCATTTAATACTGTGATACCTTATAAAACACATGTATAAATAAAACCAACAGAGTTGGCAGTTCAAATCTTGGTTCCTGAAACAATGCATTTGTGAAAATGCACATCCCCTATATTTGCTAGGCTTTGCCTAATAGTATGAGAGTTATCCCTTTCCACAATTTTTATCCAATATTTAGACACTAGATACTGATTAGGATTATGGCTTTTCTTGACTTGGAATTTTGAGAGAACTAATTATTCTGCCCTGTTAATAACACACTTTTCTGTCTTATGTACTCTAAAAGTGAGATTGATTCTGGAATAAAGCTTCATTTTTGGGGGGCACAGTTAATTCCTGTCTAATCAGGATGATGAACATATTTTAAAGCCATAATCAAATATTAACCTTCTGCATTATATGTCACTAACACTTTTTGTGTAAATCAAGTAGAGTTGTTTCTTTGTCTTATATCTGAAACTTATTCTTAATTCACCAGACATGATTTAAAATAATAAGGAAAGTTTGCATACCTACTTGGAAGTTAGACATTAATTTCCTTTTATTTTTGTTGAAAATTTCCAAGAAATAATGTGTTCTCTCTGCTTAAAGCTGAGATAAAATGTTTCTTTTTCAGCAACCAGAGAGGATAGCCTGTCACAACATTAACACTTGCAAGCAGGTAAACAACTTATATCAAACGGAGCAGCAAAATTTTCCCTGTCTAGGTGGACCAGAGAGGGCTCTCTCGTGTCCCAAGGCTGTGATTTGTCTGGCAAACCTGCACCTTTGCTTTAAGGCAGATTAAAAACCCAGTGTCTACACTTCTCGCTGGGTTTAACATATACAGAAGTTGAAATTTCCAATTTAAAGCTACTTTGCTTGTATGCTTGCACATAGCAAAATATTGTCCTTGTGAGCTACCTGATACTGACTTGAGTGGGAGATTCTACTGTGGCTCAGAAGAGGAACATGCCCTTAAACACTCTGATATTGGTACCAAACCCAAACTGTGCTGACAGGTCCCAGATGTGCTTTTCCATTTGCATCACTTCAGCCACCTACAGGGCTCAAATGCTGCAGCCACAGAGGAGCTGGGGGACCCTGCAAGCTGGGGGACAGAAAAGCATCAGGATCCTTTTAAAGGCCAGGAGGAACCTGGATCAAGACCTGTGGCTATGATAGGATGTACAGGATGATCCTGATTATTTCACAGATTCATACTTTAGTCCATCCTTTTATACAAGATGGTCTTTTCAGACTGTCCAGGCTTTTTGTTGTACCAGAGTGCCTGATCCAAACATAAATGGTTGCTCTGCTGTCTGGCACAGTGAATTTTTAAAAAATAATAATATTTTTTAAAATTAATCTGCCTTTTTTTAAAATTAAAAACAAACAGACAAAAAAACAAAACAACAAGAGAAAAAAAAAGAAAGACAATGAGGCTGCTGAACCTTAAATAGTTAACACTGCTTGGAGCCATATGCCTGGGTGATTTTTGTTCCCTCCCATGTCTAGAGTAGCAGTGTGCCTTCATGGTTCAATTCCCTTCAGTAATATCTTTCTTTTTTCCAAAGCTAGAAGGACAGTAGGGAGAGGGCTGTGAGTGTTGCAGGTGTGCATGGGTTTACCTGGCCACACAGGTCTGTTATTGACAAGACTGCCTGTCTTCAAGATGCAGAAGAGAGAGAAAATGCGTAAAATAAAGAAATAACTTTCGTTTCTCATTTAGTCTTCCTCCAAGAAGGAATTTTGAGGGGAAAAATTCAGAGCTTCACAGCTTGTCCCAGGTTCCACAGCAAAAGTTATGGAAGCCCTGAGTCAAGTGCTAAGTTCCTGAGTGCCATTCCTGCACCAGCAGGAGGAATTGGGGTGTCTGGATGCCATAAACAGCTCCTGGCTGGGTGGTTTCAAACATGGCAGAAATGTTTTTGTCTTATGCAGGAGTTCCTCACTTTATTTCTTAAGTTGCCCTGGAGGGATGATTTTCATGGGTGTTTGCCAGATTCTCATTTTCCCCTACCAGGCTTCCCTTTATTTATATTAACACTTTTGACCTCAATAACCCATTTCCACACAAAAGAAAATGAAAAGAAAAGCCAACAAGCCTTCCTAGATGACTCTACTATTTAATACTCCTACTGCTTCACAATTCCAATGGCCAATTGCTTTTTATAACCATGGCCATGAAAAGTTATTTGCATTGGAACACAACACCTAAGGAACTCAAAGGAGAATTTATGGAAGTAATTTTTCACTTATCTGTAAAATTTGCAGAGCTGCCATCTGCAGACATAGTGCCCCTGAGGATACAAAGAAATTATTGGGACTGTCTTGCAGATAATTCCCAGTTTCCCAGCATTGTGAGAACCATGTGAATAGACAAAGATAAGCAGCACAGAGCCAGCTCCAGCTTTCCTCCAGTCCTGTCACTGGTCATGAGAATGAACAGAGCAGCCCCTGCCCCTCCTCTTCCCTTCATGAGGATGTTGAAGACCCCAGTGAGGTCTCCCCTCAGTCTCCTCCAGGCTGAACAGACCATGTCACCCCAGCTTCTCCTCAAAGGCTTCCCCTCCAGACCCTTCACCATCCTCTGGCCTCCTCTGGACACTCTCCAATAGCTTGATGCCTTTTTCCTATTTTGGTCCCATGTGAATAAAGATGTTCTTGGATAAAATAAGTCATGACCTAAATCATGGCATGATGCTTTTTGTGGGTTTGAATGGTGTCCTGAAATGCCCTGGGAAGTGTCAGAGCAGAATTGAAGATGGGAAGGTGGATCCTGTGTATGAGCAAAAATATCTTCACATTTTCTAACAGCAGGCATGATCTGTTGCAAACTCTGTTCTTTTGTTTTTCAGGCACTTAACTGGACATGAGTGGGATGGCTTCATATCACAATTCTTCCCAGGAAGAATACATCCCACACTATCTCCAAAAGGAAGACCCCTTTGCATCAAAACTCTCCAGAGAAGCTGACATCATAGCTGGCTTTTATTTGACAGTAATTGGTAATGATGTTATAATTGGTCTTTGAAATATGACTATGCTGTTGCATCCTTGTGTGGTTTTGGACCTAGAGAGAGGAAAAAAAAAGCAACAACACACATGGACCTTTTTAGGGAAAAAAGGCCAATTTTATTGAGCGGAGAGCTTGTATTTAAAGCATGTTACGAGAGACTAGAACAGGACAGTAGCTTATTGGCTAATTGGGATAAACAACCAAGAGACCAGGCCTCAGGATGTATCTTATGGGAAAACAACAGGTGTTAATCTTTATTATGACTAGCTCTTTGTTTTTCACCAGATTCTAAGTTGTTTTTGACCATTTATCACCTTGGGAAATTTCCTTTCTGTCTGCAGCTAACATCAGCTTCTCAGCCTGGGAAGCAAGAAGGATTCAGGCTTGAGAGAAAAGATTCTCGAGCTGTAATTTTGCAGCTCCCTAGGTGTCTCTGTCCACATCTTTGCAGCTCTCAGAAAGGAGGCAGAAACTGCTGTTCATTAGTTGGGTAATTACACATTTTTTCATACTAGAAAGAAAAATTTGGAGGGAGGAGAGATTATGTGTTAGAAATATGGTTAATGTCAACAGATAATGCTGCTGCAGGCAGCCAAAAGTGACTAGCAGTAGATGTTCCAGCAAAAAGTGAAGAAATCCTCATTGTTTTTAATAACTGATAGGTTGCTACTCTGCAGTTTCATTTGTCCCTGGGCAGAATAGGGTTTCCCTGACTGTGCCATGTGGATTTTATGGCCTGTTTTCACAGCCTCTCTCATGAGTCTGCGCAGCAGTGAACACCCTCAGATGTGTTCATGTGACCCTTGCTCAGCTCCTGGCATCATCTCTCCTCTCTTACACATCGTATTGAGCAATATTTTCTGCCTAGCACCATCCTCATCCTTTTGTGTTGGAGTCCTTTACAAGGTTCAAAGTGACCTTGCAAGCAGAATAAATACAATTATCTATTTGTTAGTGCACACCCATGATAGCTGGTTTTTCTTGAAAGTATTACATGCCAAGGAGTTACCATTCAGCAGGAAAATGCTGGTCTCTGTTTCTTCTAGGGACACATCTGGCCTTATTCTTGATAATTTGCCTTCTTTACTTTATGGAGGAGGGCACAGTTATGTATTTTTGTGTCCATATTTGCCTCAACACCTGAAGGAATGGCATGAAGCTGAGTCAGGGCAGGTTTAGGCTGGATATCAGGAAAAGGTTTTTCACCCAGAGGGTGCTTGGGCACTGGAACAACTTCCCAGGGCTGTGGTCACAGCACCAAGCCTGACAGAACTCAAAAAGTTTGGGCAAAGCTCTCAGGCACAGGGTGGGATTCTTGGAATTGTCCTCTGCAGGGTCAGCAGCTGGACTTTGATGTTCCATGTGGGTCCTTTTCAACTCAGGACATTCCATTCCATTCCATTCCATTCCATTCCATTCCATTCCATTCCATTCCATTCCATTCTTCTTCATATATTTTAAGTTCCTTTATGGTTTATGGTCTTAGTTCATGCAGTTTCTCACAGCTCAACAGCTATTTTCTCACTAAAACTGATCTGCGGACAGAACTGTCCTGAAAAAACCTGGGCTCCAGGTGTCAGATGTCTAAAGACAAGGCTGAAAACAGGGAGTACAGTGATTCTTTGACATTTATTTCAGTTTTGATTCATTGTCTTGTTCAATGAGTTCACAAACTATCAAGATCTGTCAGTCAGTCTTACCTTAGTGTTTCTCATTCACTACTTTACATCCCCCCCTCCTACTCTGTCTTACTGCTTTTCCTCTGACTGATCTAAGTAATGCAATCTTTTCCATAGTGGAGGTAGCAGAGTTTTTATGATTATTTCCCTTCTCTTTATATTTATTTCTCATTTCTCTTCTGCTTATGTCTTTATTGAAAAAAAGAATTCAGAGCAGCAGAGGTGAAGGTGAAGCTGTATCTCAGTGCTATTGTTGGTGTTCATACACTGTTTTGTAGGTATCCTCGCTTTTCACACAGAAACATTTTTTTTTTCTATTGCTCTGCAGACAGATGTCTTCACTGAACTGTACAAAACAACCTCCACTTTGGGTCCTTTTTTCACTTGGTTAAGTAAACTTAGCTTTAATCCCAGGAAATATGTCTGATGGAGGAATCCTCCCAATATAGACTGTGTTGCCTTGTTATATTCACTGTATTTAGTGTAAATTTATCCTGTTCCAAAAATTACCCCCGTCAGGTGTGAAACATCTTGAAAAACACATACATAATCAAATTAAGGCAAGGAACAAGAATCAAAAATTTCTAGTGAAAAGCCAAAAGACAACCATAAAGGCACAAACTTTCATGAGCAGTGCGAGGAAACTGAAATTATAATTTTAAAAGGTCTCATAATCATTTAAATATTGGACTTGTGAACTCATTGTATCCAGTGGCCTGGGCCAGGGTAGTTCAAGCCACAGTTCTGCTGTACCTGTATGTATCTGTACACATATCCTACACTTAGCTCTAAATTAAGTTAAGTTTTAAAGTGTGTGTTTTGCATTGCATTTTACTTGGTTAATTGCTTTGCCCTTGTGTGCATAACAAACTTCACTAGTGGCTTTCATCAGAGCCAATTATGGTCTTCCCATGTCCATATAAATGCTGTATTTGCATATTCCTTGGATCTGTAGAATAAAGAGATTAGGAAAAAAATTCTTCACTGAAAGAATGGTTGAGCACAGGAATGGGCTGCACAGGGAATGATGAAATCTTCAGCCCTGGAAGGGTTCAGAAAATGAGTGGAGGTGGCACTTCATGGTATGGTTTGGTGGTGTTCAGTCAAAAGTTGGACTTGATCACTTTAGAGGCTTTTTTCAACCTAAATGATTTTATGATTCCATGTCTGTGTTTTTTTATTATGACTTGTGATTCAGACTGAACCTGTCACATTTTTTCCAGTGAGCTTCATTTCCTACTCCTCTGCAGGTCCCTTCCAAGAAATTGTGGCCCCTCCTGAGGATGGCCTTCAGGGACATCCTGACAGCAGGGACAGGGCAGCAGGAGGTGGGAAGTCAGGGCTGCTTTTGTGCATGTCTTTGCACTTGAGCTGTGTAAGGTGATAGTGAGTTTAAAATTTCTTTCAACAAGGGGAAGAAGCTGGAGAGTGAGTGAACAAGGCTGGGTCTTATCAGGAAACTCTGCAGAGCTTTTAGGGTCAGACTGGTTGTACAGCTGATGTATTGCAATTTGAAACAGAAAAATAATTGTTTTTTTGAAGAGAATCAGGAGTCTTGACTAGTCTGATAAATTCTATGTGAGCACATGATCCTTTGTACTGAATAGTTCATTTCCATGTGTAGCTTTCTAATTGTCTAGGAAAAAAAAAAAGAAATATCAGACTATGCACATGGTTATAAGAATCCAATTCTTTTGTCTTTTTCACTTCCCCCACCAGCTTTTCCATCACTGTCTTAATTGATTCACTGTACAGCTGGGCAGGGTGACAAACTACTGAGCAGGGACCCGGTGGCTGTCATCTCCTCTGAAACCCCCTTGGCAAATCACTATTGATTTACAAACTGCTGTGAAACAGCTTAATTGAAAACAAAATCCCGAACTACCTTTTTTTCCTCTTTTTTTTTTTTAATTTTATTTTCTCTGATGGTTTAGTGCTGCTGTCAGGTTAGAGAAGTGGAAGTTTATTTCTCTATTTGGCTGCTTGTAAACACTTTCCCCTCTTGCTGCAGGTTGTGTGTCTCAGCCTGGCTCTGTCTCTGCAGGTGTCACTTTTTTAGTTATCATATCCTTGGCTCTTTATATATATGTAATAGTACCACGGTGCCATGCACAGCTCTCCTGGAAAAGAGCCTCTATTTTATATCTGAAATGTCTTTTCCCCCTGTTTCCAACCTACCAGAGCTAGGAGCCTGCTCCAGCAAAGGCTTTAGCTGACTGCTGTGAAAGCCATTTCATAGCAGGAGAAACGGAGCATTAGATGCCTCATCTAAGGAGGTTAAAAAGTTTTGATCACCAAGGAGTTAAAAAAGATTCAGATATGCAATTTTCAGATGCAGGCATAGACAAAAGGCAACACAAATTATCAGTGGACCCCTTCCAGCCATGGCATTAGGAGCTCAGTGGGCAGGGGCTCTGTGAAATATTGATATTAATAATGAGCAGTGGTTGCAGAGCAACTTGGCAGCTTCAGAGCTACTTGGCTGATAGAGATGTCTCTCTAGACTGCCAGTCAGTTGAAAAAGATTCAGGAAAATGTCAAATGCTTTCAAAAGGTATTTCAAACTGGATGCTGGCATTCTAGTTATCCTAAATATCACTGTAGAGAAAAATGGCATTGAGAGAGAAAAGGATTAAAATATATGAAAAATGCTTGCAGCATTGAGATTCATTCACTCAGCTGCAAGGAAGAAAATGACTCATATGAATACTTCTATCTGCTTATAGGTTGTTCTTAAAATTTAATTCACCAAGGGTAAATCAAATTTGATGAGAAAACCTAAGATCAATAATAAGCCAGCTTCTATCCTTCTGTTTATTTTGGACTTTGATGCCCCATCAGCTGAGGAAAGTTGGGTTGTTTATTGTTGGAACCCTGGAGGCTGGCGGTTTTAAACTTTCTGTGCTTTCTGGCACTGACCCTCAAAAGAACACTACTTTTGACCCAAGGCCTTGGAGAAGGCTTCCAAATTTGAGTGATAGAATCACTGTGTGTAGTTAGAATAGAAGTGTGTGCTTTCACATGGTGAAGGGTTTGGAATTTGGGGTTTTAGAATATAGTAATAGGTATGGGACAAGATGGAGGTTCTTGGGCGTTGTCTCTTTCTTCCTTCTTGTTCCTTTTTCTTAGTTTCAGGTAGTAGTTTTTGGTTGGATAGAAAGTACTGCAGCATGGGTCACAGGGTTTTGGTTATTGGGTCAAAAGTATAAATAATACAGATGTTAGCTTTTAATTGGATGGTTAGGCTTTAAAAGACCTTGTAACTAGCTAGATCTACCAACATTTTCTTACTTTTAGCTTGTTAGCTAGAAGTGCTGCAGAACTCTCTGTACTTTAGATAAGGATTAATAAACAACTGAGTCTGAACAAGAAAATCCGTCTCTCGTGTGTTCAATCCTGACTCCAAGTAAAGACAGAAGAAAAAAGTAGCTAGCCACTGATATGTGGAACCACTAATAGTTTATGACTTTTTTTGGAGTAGTGTGATGAGTTGGCCTCAGCAGGTTGCCAAGCACTCAGGACAAACCTGAGGGTGGTTCAGGGAGGAAACAGGCAGAGAAAAAGCAGTGGAGATGAGGACAGGGTGGGGATAAAGACAGGAAGATCCACTCCCAGTTACTGCAGTGGGAAAACAGGTTCCTTGAGGGGAATAAATTCAGGATCATGGAACCACAGAATGATTTGGGTTGGATGGACCTTAAAGATCATCTCATTCCAACTCTCATCACATGGTTCCAACCCCCAAAGCTTAATGTTTAATTACTGGTTTAGGCAGTGAGAAACAAGGTGTCAAACCGAAAATACTTATGGAAAACACTCTTCCTCACCCTTTAAATCCAACATACTTATGGAAAACACCCTTCCTCACCCTTTAAATCCAACATACTTATGGAAAACACCATTCCTCACCCTTTAAACCCAAAATACTCATGGAAAACACCCTTCTTCACCCTTTCCTGGGCTGAACTTCTCTGCAACATTTCTCTCACTGTTGTTGTAGGTCCATTTGGTGAGGCAAGGGCAGCACAGGCACTCTTTGCTCTTCACTCTTCCCTTCTGCATTTCCCTCCTTATGTGTCTCCCCTGATCTGGTGTGAGGCTCAGTGGACCATGGTCCCTTTGGGTTTTTCACCTTCTTGCTCCATGAGAGGGATGTTGTGTGCTGTCCTGTGAGAGCAAAACTCTCACTTTGACCTTAAACTCTCTCAAATGTGAATTAGTGAAGACACATTTCCTTTAAGGGAACTGGAAACCCTACAATTTTCTGTACCAGTGTGATTAATTCCATGGCAGATGAACCATTTACAGTGCTGGTACTTGCAGGTCCTTGGGTGATGATATGGAAAAAAATTCTCAGCCAATATGAGAAGGATCCCATGCACTGAATTTCATCTGGAAGTTAAAATCAGATTAATCACTTTTATTTTATGATTTTTCTTTCTTATGATAGAAATAAATTTTAATGCAGGATTTAAGATCTGGTATTAATGTATTAATTTAAATTAAACTAGCAATTTATCCCTCAACGTCTGATTAAAGTATTTAATAAAGTTGAAATTGGTCAGGTTCTGGTTCCTGTGATTACAGAGAGCTGGATTTCATTCTCGTGGCTGTATAAATGTTTGAGTGAGAACTGGGTTGGTCAGAGCAGAGGGATTCTGGAGTTTTTTTTATGGGCGTTCTGTTGATGGCTGTGCAGGCTCAGGTGGTGAAAGCAATGCCCTGCTGCAGAGGGGAAACAGAATTTCCTGTGGGAGGGATGTGTCTGCAGCTGAGCTCTCTATGAGCTGCACAATGACAATGAGGGGATCACATTTCAGAATAAAATGCCCAGCATTAGGGACCACAGGTTGAGGCTGAAAATATCAGGGAATTTCACAAGGAAGACAGCGTATTGCTGTTTTTGAGGATGATTCTAATTTGAGTGTTATTCTATTTTCCATTATTACAGGGATCCTTTCAACTCTGGGAAATGGGTATGTTATTTTTATGTCCTCAAAGCGAAAAAAGAAGCTGAGACCTGCTGAGATAATGACTGTTAATTTAGCAGTGTGTGATCTGGGCATTTCAGGTAAATTCATGTTTTTATTCTCCCTTGTTTTTGCTATCTCACCATTCTTCCTGGCAGCAGCCAGAGACATTCCTCTGGAAGTCATGGGAGCACCAAATGCCTTTTGCTGAGGATATTTCTATTATTTGCATGTAAATAATAGAGGAGGATGGAAAACAACATTCCTGAACAACTTGATGGGAAGAAATGAACAGAACAGAGGAAAAATTAGTGTTGATTTTATCAAACAGGCAGAGCCCCTGTTCACCCCAGCACTGGGCAGGTCTCCAAAGGCAGCTTCCATGTGCACCCTGGCACAATAACCACAAAATAGCTCGGTATTACAGGTGCAGAAAATTATGTTTTCTTGCCATAGGGCGAAAGGATCCAAATGCCTCAAAAATACACATTTAGCTGAATAATTGGAAAATGCCCGTGGCCATCATCCCATCAAAGCTGGTAGTTTTCTCTCTAGTGGCCATCCTCCTTTGTCTCTGGATCAGAAAAAATAAGCTTTTGTGTCAATCTGTAGAGGATGAGCCAACTGGGAGGATTTTTATTTCAACCCCACAGTCTGGATGTCCTGGCACTGCAGGAGAGAACTTTGGAGGGGTTGTTTTGCATCCAGAGCTGCAGAGATGGTTGTTTTGGCTCTTGACATGAGACTGATTCATCTGCTGATGGGTTAATACAGGGAAAGGGCTGGATGTCCTTTAGAAAAGGATATTTTGGATGGCAGGCAGTCCAATGGGTATCAGGACCCAGCTGACCATGGGATCTCCCCAGTGCCATATAAATGGAATTACATTCCCATGCTTGCAGAGTCATCTGTCCCCTCTGTGCTGTATACACTGGGACCTCTGTCCTCAGCTCCAGTTCACCTTTTTCCTACCCTTGTCTCTGCCAGATGCTTTAGCCCCCATCTAAATGCCAAAAATATCACTGAACAATAAAAAATGAGGGCTCCCAGCCTTCCCAGACTGATGCTTGTTTGAGCTCTCATGGCACAAGACCAAAGATCTGCTCACCCCTGCAGATTCCAGTGGTTTTGGTCAGTAAACATGGATTTCTGAAGGAAATACTAATCCAGTAGAAGAAAGACGTTGGTATAAATATCACTGCTACCACACAGAGAAATCCCAGTGATTTCTCTGGCATTTCTGTCATGGATGCACTACTTCCAACACTTAGAAGTTAAGGAAAAACCCCAGACTGGCTTTTTGCTCCTCTCTGATATTCCCATTTTCTTTGTGTTTTAAGAATCTGTATTATAAAGTTCATATTAGTCACTCCAATGAGGAGTATTTCAGGAGAATTTCCTGAACTTTATATTCTGAATGTTGCCCAGAGAAGCTGTGGCTGCCCCATCTCTGGAAGTGTCCAAGACCAGGTTGGATGAGGCTTGGATCAACCAGGGATAGTGAAAGGTGTCCCTGCCCATGACAGGGGGTGGAATGAGAGGATTTTAAAGACCTTTTCCAATCCAAAATATTCTGTGATTCCATGAATTTTAACAGATATCTCCTAACCATAAAAAACTGTGTGTCCCAACCATTCAAACTACAGCTTGTTTGGGGCACCACCTGGTCACCTTGCTTTCTTCCACGGGATCTCTATCTGGGGTTTAAATTTTGGAATTAAGAATAGTGATTGCCAGAGCCATGTTTAGTTTAATCTGCTCTCTTTTTCTTTTTTTTAATTTTTTTTTTAAATTGTTTTGTTTTGTTTTGTTTTGTTTTGTTTTGTTTTGTTTTGTTTTGTTTTGTTTTGTTAATGGAAGGTGCTAAGTTGAGAAATATGGATTCTGTCTGCTGGACAAACTGAAGATAGGATTTTTTTCTGCAAAATCTTCATATTTCACATGCTTGTCTTAACAACTTTCTGAAGAAAAAATTCTGCTTCCTGCAGATTTCCACAGGGTGGCACCAGCCCCTTGTTTGAAGCTGCATCAGGCTCAGTTTGCACTGACACTGTGCCCTGGGCTGCTCAGAGTCCTGCTGCTGAAGAGAAATTTGATTTTGTACATAGAAATGTGTTGACCTTTAGAGCTGTCAGTCACTCATACGCCTAAAGCTGCTGACTTCATTGTTAGCACATAACATACACCTTGCCATATTTAATGTTTTTCTTAAAACCTTGAATCTCCAAGGTCAGCTTTTGCTTGAAAAATTAAAAGTGCATTTATTCTGCTCGGAGAAAAGCACATCATACATTGGCCTGAGCATATCCTACAGGTCCAGGCAGAACTTTCCTCACAGGCTTAGGCTGAAGGAAAGTAATCCAAAATTACCTTTTTAAAAAAATGCATCTGATTTTGAAGGGTTTTCAATCTTGATGCTTTTGGCATAGAAGGTGGAGCAAAGGTAATTTTCTGCAAGATTTGGTTTTGGAAGAAATGCTTTAATTTTCTCTTAAGAATGAAAAGAGAATGCATGGTTTTACATCAGTTCAATGTGAAATTTAATGTTTTTAGGAAAAATATTTTCCTACAGATCACATCAACAAAATAGAGATTTTTGTCTTGGTTTCTATGAATAGGTTATGTTGTAGGAAATACAGTTTGCAAGATAATTTTTGCCCTCTTCATAAATCAATTCACTGAGCTTCTATGACATTACAGACACTGTGGTTCAGCTAGGGAAACCAGCCCAGGGAAGCTGAGATGTTTTCAAATCCTTGAGATGCTCTGGCTGCTCCTGTGCAGGAAGGAATGCAGTCACGGGAATGTGGAGTTCAATATTTAATGTTGTTTGAATGTTGCAGTTAGAATGTTCAGGCCTGGGAGAATTTAAGATCAGGCTGGTAAGTAAAACTGAATTGTTTGGAAAACAGGTGTCTCTAGATTATAAATTTTTGAGCTTTCTATTCCATTAAAGTTGATCTTTTTCTTTGCCTAAATTAAGACCAAGAAAAAGGCAATAATTAAGAGAAAATGGAGATTTCTGACTAGATGGTTACAATTTTCAAACATTCTCTTTGTCACAATACTTACAAAGAATATGAAAAATGTAAATCTACTTTAAGGTAAGAATGGAATATCATTTGACCAAACTTCACTTCTTTCATAATGCAGCACTCACTTTTACCTGTGGAGGAATGAGCTAAAGCGCCACTAAGAGAAAGCCTCAAAAATAGTTACTCATTTCCCATTTCTTTGGGGAAGCTTAGAATGTTTTGATATCTGTGTGCAGTGACTTGCTAGAAGAGCTGAAGAGCTGAGACCACTTCTGCAGCTCGAGTCCACATCTCTCCTTCCCACCTAACACTTTGCCTCACTGTGTATCCTGCTGCTGGGCCTTGAGGGGTTTGAAAAAAGAAGTTTGTGAGGGCAAGTTTCTTTACCTTGTGCTTGAAGACACCCAGTGGGCTACAGGGATGTAGACTAAGTAGGTCTGGGCTTGTTTTAAGCTCACCATCATCCATCCTGTTCAGGTACTGGCATGTGGATTTAACACATACTCTGAAGGTTTCATAATGAGACGAGTTTGCCCATGATCAGTTCCAGAGTGTTGGTTCACCTCTGGTTCCTGTGGTTTATAGCAAAGCACCTATTCCCAGCCCTTCTGCAGGCTTGGCTCATCCTACCACATTATTGGATCCAGCTACAGCTGTCTTAGGCTCAGTCCTGTGTATGGAGGGCTCACAAGCCATGGAATTACAGAATGGTCTGGGTTGGAAGGGACCTCAAAGCTCATCTTGTTCCAGCCCCTGCCATGGGCAGGGACAGTGTACCAGGTTGTACCCACCTGGCTTTGAACACTTCCAGAGGTGGAACATCCACAGCTTCTCTGGGCAACACATGGCAGTGACTCACAACCCTCACAGTAAAGATTTTCTTCCTAATATCCCATCTAAATTTACCCTCCAGCCTAAAGCCATCACATACTGTGCCTGAAGACCTTTCTCCACGTTGCAGAGCACTTTTATGGGTATTAATTTTGTGCAAGGGAGAGGGTTTGCCTTTCTTATTAAAGGAGATTTTCTCAAGGATGGATTTTACCAGTGGGCTGACATTCTCTTCTCCTTTTGAAGTTGTAGGCAAGCCCTTCAGCATCATCTCCTTCTTCTGCCACCGCTGGATGTTTGGGTGGATTGGCTGCCGCTGGTATGGGTGGGCTGGATTCTTCTTTGGCTGTGGGAGCCTCATCACCATGACGGCTGTCAGCCTGGACAGGTACCTGAAAATCTGCCACTTGTCCTATGGTAAGACAAATATGCATATGTATATAGATAACCATATTATCTGTGGCTGTAGAAAAGCTGTACTAAGTGCTATAGTTTACTACACTGAAATAATAATTAAACTCTTCAGATTACTTTTCTTAAATATACAGGGGATACACAGGGGAGAAAAATATGTTTGCATGATGTAAGAAATCCCAGTTAAATTTATTGTGCTGGATGTAACACCCTCACTGTTGTCCCTCTGCTGTCTACTTAAGCCATGAGTTTTTGTAACCCCTCATAGACAAATCACTTTATGTCTATCAAGACCTATTAGCATTAACAGATGCAAGTACTGCACATATTGCAGGGTCTTATGGACCAACACATAAAAATATTCCTTATTAGATGCCTAAATTCCTCTGTGGTGTGTGGCAAGCTATTTAAAACACCTAAGAGATTTGGAAGGGCAATAAGTCATAATGTGAAATAGTGTCTCAAATATGGAAATGGAACCTGAGAGGATGAGATGAATTTAGCAGTGTAAGGTGTTACCACCATATCCATCAATATCTTGTACCTCTGGAATATGATGTATTATATGCTTCATTCTTTCCAGTTAAATGTTATTGTCACAGTTTAGAAAATATATTCTTGCATTGTAAGGGACAAAATTCCCATCCAAATACAGGGAATGCTCAAGGTGACTTTACAAGTAATAAACACCTTGCCCGTGTGACTTGAGGGACACAACAGATTTATTTATGATGACATGTAATATTGGTCATGTTAAGTTGTAAGGAGTGTATGCAGCTAGGAAGTGTAAGTAAGCCAGTCTGTGCAAGCAGATAAAAGCTGTGCTACTGTGCTGAGATGTCCTGCCACAGACCCTGCTGTGTCCATACTTTTTCCCTAAATGGGAATGCAGGGGAGGACTCCTTAGCTGAGTTTTAGATATACCAATTATATTAAGCAGGATTTCAGTTCTTTCCATAGAAGCCTTCTCAAAATAATTCAGAGACAACCCAAATCACAGACAATTTTTCACAGACTTGGTGAGCTGAAGTGAATATTTCACGGCTGGCTGCATTCATGCCACCAGTTGTGGCGTTTAACATGACATCTTAGTTCATGGGAGAGAAAACTCTTCAAAACCTTTATTTTCAAGGACTTTGATCATGGTGGGCTGTATAAAATGATGAAGAGCAATAAACAGACATGTTTATCATGCTCAGTCTAGGTGGTTAAAAATGTTTCTCTTTTGATAGTTATGCTATTGTTGCCTTGTTTTTCCACCCCTGAACACAACAAACCACCTTTCTGCCTCTCAGCCATCACACATGAACACATCATTTGTCAAGCAATGTTCATTTTCCTCCAGTGACCTGGACGTGTAAAATCAGCTGGGAAGGGATGCTGGACACATCCAAATTACAGGTGTTTCTTTTTCAGGGTTTTACTTTAAGTCACTCTGAAACCCTGAAGAAATCTCCTTAATGTTAGTGTGAAGCACGTGAGTCAGAGGCTGCAAACAAGTTGGGGGTCCCAAGATGGAAGATGTTATAACATCATATTTCAAGCTTCTGCAACAATTAAATATTTAAATTTTTTTAGTCCTATCTGAGTCCTACATATTGAACATGTAGATGATGATGAAAACCCTGTAAACCGAAACTTTTTCCAGATGAATTAGAGCTGTATGCAAGATGAGCAGAGAGATCATGTTCTGATCTCCAGGAATTCTACTTCCATTTAATTTTAAAAAAGGGTAAGGATACATGAAAACACATATTACAGATACTTCTGGTGGGACACATACGGTGATTTTCTGTACTGGAAAAGAATGAAAAAGTAAAATTAAATCTTAGATATCTTATTTCCACAGTACAGTCTTATTTTCCAGTCACTGAGCTTGAACTTTAGTCAGGTAACACAGGAGAGAAAGAATAGGAAAAAACCTAAGTTACAGTAAAGAATTGAAATTACTGGACAAGATTCCCATAACTGTTGCTGAGCTGGTTGTTGGATTTCTTTAGTTTGGACTCTTCTCAGTTGTAATTCATCACAAATTAAAGCAAAGATGTGAGATAAGGACAGGTGGAGCCTTCCATGTAAGTGTGCCTTTGACTTCATGAGGCACAACGTGGGCTCAGGGTCACTATGGAAACCTGCAAAGAGCCAAGATGAACACAACAGTCAAACAGTCAAAAAAAGTCATATTTCATGTAATCATAGAATGGTTTGGGTTGGAAGGGACCTCAAAGACCATCCAGTTCCAAAGGCCCCACAGGACAGCTTCCAGTAGATCAGATTGCTCCAGCCACATTGTCTTGCTTTGAAAGAGACCTGTTTTGGTAAGAAAGACAGGAGCCTTTCTTGAAATGGACAATGTAAACCCCCTCCCTCCAAATTATTATAATTTCGAAATTAAGGAGCTCTCAGGCAAAGATGTGGAATTAGGAATAACAGTTCTTTACTAAAAAATTAAAATAGAAATACAGTATTACAGAAAAAAACAAACCCAAAACCACTGATAGAGTCAGAATAGAACTTGACACCCCGTCAGTCAGTCAGGGTTTTGGTTGCATCCCATTAAATGGTGGCTGCATCCTCCTGCAGTGACAGATGTGGTTCTATTGGAGCAGTGCTCCTGTAGAAGGTGCAGTTTTCCTCTGAAGGTCCAGTGATGACGCAGAAGGGTCTGGTTTTCCTCTGGCATCCAGTGGAAAAAGGCTGCTTTGGTGTTGCAAATCTCAGTTTTTCTCTAGGTAGGAAATGCTTGGCTCCTCCCCCTGGGTGGAGCATCTCCCAATGGGATGATGTAATTTTATCAGTCATGCACTGGGACCCAATGGCCCATTAACAGGAGATATCTCCCTGGAGGAAGGATGAGTTGTGGAAAAGATAAGGATCACTGCCTCACCTGGTTTCAATAGATGGTGATACATACTTCTGGTTACATCCTGCTTTTCAAGGCCAGACACACATCCAGCCTGGCCTTGAACTCTTCCACACGATATGACACATTCCATCGTGCCAAACACATCTGGACATGGACTTGTAACTCTTGAATTTTCTTTCAGGTACCTGGCTTAAGAGGCACCATGCATTTATCTGCCTGGCAATAATCTGGGCCTATGCTACGTTCTGGGCTACAGTGCCTTTTGCTGGGCTGGGGAGCTACGCCCCCGAGCCCTTTGGGACCTCGTGCACTCTGGACTGGTGGCTGGCACAGGCTTCAGTGGCTGGACAGGCTTTTGTTCTGAGCATCCTTTTCTTCTGCCTCCTGTTCCCAACTGCAGTGATTGTGTTTTCCTATGTCAAAATAATTTTAAAAGTCAAATCATCCACCAAAGAAGTCGCTCACTATGATACCAGGATTCAGAACAGCCACATACTTGAAATGAAGCTGACCAAGGTAGGTAGGAATGTTTTCCTCAGTTTGCTGTGTTGAGTCATAGAAGGAGATTTGGAGACGATAACATGATGCTCTGAAGATGGTTTTTGTAGCTTTCTGCCCTGTTACTGTCAAGATGGGGAAAAAACAGGAGTGGAAACACAATTCTGTGATTAGGGCACTTGGGTCCTTGAGATCATGATTCACTCTGAAGCTCTGCCTCAGCTTTCCCCTGTGACCTTACAAGTTATGTCATCTCCCTGTGGCCCTGCTCCCACCATAGAACAGCCTTTGCTTTCAGAAACAGTTGTAAAGGGTAATTTAGGGTGTTTGATGTGCACTGGAATTATAACAGAAAACAGATAGAGAGCAGATTATTGAAGCAGGAAAATAAAACTTTCAGACAGTTTACGTTCCTCTGTTAATGAAGATATAAACCAAAATTGGTCCTGTGACACTGCAATTGTTTTTATGCAAATAATTTATCAGTTAGGCTCAGCCATGAACTGCAGATAAAATCCTGAAAAGCTAAAATTTATTTTCCATCTCAGACCAAATCCTGTTTTCCCTTTCTGACTGAATCTATTTTCTGTGTGGCAGTGGTGACAGCCATGATACTTGATACTGGTTATCATGCCAGGAAATCTCTCAAAAGAAAGGCTTGTATTGAACAAAATCAGATTCTTTAGCTGTAAAAGATTCACCAACCTCTGTAAGCCATGCCAAGAGTGAGACGAGCAGCAAGTTTTGCTTGCTGATCTAATTTTATTACAATTTTGTGAGTTGAACTGAGAGTTATATAACATGCAGCAATAAGGGAGATTATGTCTAAACACATCTGAAAATCTCAGCTATGTACCTGCACAGCCAGTGCTGCCAGTACAGCTGGTACAACTGCACTTGCCTTTCAAAAGGATGTTTCAAATTGTTACTCTTTTTTGGTGGTTATTCAGCAAATTTTCTTTGGAGAGCAACAGAATTCCTTTCGATTTTTTTTTGTTTGTTTGTTTTTGTTTTTTGTTTTTTGTTTTTTTTTTTTTTTTTTTTTTTTTTTTTTTTTTTTTTTTTTTTTTTTTTTTTTTTTTTTTTTTTTTTTTTGTTTTTTTTTTTTTTTTGGTTTTTTTGGTTTTTTTGTTTTTTTCATATTGGTAGGATCATGTAAAACTTCAATGTGATCTGTGTTTCAACAGCAGTAACTTTCCCTCTTGTCTTGGATCTACATTGGAGAACATAATGTTGGGGTAAATATGAATATGGAAAATTACTCTCCCTTATAACCCTGTTGACTCCACAGCACAATTTATTACAAACAGGTTGTGTTTGAGATCCCTGGATCACCTGTACTGTTCCTTCAGTGACAGACAACAAAAAGAACAGGCTACAGGAAAGGTTAAGCAATGTCCAAACCCCTTGGGCTTTCTGGTGAATTTTTTTTTTGTAATCTGATCCTGTTAATTGCCTTATTCCAAATGAGTCTACATGTGCTGCTACTAGGCTGGATGCAGCAATAATCTGTCAATGGCAGCAGTATAAAGGCAGATGTTTTTCAGGATGTATGATGGCATGGCATCATTTGAAGTGGTATCAGGCTGTGACTGAGTGCAGACAGGCTGGTTCAGGTAAAGTATACAAACCACAGATTTTGGCCCCAAACAGTTTCTCTTTAGTATTTATACTAAACTTTCTTATGGTTACATTTCCTCACCTTATAAGGAGGTCACTTGCTAATTTACCAGAAACTTATTTATCAGAACAAAAATATTTAACATAAATTTGATTCAAACTATCTACATATTCTAATGGAGTGCAAATCCATTATATATGGGTTAGGAGAAATAAATCTAGACATTTTACTAGCATTCTCACTCTCAGTTAAGTTCCCAGTTTTCAAAAGATCTTTTTTCAAGAACCTTCGCAGCTCTGCTGTTATCAGTATATTATCCTAAAAAGAAGATTCTGTGTTTTGAAAGGAATATTCTCCTTAAATAATTTGAATTCAATACCAAGCTATTATTATGTTCTGAAATCTCATTTATTTTGCTCATATTTAGCCAGACTATATTTTTAAAGGTCTGATAAGCAGACTCATTAGCTGTTCTGTGTCAGGCAAAAGAAACACAGGCACAAGATAAAGAGGCAGATTTTGTCCATATTGTAAATTTGTATGAAAAAAGCAAGTTCCCATTTTTCTTTTCCACTCAGTGGAATGCAGTTTCCTTGCATTCTGCCTGGCTCTGTGCTGCTGTGCCATGCCTGGCTCTCCTGGATAAACCCTGCTGTCTCTTTTCTGCTCTCACAAGGTGGCAATGTTGATCTGCGCAGGGTTCCTCATTGCCTGGATCCCTTACGCCGTGGTCTCGGTCTGGTCAGCCTTTGGACAGCCAGACTCGGTCCCCATCCAGCTCTCAGTGGTGCCAACACTGCTGGCAAAGTCAGCAGCCATGTACAACCCCATCATTTACCAGGTCATTGACTGCAAGTTCGCCTGCTGCCGCTCAGGAGGGCTGAAGGCCAAGAGCTCTCTGAAGAAATCAAGGTAATTTCTTCTCTGGGGAGCAGGATACCTTTAAGAACATGATGTTCCAAAAAGTACCAAACTAAGATCTACCAAGAATCACAGCTCATTGAATCTTATTTCTTGGGTTTGACCGTGACCATTTTGATTTGGTATTTTTCTTGCTGTGAGAATTTGTAAAGTCACTGTAGGTGTATAAGAAGAAGCAAGAAGACAGTCCTTATTTTAGATCCACCTACAACTCCATTGATACAGTTTGAAAAACAGTCCCATTGGTTTTAACAGGTTTTAGATCAATCCTGTCTTCCTAATCCTTCTCTTTCACATCATCATATGAGTTTCCTCCAGAAGGTGTTGATGATCTCTATTGCCAGTGAAGCAAATGGAAGAGAATTGTGTTAATTCCTTCCATAATTAATCTGTCAATATGATGCCTTTCAGCCACAGAATCATCAGGGAGAGACAATATTTCCTCAATCACCCAGCAGATACCATTCATACCAAGAAAACCCACATCAGACCAGACAAATCAAAGTGTAATTGTCTCATAAGAAACTCTCCTTTTTATTTAATTTACAAACTTCAGGCAAAATTTATTCTTCACACCTGTGGAATTCCTGAAAACACTAATTATGCACTTGGAGGAAAAGTATAGTTCTGTATTATGCCACACAAGTACCTTACTTTTATGGTTGAACAATGAGATAATGATGGGTGTTAATCTGACAGTGTAAAATGTCATAAACACCATACCACACATAAGTGACTGTTAAACAATAGGATTCCAGTAATTTGATTCAAAGGCCAAAAACATATGTGCCTTGATAGAAGCATGGAGGACCGTTTTATCATTCATATTGTTCCCTTACCAATTTCAGAATTTTTGGTGTGTTGCTCACTGAGTCAATCTTGAGCTTCCACAGCTTCTCATGGCAGATCATTCCATAATGAATGCACTGAGATTCATTTCATCTGCAGAGCATACAGAGTTGTATATATGTTGTAAATGTCTGAGGTGTTGAATTTATAATTTGCCAAAATATCTTCTGCGGTTTTAGTCCAATGGGACACAAATTAGAAGTAGCCTTCAGTGGATTTTTGGTAGCTGGATTTGTGTTTAACATCTGGAGGAGGTCTCACCCAGTCCCTCCAGCTGAATGTAAGCTGGATTCTCTAGGCTGTGCAGTGAACAGAATGATCTGGAGGAATCACTTCCCAGAAGTAGGAACTTAATTTCCAGCTTGGTGTGAGCAAAATGACCATGGTACCTTCTCTTCCCCACAGGACATACACAATATCTGCACACAGGGACTCCACAGCCATGAATGAAACCCAGCTGGAAGCATGAGGGCTCATCTCACCTTCAGCAAAGGAAAACCTGGTGACAAACAACCCTACTGGCTCAAGGTCCTCTTTCTGTAAATTAATTCAAACATAGTGACAGGTTCATTTTACTCCCTATTCCTTATGTACAATGTACAATTTTTTCCATGCTGACCCAAATTGTGTGTTAGAGTTGGGCAAATATTCTAAGTACTCAGAGGATGAAGAAAGAGAGAAAATTTGTTTTTATTAAATTTTTTCTTTCACTTCAGATGTTCTAAAATGTCCTTTTTTGTTCTTAGCACTAACAGAAATGATAGTTTGGGCAATATTTTCCCTCAGGGGAAGGAAAGTATTCATAAAAGCCAGTTTTAGTTTACCAAAGCTAATCTCCCTAAATTCCTGCTGCAGTCACTGGAGGCCTGGAGCATGAGAAAAAGGATTCCTTAGAGGACAGATCTGAGTTGGAGCTTCACTTCTTGGGGCTCTGAATTACCCAGTGGGGAAATATTAGCTGACTGGATTTCCCTGATGAGCATCTCTCCAAATCCTGAGGCTACAAGCTGTGTTAAACCCACCTTGACTTCAGTCCTTCAATATTCAGAAATATTTTGATTTTAGTCAAGGCAAAGTCAGAGGTGCTACATTTATACACAGGATCACTTTACAAGACATAGAATAACAAATCCTTACTCAATTGTGAATGAGAGGGGAAAGGTCTCTTGCTCAATCTGTAGATTCATTTAGGAGTTCTGAATAACTTTGCAATAAAAAAGCAGAACTGGAATGAAGTCAGCCCAAGCCAAACTGAGCAAAACAATATTTCACACATTTTTATCATTCTCTGGCCAAAATTACAATGAAATATGATGGCAATAAGCAGAAAGATTTGATAACAGAATTTTTCACTGTGTATTTTACTCATCATAATTCTTTAGGAGATCAATTAATGAGATATAAAATGGCAAAACATTCCTCAATCCAAACCATGGAACCAGATTCAAAACTGGTGTGGTTGTGAGAAGGGTCACAGCACTGGAAACAGAGTAGTCTTTCCAAAGTGCAGCTGCAGAATAATTCTTAAACACTAAGTCCTGCAAGAATGAGGATTAGTAACTATTTGAGAGAATAAAGTTCTTTAAGTTCCTCATGCATTCAACAGAAAAACAATGTGTCTTGAAACAGCCTGCAGAGTAAGGTAGCCAAAACAGTTGTGTTGGATAGGAGACATAATTATTCCTATTATCTCCTTTTTCTACTTTGGATTTATCTAAAGGTGGAGGCATCACTACAGATCACAAACTAGCATTTCAGTAAAGGCAGATTTTTAATGCTTAAAATAATGGTTTTGATGTTTCTATGAAATTTCTTCAAGAAGGATATGATTTTATTAAAAATAAGTAAATTGCAAATCAAAGAGTGTCCCACACAGATTTATGCTGACTGTTAAAAAGAACAAAGTTACAAGGGCAAAGTTTTCTTTTGAGTTATTCCTTTAAGGAAAGAAAGCATTTGTGAAAGACTTTCAATTATTTTCCTGTTTAATATTTCCTGTTTAATTTTAATTTATCCTACTGCTACTTCAGAATTGTGTTTAACATGCATTTTCTGTCACACTGAACTGAACTTTTGTAGCTGATCCATGGTGATGTTAATAATGCTTTATACAATAATATCATAAAGGTTTAATCTGATGTTTGTTGGCATATCCCAGCACTCCCATTCTGCAGTTGCTATTTTATCAAATGATATTCAGACCATGCAGCACAAGTAGAATTTTGTTGAATTTCCTGAGCTGGGGAGAGGAAAGTATTGCTTCCCCCTCTGCAATGCTTTAGCAAAAGATGTTTGAATAAATAGTAACAGAACTTGCAGAGGTACAAAGAGTTGCCATGTTACCTATACATGGTTTTGTGTTAATTTTCCCCCAGAAGTTGAATTCTTTCATTTCTACAGACCTTTCAGCATAAGACCAACTTATTCCTTAACTATTATTGCAAATTGTGCCCACAAATTGATCCAGAGCAGAAAGCATCTTTTACAATATTTGCAGACTTGGTTACGAAGACATCAGCAACCTTGCCTGCATTATCCTGAAGCTTTTATTATTTTCTTCATCCAGGCAAAATTCTGTTTGTATTTACAGGTGTTTATATAACTAAGGTGTGATGTAAATCATATGTACAGTGGCCCTATATATGAGATTAGCTAGAGCAACACTGTTGGTATAATTGTAGGATTGGTATAATTGGTATAATTGTACTCTGGCCAGATTTAGGGGTAAACCAACTCACAGTTTGTGCATGAACCCTTCCTCTAATTTAAATTGGGGAAGCTTTTCTCTTTATTTGTTAAAATTATGTAATTTCCTCAGAGTTGCTGTTGGGTCACCCCAGAAGTGGATACACACTTGTGGTAGGGCTGAATTTTATATTTTTAAAGAGTGTAAGATATTTTTGGATCCCACTATAGCAAATGTACTAGATACATATGCTACCTAAACAGTTCAGAGGTTTAGTAAACCCTAAATATGAACTTCCAGAAAAATGATAAACATTTCTTATGACTTAAAGATTTTTATTTTCATATTATTAATTTTTTTTTTATTCAGTGCCGTAACTATTCTTGTCTGAAAACTCAGTTTTTCTATGACTGAACAGTATCTTGCTCTAGAAGAAACTTTAGGACTCCAGCTTGTGCAGGGGTTAGAGACAAGTTTATGCTGACCATGTGTTCAAGTGAAAGATGTTCTCCTGAACCAAGCAGGACATGCACATTTCAGCATTAATTTAAATGCAGAATCTGAACCTAAGAGCAAATGGATCTCATTGGATTCAATGACAAAAGAGACCTGGAGCACTCTCTTTGTTCACCTGTATATAAAGCAGCTCACACAAATTCTGCTCTGTTTGGGATCACAGTGGTAGAGGAATGAGGAGTCTTATTATGGATTCAAATTTTCAAGGTCAGCTTTGAATTGATTTGAAGGTTGTAGCCAGATGGTTCTGAAGATAATACTTTGCCACTGCTGCTCAGGACAGAGTTTCTCCCTCTCCCTGTGTTGAGGCTGATAATTGATTATTATATAAAACTGAGATATGTAAGCTTGAGGTCATCAAAAGATAGTGAATCTTTCACTTTCCTGTTCTAGAAATCTTCCAAATGTTTTACAAATTTCAGACTTATGCCATTTTGTGATGTGGGCTTTGTCAAAGCACCAACAGTATAAAACCTACTCAGTGTGATGAATGAGTAAGGAATACGACTCTGAAGGAAGATTTCTTTATTGCATTTTCAGTATTTCATCCTCCTCGTTATATTAAGAAATTTCCTCTTTTTATGTATAAACATTAAACGAAATGTTTTTCAATGAAAACAGTGCCATCAAGGATAATAGCTATAAATGAGGATCTTTTATTATGTAACCTTTGTGTGCATTCAGACCGAGCTGCCAAGAGGCAAAATTCTGTTTAAATTCACTCTCCACAACTTGAAGGAAGTAACTGACACAGGCTAAGACTCCACTTAGATAATGAGCTGACCTGAACAGCAAGATTGAGAGTCAGAGAGTAATGAGAGCAATACTGTATTTTGAAGTGATAGTGAAATTATGCAAAGCATGTGGATATGGAAATTTTTTATTTGTCATTTTCAGTCAGAGATGATGAATGATTATAAACTTTCTTCTGCAGACTTGGAAATCTGTTGGTAATGAAGAAATATCAAGATTTAAAGTGCCTGGAGAGACTCTTGAAATAGGAGATTTAAACAAATTTTTGTGATGGAAGTTGAAAAAAATTAAGTACTAAAAATGTAAGTTATGGTTGTGGGATTTTGGCAAAGAGTAGGGAGCATTTGTCCATGCAGGTGAATGCAGCTGTAGCAAATTTTATTTCTAGATCTGTAATGAAAATGAAAAGAACCCAACCCAACAAGTGGTTTGTTAAAAATATTTATCACCCACAGCACAAGATTGCTGATAGCAGAAGATTTTTGGCTTTGTGGCATCAAAAGTGAAAGAGAAAACTGATGTGTCCTCATACAAAGAGAGTGTGATTAATGAATGACAGGCACAATGACAGTGAATTGGATTCCTTGGTAGAACTTTTCTCTTGGCTGACAATGTCTTTTAGAACCTGTCCCACCTTCTCTGTGCAGGGTGTTCTTGGTCATGAGAATAAACCTGAATAGCTGCTAAATGACCAGGAACTTATTTCCCCTCTAATTCTACATTATTCATTCAATGTTTGTGTTTCTACCCCTTCTTCCCACCAGGGAACTTTCAAACACATCAATCTGCATCCCTCAGGAAAGCTGCTTTGGCATCTTTTTAGTCACATTTCCCAGCTCAGGATGTCCCCACATGAGTCTTGCCCTGGGAAGAAGCTCTTGACAAATGATGTTCACCATAACACATTTCTCTTCTTCACTCCTCTCAAGGAAGGTTTGATTGGTTCCCTCCATATCTGTATTTTCCCAAGTTTCACAGACCTTTGCAGGTCTCTGGTCCCAAGGAAGAACATTTAGCAGCCTCAAACTGGATTCTCTGGAGAGCTGCTGCTGAGCATCACCATTATCATCACCATGTTTACATGTTTGTGAGCTCTTGTGCATCCCACACTGACCTTTAGCTTATCTACATGCTTTGCTTTTCAGGATGGCTCACATTCTCCTTCACCTGGAACATGTTACACATGGTGAGGGCTGTTTTTGTAACTGGAATGATCTTCACTTCCCCAGTCTCACTTTTCAGCTGAGGGAGTGGGTCTTGGACATAAAAGCCTGAGCAAAACCTTTTGAAATAGAAGGTGTAGTTATAGATTTTCATGCTCTCATTACTTCTGAACCTACAGGATGCTTCACTAGTTTTGAATAAAGAGCCTTTTCCAGTCACTGACTGCAGTTTTGTGTCTCAGTTGGGTGGGGAAGAAAACCCACCTGGTTTGTTAGAGATCTGTTCTAGGAGACACATCCAGTATCAAATCAGCTGACTGCAACAAATGAAAGAAAGTTCCTGGTAAAGGTTCTGTAAGTTCTCTCAGTCAGTAAGATGGTCATTGGTCTGTATTTTGAAGACAGCACCCAAAGGGAGTTTTGGGAGTAGATCTCCTAATCTTTGTGGGATATAGCTAATAAATTTGTGAAATAACAAGTAAACATTGCACTGACCAAAGCCTGACATTGCACAGAACTATTTCAGGTATGGCTGCATGTGTGGTACACAATACATTTTAAATGGTAAATAATGCTTACATTGCATCAAGCATAATCTTACATTAGTGAAAATACGAAACATTTTGGAAATAGGTATGTGTGGAAAATAAGTACAAAAATAGAGATGGGAAGACCCTTCTGGTTTCTAAAAGGGGCTACACAGATGCTCAGCATCCTAAAATCAGAGGCTGGTGTGAAAGTCTTGCTCTTTCTGCACAAATCTTGCAAAAAATGTCAAGGAAGGGATCTGACCTTAGGGTTTTGCAGTCATGGAGGCAGTCTGCAACACCAAAAAGTGTTTCCCTGAAGATCCTCATTCCTGAATTACAAACTTTTGTCTGGGATTGATCAGTGGGTGGAGAACCTGCCTATCTGCAGTTCCCAAAGCTAAGGGGAGCTTTAAAGGAAGTGTAATAGGGAGGAGAAAAAAATGGCAATGTATAAGCAACAGAAACTGAGGTGAGGGGGTGACAGGGTAAAGCAAAGTTGTCTAAAAGAGGAAAGGTCAGACAAAATTATATCAGTCTATAAATAACTTTGAGGAAATAATAATGTAAATGCAAAAAGGGAGTTATTTGCAGTCTCAGAAGGTCATAGAATGAGAAATCAAAGCTGGAAGCTAAGGCAGGAAAAGCTGGAATGGGACTTTCTGAACTATAGGAACATTCAGGCTTTGGAAGAGTTCTCAAGGGGAGAAGTTGGAACATGATTAACTATATACTCAAGAATAAATTATTTAATCTACTAACAAAAATTGTTAACAATTGGCAATATTTCTAAATAGCCATTTTTAATCCTGATATCTGAATTTCTGAGCATTTTCCTAATTTAAACACTAGTAGGAACTCACCTTTGGAGCTGTCTGTGCTGCTGAAGCAGAGAGTGCTGACCTTGCTGTACAGATGGCTGGATTGTTTACAGTGCAAGTGGCTTCAAAAGACCCCTCACACCGTGAAACTTCACTCCTAACGAAGTGATTTCAAAATCCAGAGCTGGTGCAATGCAGTGCTATGTGCAGATGCAGAGTTTAACTTTATTATGGAAGAAGTAGCTTTGCTTTCACAGTTATTAGATGAGCTTTTTAGAGAGGTATCATTCTGCAACACTTGCAGTTCAAGCTGAAATAAAGTGCTGTAATTACTGCCATGGACAATTTGTTGGAATAAAATATTTTCAGCTCTGCTATTTAGCTTTTGAGCACATGATAACAAATCTGGAATCCCAGAGTCATTGAATTAAAATACACCAAACAACCACAGGGAAATTACATGAGAAAATTACCTTCAGAAAAACATTTATTAGTGGTTTGTGATCTACATTTTCATTCTTAGGAATTATATTTCTAATAGAGTTAAATTTACAGAGATACCAATAAAATTTTAGTAATACTGACCCAAAATAACTACAATATGATTGTTATCTCAAAGTTTAGTTGTATTAATTGTATAGGCATATATTTCTACTACTGAAGCTGTGTCCTCTTAAGGAATAATTTCAAGTGTAATTCTTTGTGTAAATGTGCTGTAATTATTGTTTCATTTTGTTGTTGGCAGTAGGATTGTATTCACATTTAATGTCCTGATACTGGTCTATGCTTAATATTGTAGAGCAAGAAATCACAGACATGTATTAGATAGATTTCTGTTCTGTTTAGGGGATCAGACTCCTTCCTGCTGAAAATACATGCACACTTGCTTGGAAGTCCATGGTCTACATCCCTTTCCAGTTTCTAATGTAAAAAAAGGATCTTGTGTTTCCTTTGCCTTGCTCATCTGCCACCACAGCATCCTCAGCAGCCTTTTTGGAGTTGCACCTGGGTAACAAAACCCACAACAGGGAGTCTGGGTCCATAAGGAAAAGGGAAAGTAGGAAAAATGTGGCTCCTTTCTCAAAGATGAGATAAACCAGGAACAACCCCACCAAAATCAGGGCACTGCTCTGAAACTGTGATAGAAATGAAAGGAGAAAATATTTTTTCAGTTTTATGGGGCCCAAGAAATGCCACATGTACTGACTGCTGTCTGGTAGCTGGTTCTCCAGCTCTGATGGAAACAAGTAGACCTTGAGTTAAGATGGTCCTTTTTGCTAAGGAGACCTACTGACTGCAATAAAAATTTAACTTGGCTGGTAGCACAGAGGTGAGGAAGGCTGAAGGCCACTTTGCACTTGGCTTTGAGTGATTTCAGCTTCCTCCATGTTCTGCTTCATTACAGTCCTTAAAAGATGCATTTGACCTTCCCAGTGACCCACTGGAGTACACAGCTAAGTGTCAGTCATAGCATGCTGGTATTGTAAGCAACATTCAAAGCTGTAATAAACTAATATAAAACTTCCTAGAATATTTATTACTGAATTTTTTCAGCAAGTTGGAGCTCAAAGTGTAATGGAGGATCTGAGTATTAATGAACCTCAGAGGTCAGAGAAGTGGGAGGGTTCATTAACTACTATGATTTTGTAACTCACGGTATAAAATTCAATTGTTTGTGTCCATCAATGTTTCCAACACATTGTGTGTCAGTGCAATGTCCTGGAACTGCAATCACCAACATAAGAGAAAATTTATGGAGCGAGCCTGTAAATAACTGTGTAAGTTCTCAAGTGGTATTGCTGAGTTAATATGTTATTAATGTATAACACTGTGTTATGAAGCAGTAAAGAACCTCACTTACTGGCTGCACTTAACATCAGGGGACACTTTACTGTCACTGTGTTGAAACAACAGTGATTTTCATTTTTCTCTGCCCTTTTTATTCCCCTAAACACACAACCAGATGGATGACATCATGGGCAGTCTTTATTTTCTGCACTTTGTTATCTGAATGCGCTTTCAAATAAAGCAAGAGAATGGATCAATGCTGCTACCTGTGGTTTTGTCTTGGGTTTTGATCACAAAATTGTATGTTTTTACATCAAGCCTGCTTTTGGTGCCATTTAACTCCAATCCTTAACCTGCACTGGTCTGTAGTAAAATTCTTTGTTCTGACTGAGGGTAGGTTTTGATTAGAGAATAGGAAGAAATTCTTCCCTGTGAGGGTGGTGGGGCCCTGGCACAGGCAGCCCAGAGAAGCTGTGGCTGCCCCTGGATCCCTGGAAGTGTTCAAGGCCAGGGTGGATGGGACTTGGAGCAACTGGGGTAGTGGAAGGTGTCCCTGCCCAGGGCAGGGGACTTAGAACTGGATGATCTTTAAGATCCCTTCCAACCCAAACTATTCTATGATTCTGTGTTTTGAGTGGCTGCAAAACGTCTGTGAGGACCATTTCAGCCTAGTGAGAAACAAGAAAACCTCCACTTGAGAAGTTATTTGCAGATACTCTTATTAAAATGATTCTCTAAATAAAGTAAAAAGTACTGCCTCCACCTATTTTCTCCCCAGCCCCAAAAGACAGTTGGCAGCTCTGGCAAAGGGATCCTACAAATCAAAGTTTGGGAGTTGCCATGGTTTGGGCATCCTGACCCAGTGGAATCAGGCTACCTGGACAGGCTTTTAACATGCTCTTGCCTGAGAGGACATCAAAGTGAGATGGTCTCACTTTGTCCTGCTCTTCTCTGAGACATCTGAGGAGAGTTGGAAACTGAGGAGAAGGATTCATCTTTCTGTTAAACTGAAAACAGGTGCACAGTGGAAAACTTTGCCAGACAGTGATGGCAGAAGAGATACAGGCAGGTGGAGGCTTTTCCTCCCAGACTCATCCTGTCCCCTCAGCAGTAACCTGTCTGTAAATCTGAACAGCCAAGGCTGAGAAACTGCAGATTTCATCAGTGCAAACCTGAATGCGGGGTGGTATTGCTTGGACTTGGCAGTGCTTGAATCCCATCTTACTCTGCCCACACAGCGAGCTCAGCTACAGTGAAAACTTGGTAGGAGGAACTGGGATTGAGCTGGGAAAGAATTCCAGGCTGCTGCCAGAGTCCTGGCACACCACATCTGCACAGCTCCAACACACTGTCCCAGGAAATGGCAGAAGAGGGAAAGAACTGCTTAAGGACAGAAAAAACAAGTCAAAAAACATGGAACAGCTTCTCTACAATGGCAGGTTAAATGGATTCATCTTGGAAGAGGGGGAATCTGATGGGATATAGTACAGCCCACAAGCAGAGTGGAGAAGATGAAAGGATCATATTTACAGATTTTTTTCCTGAAGCAGGAGTTGGAAGGCACTAAGTAAAACATCCCAGTGTAAAACATCAGGTACGAGGCAAAGGGAAGGACATGCTTTGTCCTGGCAGCACATCACTGAGCAGTGAGGGAGCATTCATCCAGCACTGGAATTTGGGCTGCTGGCTGACTGTGATCACACAAAGGCAAAGGCAGAAAGTGACTTTTCTGCAGGAGCCACAGGAGTTCTTCATGGCAGGGTCTCATCCCACAGAGGTGACATAAAGAGTGTTACCTGAAAAAGCATTCAAGGATGCTCAAACAGACTGGTTTTAATGACCCCAGGGAGGGATGGTCCTGCCCACATCCTATGGATCCACCAAAACAGAGCACTTTGATTTCACTTTGATTTCAGGCAGGTTTAGATCCAACAGCAGACACTGAAGAAGGCCTTTTGGCTTTCTTTGAAGGTTGTGCTTATAAATGGCTTTAGAATAGTTCTCTGAGTGAATCAGGTGTTATTTCTATTAGGTTTCTTCAAAGCCAGAATAAAAGAACAGATTTTTTCCCCCCTTTCTTTCATAGAAATTACTCTGATATCCTGAAAAAGAACTGTTTTTTAAAAATAAATTATGAGCAAATATTTATTTTTAGATCAGCAGGAAAACTATAAGATCAGAGGGAGCACCATAACAGATGCACTCTCTATGGAGATTTAGAGATTAACGAGGAGCTTTCTGCTTATGGTAAGCTTTTTCTGCAGTTGAAGCTGAAAATAAAAGAATTAAATGAGGATTTTTAAAAAAGAAGTGGTTCGGATGCATCTAGCACCTACATGTGGATGCTAAAACAGCCAGGGTTTGCAGTTAGAAATGAAACAGGGGTTTGAATCTCAATATGACTTACTGGTTTTACTGTTGTATTGAACTAAGACTTGTTCTTTGCCCTATTTTGATTTTCAGGTACAAAATACTGTGGACCATGAGTACTTTTATTATGTGGTGCTGATGCAGCCCTAAGTCTCACAGAGTCAGTGGTTTGGGTAACCCCTGAGATTTTAAAAGCCCATCTTGGCTATATCTGCACTTCCTGATGGTGCAGGGCTGTGGTTTGTGGGATTTTGGCTGGGCCAGAAACAGGCTCGTAAAATTGCTGTGTAACAAGAAAACAAGTTAGTTTGCACCCATCTTTAGTTTTACTGCCATTTTTCCAGGTGTTCAGCATGTATAAAGGATGGTGGTGTGGTAATGCAAGTTTTCTCCTAGGGACCTAGTGTTTAAAGCAGATAGATATTCACCTTGTGTAAGGTAATTCCATAAAATTCCCTTTTAGGGTGTTCCATTGTGGTCAACAACAATTAAGTTTTCTGTTAGATTGTTTCCCCTCAATTCTTTTGCTTTAGTTTTAACAATCAAAAAAACCCAAAAATAAAATAAAAAAGTGGAATGACTCAGTTGGACAAAGTTTGAAGTTGGTTACTCACCGATCTTGTTCCTCTGGATCATTACATTTTATATTTTGATTTTCTAATTTTGATTTCATGCTGATGGATAGGGACAACTTTTAATTCCAGCAATACTGGTTAAAAATAACTTTTTAGAACTTTTTCCTTCTTAAATATGACAGTCAGAAGGAAAGCTGTGAAGGACTTCAAGGCTGCACTCATCCAGTGGGCGTCAAATGTCAGACTTTAGTCTAAATACCTCACCTAAATACAAAGTTTAATAATGATGTTTCCCCCATTTTCTACAATGACTTTTGAAAGCTTTACTCAGGATACAGAATGCTGAGTAGTGTAGAGTGCACAAAGAACAAGGGGATGATGGACGTCCAAGTGTCCTTTCCCTCCTATTGGGAAAAGTGATTTTGATCAGGATCTACTGTATTTCTGTAGAGGAATGGCTAGCCAATAAAGGCCATGTTCCCATGCAGCAGATAGCTGAATCCACGCAGCACAGCAAAAACAGAGTGCAGCTGGTGTGATTAATTGGCAAGGTCATCATGTCCTTATCAAAATGGGGNTGCTTTTGCACTGTGTATGAGCTTAATTAGTGATAGTATATAATGAACCAAAGATTGGCAATAAACGAGACTTGCTGATCACTCATATTGAGTGCTGTTTGTCTCCCGCCGACTCATCATATTTCAAAGACTCTTGGTCACATGCCTGTACCATTAGTTTCTCTATTTTTCTCTGGAGCAATTTCTATGTAACTGTTTAGACAAAGTGAGTGGCCCACCTGAAGAGATTGAGAAGGAGAAATTGAGATACATATCGACATCTTTCCAATAAATATTCTTATGCAAGGAGGAGGATCTTGTCTAAGACTGTAACCTTGAAAGCTCTACTCCAAAACCATAGGCAAACTTTTTTTCACATGGATGTGAGGCTCAGTTTCTACTTCTGTGAATGTTGTCTTTGCTGAATTCACTTTTAGGGACCAGTATCTTAAAATACGAGATCAGTCTTTGATGGAATTATTTCCTAGAACAGTTCTTCCTTACTATGGTGAAAGAAAAGTCTTTTAGCAAGGGATTAATTCATTTAAATAGAGCAAGGGATTACTTCATTTACATAGAGATAAATTTTGCATACTTAGAATTTCTTCTGGAATAATTGTGTGGGTTGTGAAATCCCTTAGTGGAGTGCCTGGAAAGGTATTCAGGGTTTTGTATAAATCAATAGCCACAGGATGTGGTTTTGTGCCTATCTCAGGAAGCCACATGAACTATTGCTACATGAAGAAGAAAATCAGCAGGAAAAACAAAGAAGAAAGAAGAGGAAAAAGAAAAGAACAGGAAAAGAAAAAGAAAAAGAAAAGAAAAAAGAAAGAAGAGGAAAAATAAAAAAGTAAGAAGAGGGGAAAAAAAGCCGAAAATGATACTCTACTAACAAGCAGTTTGCTGCTCTGTCCACATGGACAGCAAGGTTGATTTGGGGATAACAGGAAAAGAAAAATTAAAGTCTTGATGATTATTGAAACGAAGTGGAATAAAGGCAAAAGGCATCATGAATTACAGAGATAAAACTGCCAGCTTTAAATAAGAGAGTTTGAAGTTTTGTAGCTTTGAAGTTTTCTATTCCTGTTCTGTTCTCATCCAATTCATAATCTTCCAGAGGTGTGAACTACACACTGGATTTCAGTCATGTGGAGTTTTGCATGTAAATTGGTAGGCATTAGTGCTCTAATTAAACTCAGTTATCTTTGAGCAGACAGTGAGCCAAGTCTCATTGGAGAAGAGAGTGAGAAAATGATGATGCCCACTTCCATGGTGTGTTGAACTAGACTTGAGGCTTAAAATAGCAAAACTAAATTGCTTATCTCCTGGTCAAACCAAGCTCTCTCTTATGGTCTGCCAATGGGGCACAAGTGCACGTGCAGGACCTGCACATTCACCACCTGCACCTTTTCCCTGATGCCCCACTGCTGGGGCACTGCACAGAGAAACCTGGGTATGCTCTGACTGAACTCTTCTGAGCAGAAATAGAAGCACACCAATCTGGCTTAACATCTGTTTGATTCTTTTCCTGTGCCTAGAGGGGTAGGACAGCTTCATGTCATTGCAAACTCTTCCAAGATCACAGTGACTCTCAAGGACAGGCAAGCAAAAGTATCTGCAGCACACAAATATTCTGGCTGCTCACCCTCATTTTTATTATTGGCTGCCATTTTCTCCATCTCCTCAGGGATCTGCCTTTATTCCAAAGGCTCCTCTCAGTTTCAGTGTCAGTTTGACTTGTCTGGACAGCTAGATTGGGCAGTAGTCCACTGGCCATGTTGTTAGGTAACTGCAGATTCCTGTCTCTCATTTATCTTCCATCTGTATAAAGAGATTGGGTTAAAATAAACAGCTCTCCAGGGATGCTGCTGGGATTGATGCCAGAAAGGGCTGCATGGCACCGAGGTGTGGCACAGCATAATAAAAGTCATGTTGAGTATCAGAAACTTCAACCACTTTTGGGGCCAGAGCCTGTTCCTTCCAGAGATTTTGCTTCAGGATTTGAAGGAACAGAAGGGAGAAATCAGCCTCCGGTGCTATTTACAGAAAAGCTGTATCTCACCAAGGAATGACAGCAAGAGAAAGGTTTGCACCTGCATGGCTGAATAGAAAGAGACATCATCAAACAAGAGATTTGTTTGCACACAGGTGGTCATATAGGGACCTGTATTAAGCACTGTCACAGCCCTGCTGGGAATATATCCTCAGTCTGCCACATTTATTGCTGCTAACATCAGTGGCAGGGATGCTTTCAGGGATGTATTAGGCTCTGCTGTTTGAAACATGGATGCACCATTCTGTGGAAATACAATGGACATGTAACTGTGGTTAAGCCCTTGGAAGAAAAAGGGTTTAGTGGGCAGCTGACAAATCATTCAGGTTTGTTATGGGGAGTGCTTTCACAGAGGGTGCCTTGAGATAAGAAGAGAAGCCATAAATTCTTGTAGTCAAACATGGCCTTTTCAGAAGATTTTGCCTTGTTTTTCTCTAGGTCCACTTTTATTTTTTCCTTCTCTGGAAAATTCTCCCAGTTCTCATTTGTGGCAATATTTCAGCCATTTTCTTATTCCCCGATCAGACACAAACCAGGATAATGTTTTTATTACATTACAGTCTCATTTTTGAAATGTTGCTGTCAACCCGATTTTTGTAAATAGCTTATATGCTTTACTTAAATATTGCAAGCCTGTTAATGTCAGTAAGTAGCATTTTTCTTGCTTGGGTAAATGCTGAAAGATATACCAATGGGGAAAAAATGTTTCAGACAAATAAAAAGTGACAGGAGATATCTTATAAGGAGCTGTTTATTAGAATTTCAGTCTTGAAGACTTACCAGAAGAAAAAAATAAAAATAAGGCACAGTTAATCTTCAGAGAGATTGGTTTATTATATTTGTTTACCTTCATGTGAAGCTCCTTTACTTATTAAAGGATGGCAAGTGGGTGAAAAGGAAGTTGTGGGGCAACTAGGGAAGGACAGGGTGTTGTTCTGTTTCCAAATACCAAATGAGCCTCGTGCTCCTGCAAGATCAGGTTCAGCTCAAGTCAGGAATGGTGTGACACCTCTGATAGATTTGTATTATTAAAAGAAAGACTCTTGGCAAAGCAGTGTTTCTGCAAGGGAAAAATCTAGACTCCCAAGCCTATGGAAGTGCTTAAGAATGGCAAGTTATCATCCAGAAGAAAACCCCTTTTCTAGTCACAACTACATTTCCTTTCTTCTCTGCCATTAATGGCATGTGTATGCCAGCAGCAAAGGAAGCATAAATAAACTTCGAGGAATACCACAGGGAACACTGTGTTCATTCAAGCATTGATATTAAAATACTGCCAGTTAGATGGCATCAAAGCTGAACTGGAATATTTAATATTCATGTGATTACTAACAGTAATCCCTTTAGGATGCTAGCTAGAAATTTGGACTAATATCTGAATGGGGTGACACCAGACCCTAGAAGAGGTTTTCAAGGTCTCCATGAACTTGCCATTTCTGCTTTGGGAGGTTTTGCTGCCATACCCACAAAGCCAGAAAAAGTCTCCCACACTTCTGGGGCTGTGCATCAGCTCCTTCCAGGGCTGGATCCACTGCTGAGAGGGGAGGCCATGGACACATATCCTGGGCACAGCAAGCCTCGGCCAGTCTGAGCTGCCTCCTTGCTCTGGCATGAGGAGACAGCATCACACACCAGCAGGCTAAAGTGGCTCCTAGCTTTAGGACAGGGTGACAACAATGTTTTTTCCAGGGGCAGCTGAGTGCGAGCATTTTTCTTCCACCCCAGAATAAAAAGTCACTGTGTCCATTTATGGAGTCTGGCAGATGTTTCAGAGAAGACTGAGCTTGCAGTATACAAATAGAAAGCATAAATAATAACTATAATAAATAATAACAGCTAGGATAATCTGCTTTAGGCACAACTCTTGACTATGAGTTGAAACAAATTACAGTGGGAAGGGGTAGATTCCTCATTCCTTGATGACCTTAGCTCAAAACAGAAATTTTTATATAGGAAAAACCATTTTTTGCTACAGAACATCAAGAAGAGAAATAATGACTTTTAAACGTTTTTTGTTAGGAGTAGTAATGAGAAAGCCTCAAGATTTCAGAGACTGGGGATTATGACTAGGAACAGAAGAGGTTTGCTGTCTTCTCCTCTAACTCAGTATCTCAGAAAAATTCAAAAAAGAAAACCTGGAAATCAGTTAGATAGGAAAAGCCTCTTAGAAACAGCAACAATAAAACTAATGATACAAGTAGAATAATGTAATTATCTGGAAAATAGAAATGCATCTGGATCAGGCCAGCTGAATGGAATATAGCCTAGCATGCAGTAGGTATGAGATAAAGACATTCCTAAGGCCATTCACAGTACTTGAGACAGAGAAGCAGAGAATTTACCACAAAGCTTAAGAAAAGTCAAGGGAACATCATTTTTCAAGGGGTGAATGTGAAGTTGCTTCTGCCTGTAGCAAATGTAACAAAACTAAAAGGAAGAAGCCAAGGGCAAGATGTTGGATGCCATTTTTTCTGATGTGTAATACCTGGTTCCTGAAATAGAAGCATTGACAGTTGGAGACTCTTCAAAATGTTGGGGTATTTTTTTTTCCCAGTTGCTTTCTGCCATAGAGTTCAATAAATCATCAGTGTTCATCACTGTTTCTTTTGTGTAAAATTCTTGAAATTAACCTGTTGATGTGACTATTCAACAACCAGTGTATCCATACAGCCTTCAGCTCCACTTTTAATGATGCAGCAATGGCAAACGTGCAGTCTGTATAGAAGGTTAAATTGCTAAAAATACTTATTTTCATTACCTCACATTCTCAAATGTTTTAAGTTTTCTGTCTTAAGCTGAATCCTGGAAAGCAAGGACTGACCAGGGAGCCCAAGCCTGCAGGGGTGATGTTATAGCTGGTACAGATGTTGGACTGCCTTGCATGACAGGATAGACAGGCAATTTGGAGGAAAGAGATTTGCCAGGTCTGAGATAAAAGTAGATAATAACTGGGATATGGCAATAGTGGCTTGGATGGAATGAAAATTCAGGATTGAATAAAAAAATCTTTGGTTTTGGTGGTTTTTTCAAAGATCAGTTTTTACAATCTTCTAAAATCAGCCCAAGTTCTATTGCCAGGCACTAATTGCATTGTCCAAGGAAGGTGAATGCTTTTCATCATCAACCCCAAATTCCAGACAATATGTACTTTTCAACCCATATATTTAGCATTAAAAAGGAAGACAACCTCTGACTGAATTACGCTTTTAGAGAGAACTTGGAAAGGCCAACTGAAAAGAAAAAGGAAAGAAAATAAAAGAATTCTTTCAAGTTGCTGAACATTACTTTGTTTCCTTTTCCTCTGTGTCAGTAGTATTCCCTTCAGAAATTCCCAATGGGCATGTGATTTGAAGACACACACTCTGCCTCTTGGCTGCAAGTTAATACATGGGATATACCCAGACTGACCCAGCGATGGGATAAAAGGAAATTTTCCATTCCATTACCCTTTATCCTGGCTCTTGGAAGGATAGCACTGTTGACAATGTGCCAAATGTAGCACATAATGGACCTTATGAATCACAGTCATTGTTCCTTGGGTGTAGAGGCACAGAACAGAGGTTATTGTATATATTAACTACCTCAGTGATTCAGGTCTTAATCAGGAAGGAAAATACTTGACTGGTCACTTGGATGTGTGTCTTTCCATGTACATATGAGGGAGTTTAGAGATTCTTCAAGCACTGAAGGTGCTGTACACATGGTAGACAATGCAGCTGTGGTAGATCCAGCTGTGGTAGATCCAGCTGTGCTCAATCCAGCTCTTCCCATGGCAAGGCTGTGGAGAATTCAACATTGGTCTCAATAAGAGCAAAGAGGAAAACAAAGAAGAGCTCAGGACAAGCCCATTACCTTCTGTACCTTCTGTACTCAGAACTCGTGAGGCAGCACGTTGACTGCTGTGGCCAGTCCTTGGCCTGTCTCTTCAAGAGAGCAAGTCCAGGGAAGGGCAATGGAGCTGGGGAAGGGTCTGGAGCACAAGTGGTCAGTTAGTGTAGATTTTATGTTTTAATACTTTATTTTAATATCATAGATCTGTTCAAATTGTGCCTCCTGACTTCTGCAGTAGAAAATGGTCCCTAACACTATTTAATCCTTGTACAGATGGAGATTTTCTGCTCAAAAATTGGGCATTGGGTGCCAGAAGGCTGTTTTTTCCTCCCATGTCTTCTGTGACTATTCACAATGCCTATACACGGAACTATATACATATATAAAGTATAAATCTGCATCAACAAGACTTTGTGTGGAAAAGGAAGTGAGTTTTACATTATTGGGCAAGGCTCTTTCTATTTTTATTTCCTGCTGAAAAATTTCGGTCGTGATTAAAAGGCAAAAGAAAAAAAACACAAAGGCTTTCATAAGTGCTGCTTCCTATTTTAGGAAAAAATTAGAAAGAATGGAAAAAACCAGAATCTCACACTATTGTGTTCTTGAAAACTCAATGTATGTGACCAATTCTTCATTAGAAAAAGTCATGAAAGCTTTACCATGTTTCTGACATTCTAATTTTAATTGAATCAAGGTCAGCTAATTGGTATCAGCAAACTATGGCATATCCAACAAGTAATATCTCAATGATAATAAACATAGAAAAATTCCAAGTTATAACAGAGCTTTCCTATACTCTGTTTCGATGTTGTACACAAAGTGCTTTTCAGGACTTGAGTGTTCTGAGATCTCTTGCAGTGGATCCATTGAATTACTGGCCACGTGGTAAGGGAAAGAGAGCTCCAAACCCCTACCAGAGGAGTTCTCTCCTTCACAGCACAAGAGCTGAGGAGAGAAATCCAATAAATTGTCAGTGTAGGTTAATGTGTGATCCACACGTGTGCAGTTTTTTCTTCATTTTCCACTGAGTTAGCATTGGAGACCACAGAGTCACACAGAATCACAGAAACTTTTAAGTTGGAAAATACCTTCAAGATCATGTCCAACCTTTGACTGATCACCATCTTGTCCATTCACTGTCACATCCAGTCATTTCTTGAACACCTCCAGGCATGGTGACTCTATTGCTTTCTTGGGCAATCCATTTCAATATTAAACAGCCCTTGACATGAAGAAATTCTCCTGATGTCCATCCTGACACTCCCTGGCACAGCTTGAGGCTGTGTCCTCTCATTCTGTCACTTGTTTGGGACAAGAGACCAGCCCCCAGCTCCAGAGAGCAATAAGGTGGAAGCCAGGTAATCCCAATGGAAACCAGGTAATCCCAACTCAAATAGGGCTGTCTTCAAGGCCAGCTGGGTTTCATAGGGCAGTTCCATGTCCAGCTGAGCTCGAGTGTCTCTAAAGATAGCAACTCTGTGACTTCCCTGAGCAACTTGTTTCCATATTTGACTTATAGTGAAACCTTATCGTGAAGCCATTTTTACCCTAAATCTCATCAAGATTTCCTTTGTAGTGTTTTATGCCCACTGTCATTTGTCCTCTCATTTTACTTCCTGGAAAGTCAGGCTTTATCTAAATTCCTTAACCCAAATTAGACTATGGAAGGCTCCTGTGGCACCTGCCATATAGTTTTCTTTATAATAATCTGAATAAACCTCACTCCCTCAGTTTATCTGTGCATGTCAAATGCATCTCTGGTCCCCTGAACATCTCGGTGACAGTCAGCTGGAATCTCCCCAGTGTGGCAATATCCTTATTGTACTGGAAGGGGACATATGTAATTCCATGCTACACAATAAAATTTGGACCAAATGCATCATGTTTTTATCCCTTATTGTGCTGGAAGCCTGAGCCCACCTTACACCCATCACAGTGCGCAGCTGTAGAACTCTCATGGTGCAAATGAGTCAGGCAATGAGTTCTGCCACTACAAAGAGAAAAATATGAAAATACTTTTTGGTCAGAGTTTGGGCCACTGCAGAATATCAGCAAGTTTAATTCCAGATTATGAAAGGTATGGACAATTTTTCATGTGAACAGAAAACTTGTGAAATTTAGCTTGGGAGTGATTTTTTTGAAAAAGCAATAGGTAAATAAATAAACCAATATGTAAAAAAGAAGTTACAAAAATCAAACAACAGGTAAATAGGTAAAAATTGCCCTGATTTATCAACTGCGTAGCTCTACATATTGGGGCAGAAGGAAAATAATGTGCTAGTGAAAAAAAATGGCAACAATCTGGAAAGAAGGTTCATCTTCAGAGGTAAAAAATATGGAATAAACAGAAAAATTGGACCTAGGTAAACAATAGAAACAAAGAAATGGTGGTGTTTAGATAATTCCTTCTTTTCCTTAATGTGGAGCCATTTTTGAGGTGTAATCACGGATAGCACACTCTCAGGGAGAAGTGGTGTTTTCCATCCTAAATTATTCTTTTTGTAAACACTTAACATAAAATATTGTTGGTTGATTTACCAGTCACCTTCACACTTCACTACTTGAGAACGTTTTGTCTGTGCTTAACAAAGGCAAAGAGCTCTCTGCTGTTTGGGCTGCCTGCTTTAAATGTAAATATGAAGACATATGTTTGCTTTTGGTTTTGACCTTTCTTGGTGGCTTCTGCAGCTGGTGAATCTGAAATGACAAGAGGCTCTCTTCCCAGCTGATATTTCTGCTAAAACTTTGGCTAATTGTAAAACATGAAGGAAAACAGAGGAGCTGGCTGTAAAATTGCTGTACTCAATAACCTCAGTATGGGCCATTGACGTCAAAACAGGATGATCAATTCGTGGAACAAAGATTTAAAGACCCACTAGAGAAGAATCTCAATTTTTAAGAGAGCAGAAAGCTATTTCTTACTAACTCAGGACTATTCTATATATACCAAGAGGAGAGTGCATGTCTTGATTAGAAATTCATATTTATACATAATGCATAGCAGAAAAATGTAGATTTTAGGGTCCTTTGGAGATCCTAGAGAATTTAGTCATCACAGCAAAACTGTGCTGAGCAATCTCACTGAACCAGCTTTTCTTTTGCAGCTCTTATTACTGAAGGCAGTGTGATTTGGTGTGCTGAAAACAAATGTTCTTTATCAATTTTCCCTACATTTACTAATGCTGACACTAATAAATGCAGATCACAGAGCACTGCATGAGAAGAGGATCCCATTTTTGAAGAACATACATTTCCATCAGTGTCTCATCTGGCAGGGCAGTCTGGGCAGGGGCTGTGTCCCTCTGCTTGTCCCCTTGGCCTTGTGTCCAGCTCAGATTACAGATGTGGGATTGCAACCACTGCAAAATCCTTCCTCATTTACCATGACCTAAAATATTTAAAATTATTTAGGAATGTTTCTATTTGGGTACTTCACCCCATCATTACACAGATGGGAACCAGTTCACTTGGCTTAGGGACTGACTCAAGGAATTCCTCACACCAAACTTTGTGTGGGGAAATTTTCTCCTTTCAGACACCTTTCTGGGTTTTTATGGAGCTGGGCCAGAGATTAACTTCACATCAGCCACGGCACAGCTGCCTGAGGAGAGAATTCACCCAAAACTTAGAGAACTTCTGCTCCCCACAGACAGAAATCTACTGGTTACAATCACTGTGCAGATCCCAATAAACATTCTCACCTTTATTCACAAATAGTCAAAGAAAATTGGTGGGTTCTTTGCAAAACAGTGATCTCTTTGGGGTAAAAGCAAGGCAAGAACACCAAACAGGCAACCTAGGGAGCACCAAAGCTTAAGTACTACAAAAAATGGCTCAAATAATGTTGATTTTCTAACATTATCTCACATTTTAGGGCTGCTGTAATTATGTTGTAGGTATTAATTTGGAAAGGATGTCAGAAAACTGATCTTCAGCATTTCAGCTGTTATAAACTGTGGCCCAGACAATGTGCTGTGACCACTGCTTAGTGCTGCCTTTACAGAGATAAGGGGCAGCAGTGTTCCAAACTACTTTTGGTGTTCCAAAGTGGGGTGAATGGACATTTGTGTCTGCAAAGAGCTGCCTTTCGCATGAGGCTGATCCTGTGTGTTTCAAAGATGAAGTAAACAAGAGCAGAGAGAGGCAGGAAAAGTGAAATAAAAAATAGAAAATGGGATTAACCTTTCTCCGAAAGGCCAAAAATGCCAATGTGTCCAAGGCTCCTAAAATAAACAGGTCCTTCTGAAAATTACATTTCTGTCTCAGGAGCCACAGGAGTGAATTTTCTCTCCCTGTGAAAGGGAAGAAAAGAACAAGAATTTGAGGGTTTTGTTTTTTTTTATTAACATGATCCCATTGGAAGGCTGAGTTTCTGACATGGGTTGTCAGTGACTGATTTCAGGGTAGCAAAAGAGAAATCTACAGCACAAGGACAACAAGATTGTCATTGAAATCAAGTAGTGGCAAATTTCACACCCTGGAATAGGATATTTTTTTCGGATGATTTATGGCCTGTGGAATTCCTGCTCTCAGCAGTACTATATGGACCCTAGTGACCTTCAAAGAGGGAGTGAGTTATTACAAGGTCAAAAAGAATGGCAAGAGAAATTCTAATCAATAAGAACAAGACCCCCCCTTGCCTTTGTCAGGGGTTTTGAACACTGTCTTCCAGATTTTGTACCTTGTGGGAATTCACTTCTTCTTGATGGCAAGTCCCTCCCACAGGAAAAATCTTATGTGGCATGTCTGTGTTTTCAGTAGGACTTGATAAGGAATTTCACCTCACTCATGGAAATGCTGAGTTTGGATTTATCCCATCTCTTATGGAGCAAAATTTGAAGCACAAGCCTCGTATCTGGTTTCTCTGGGCAGTTGGTGGAGGGAGATAAGGACAGGATAATCTGCCATGCAGCAGTGTAACAGTGAAATAATCCCCTGGCACAGCTCTGCTGCTTTCAGAACATCAGGAACATTCATCAAAAAATGGGTAGGCTAAATTTGAAATTAATGCCAGGTTAATCATTTAGAGAGATGGCCCTTTTGAATGTTTTATCCACATGCACTGACAACCACTTCCAGCACAGGGCAGTGGGAATGGATGTGCACAGAGCAAGGAAATGCATTTTCACAGCACTTTGCAAATGTAACTCAATGATTTTATTTGACATGACTGTTCCCCAAAGACAGAAAATACATGCACACTTATTTTCTTTATTTGACAAATCTTTAATTAGAAAATCAGTCTTTTCTTTATTATAAAATTTCACAGGCTGATAAATCTTGGTAGGTTATAGAGAGAATACTTTTTCATGAACCTAATATAAAAGTTAAAATAAATAACAGCATTCATCAGATTATCTCTCCCCCCTCCCACTATGTTCCCAATTACAAAAAAAACATGTAGTCATTAATTTTTATTAAAAAAAATAGATGTATATTTCAGCCTTTTATGAATTGAAGGAATGATATAAATATTTGATGATTTATTAATCACTTTCTGTGACTGAATGGCAGGAGTGGAAACACAGCAGGCTTAGCTCTTTACCCATACATGGAATTTTAATGTTCTAAGCTCAGCAAAACAACAACCTGCAGAGGAGCACACAGCAAACTCGATGATTATAACACTGTCTTTTTAAAAACAAAACTCAGAGAGTTAATTAGCATGAAAACATTGAATTGATTACACAGTTGAGCTTGCAGTTTTATATTACAGATTTGCACTGGGGTGCTGCTAACGTGGTGCTGGTGTGCTGTGCTGCCTGTGAGGTGTGGGCAGGCCCATGGATCAGGATGCTCCAGATGAATTCACACAGGACTGACACAAAGAGACTTTGACTAAAGGTGCAGGACCATGACCTGGACATTTTTGACATTTTTACAAAGCTGCATCAGACGTGGTGACCACTGCTGAGCTCACCCATGCACCCACATGCAAGGGCACTTGGAAATGGCCCAAAGTTTGTTTACAGCATGTTTACAAAGCAGCTGCTTCCCTGGAAAGAAGAATCTGAGTGGTGGAATGAAATCTCATATGAAAAATGAATATACAGTATCTACATCACCTTATGATCCTCATTAAAACGACAGTTTATCATTCATATCTAATTAATAGAACAGAGTCTAAAGTCTGGGATTTCGTATCTATTTTGCATAGTCCATTTAATACCCGGTATTTTCTCACTTGCATGATTAGAGTCTAAGAGAAACAGTTAAATAAATACACAGTCATTTACATAATGTCACAGTTTATTTAAAGCATTTTGAAGCTGAAACGATGAAAAGAGGACTGGGTAAATTACTTGGCAAACTGCACATAATTTATTACTACACTGAGCAAGTATATTGCACTGTCTAAAATAGTCACTGTTAAATTACCAACTTTTAGACACTGTCTAGATAATTTTCTGTGATGTTACCCCCTTCCCCCAGGCTACAAATATACATACAGCTTTAAGTCTGGATTGTAATGGAAGCCCTACTGAAAATAATTATTTGTTGTCATCCCAAGTTGGGATCAGCAAAGAACATAGCAATAATGCAGCTCTTCTTGGCAGACACCTCATTGCTGATTCCCCTGTATGTATCCAGACCTCTTCTGAGGTGCATTTGTCAACACATTCTCAGACGGTTCTCTCAGCAGGCTTGTTCTAAAGCCCACTAATGGTCATCAAAATACTCTTGTTTCTAGGCTTCAGCCAAGTCTCAGGACGTGCATTAATTGATGTTTGTAGTTTTCCTGTTATTCCCTGGCAATTAGTTTGCTGATATTTGGCTGTACCCGTTGTTCCAACTGTTGGCTGTCATCAGAGGAGATTTTCTCCCAGAGAAATCCCTTCAGAATTGCACTCACCTCACCTCCCCCCTACATCTATGCATGAACTAGAACATCTGATAATTCATCTGGGCATGAACTAGAGCTCCCAAGCTTCCTTCCTCTTTAGCAGAGAGAAGTAGGTGTTTTTAGGACCATGAATGGCACAATTAATTTCTCCTGGGTTTTTTTCACCTTTGTTATGACACAAAGGATTGTGCTCAAGAAATGCTTGCTTCTGTCTTTTGGCCAAACATGGACTCTAGAAATGCCTCTAGTTTGGCCAGAAAAATCCCAGGTTCTCATGCTGGAGTGTTGGTTCAGGCTTATATGCTTGGCTTGGAAGTTTTAAAAGCAGTCATCATTTACTTGTCAGCACTGCTCAAGGTCGGACAAAGTTTAACTGCTGAAGCCATGAGGTTATTTATCTCAAGCATATTGAAAAGTCTGATTTTGACACTTTGCAGGAGACTGCCACCTTGAAATTGCACAGAGGTTCCTAATCATGTGTTTTGCTGGAGGATGAATTTGTCTTAGTTAAGAAAACACAGTTGGATCAGAGCTTCTATCAAAAAAGTAGAATGGAATTGAGTTATCTTTTTTTTTTTGGTCACTAATCATCATCAAAATAATCATCATTATGATGTACAGGTGGTTTGGCTGAACACATGGATGCATTTCAAGCTCTTCCACATGTTTCAAAATGCTGAAGGTTTCATAACTGCAAGTACTGTATACTAAAAAAATTTACATATTTGAACTTCTGATGTTAATGAGCCTGAAGTTTGGACTTCACTGAGCTGGTGCTCAATTTCAAACATGAAATTAATTTCAGAAGGTAATCTTTGTGTAACAAATGCAACACAATCTCCCTTCCTAATTTATGTCCTGAAATTCCAAAACAACAAGGAAAGGTCAAAATGAAAGAGCTCGGAAAGCATGGCATTATCTCCTCTTTGTCCTGAAAATATCATTAATAACTGAATGGATCCTGGGAAAGATTTGGACTAAAAATATAAGATTGATGATACCCTGGGTATTATTTTAGCATCTGTTCTTGTATTACTGCTCAGTCCATCAAGCTTTCTATAAAAGGCTGCATTCACTTATGTTCCAGTCAAGTTATACCAACAATTTTGGAAACTACCTTCTCTTGTTCCCCTACAAACTGATGTAAAACCCTGCAGAAGTCAAGGGGAGCATTTCCAACAGTTCCAGGAGGCTGTGCAACAATCCTCAGTGCAAGGAAGTGAAATACAGGATGAGCCCAAGTGAGAGCCTCTATCCAAAAGGACTCAAGTCTCAAAAGCTGGCACATAACAAATCCTCTCGTAAGCTTTTGCAGGACTCAAGACATTTGGTGTTCATCCACTCTAGGGATGGCCATGGCACACAGCATGCAAAGAGTGTCTCAAACAGCTCTTCATCAAACATCAGGCACACTGCCCCTAGGAGAGCATAATCTAAACTATTTCATAAAATGCTGGGCATTTAATGCTCAGTGGTAATCAATATTGGGAAATGCTGGAGCACAGAAACAGAAAATGAGGAATTTTCCATGTGAAATGTACAGGAGACATCACCCTTTGCAATGCATGTGCTGAGAAAGCAGAACCTTTTGCTGAATCATACTGTAAATTTTCATCCTCACAGACCATGAACTAAACTCTGGGTCATGAGCTAGTAAAATTTATCATTTGATTACAAACAGCTTTTAAAAATATATATATATACACACACATAAATTAATCATTTATTTACATTTGGCAATAAAACATGAGGTTGCTCATCCATTATTTATCCCTGCAGTGGAAAACCAGAATGGGGATGCAAAATTTCACTGAAACTTTTCTTGCTTGTGCTGTACAACATTTTGTTCTGAACTAAAATCCCTGGAGTCCCTTCTCCCTTAAATTTTGATCCAGAGCAATAAGCAAAACTTCTGCACAGATGGGAAAACACATGGTACTCCTTGCCCAGGCTTTCAAGCAGAGAAGAAATGGCATCTTGCTCCTTTATTTTTGCAATCTTTTTGGGTGTTCTTTGTTTTATTTTTGCTGAGAATAATCTAATTTCACCTGCCACAAGAGAAAAGGGAAGATAATTATGAAAATCAGAGGAAGATGTGAGGGCTGAATCCCTGCTTATTTTTGGCACAATAAATCTATTGCTGTTAAATCCAAATATGGTAAATTTTACCAACAGTGAAGCAATATCACATGGGCAAGTTGTTGTGGGAATTTTCATAGGCAACTATTACCAGTGATTTCTCAATGGTTTTTTGACCTAAATCTGTGTCTTTTTCCACCTCTCCTCCCAAGAGCTGTAGCTGCCTTTGAGTATTTTTGTTTCAAGAAATCCTAGATATCAGAGAGCTGTGAGTTCTGCCCTGTCCTTGTCCTTGGAATGTGCTGTTTTATCAACACTTACTTTTCTTAAAAATGGCATGAAAAATTGGTATTCTGTTGGTTTTGACTATGTAGTAATTATTATCATTTATTATTAGTTTTATTCCTAAATCCTGAAAGAGATGGATTAATAAATTATTAATTTTTGTGTGTTTGAAGCATTTCAATACTTTTCCTGAAAATATTACATTTTGTTTGTTGAACTTAAATTCCTTCAGTCCTTGTCCTTGGGACATTTCCCTGGAATTGCTTCAGTCTCCTCTTAGGTGTTAGAGTTTCAGCATCCTGACTGGCTCAAAGCTGGGCTACCTCTCATTCAATGGCAGCACAATTCCCATGGGATTCAATGCTCCCCTGGCCCCTTTCTTAGGGAGATTTATGGATCCACCACCTTGGCAGCCCTCGGGAGGGGCCATTTGGCTGCAGAGCTTGACCAATACATGGTGGATAGAATTTTGTAGAACAGCTCCTCAAGGAAAATCATCAGCAGCTGGGGTTTAACCAGCTGATGTTGAGGAGTCAGTTTGTGGCCCGTGATTTGGGAAATCTTGCCAGCTCATGGTTAACAGCCTCGAGGGGAGCAGAAACTCCACTGCTGTCTTGAGGACACGGCAACAGCTCAACCAAGTTTTCCCACCTTTGGCTACTCAGTTGCTTGAATTTTTTCGAAATTTACACAGAGAAAACTTGATAGATTTTGCTGCTGAGTGCAGCAGGATCTTAGAATGGTTTGGGTATGATAATAGACTTATCATACACAAAACCCTTAGCTCTCAGCACCTCTGTGCACAAAGATTTTACTTTGTCCATGTGCAAACACACACAAAACATTTACATGTCCTTCTCAGGACAATAGATATCCACAGTGCCAGCAGGTAAATAACTGCACCCTTCCATGCAGGAAAAGAGTTTTCAACGGGTACCAAAGCAAACCTGGTTTGTTCAGGAGAAGCTTGTTTCAGAGTTAGGCAGAGTATTCATGTACTTACAGCCATGCAAAAGCTTTCACAGAGAGGTAACACCATGGGCAAGGTGTAAGAGCAGAGGGATGTGCACTCTGAGGAGCACATGAATATCTTTCTGAGACATAATCTCTGACAGGACAAAATAGTTTGTGTGCTTACAATGCCTTCAAGAAGCTGCTCATGCAGATTAACACACTAACAATGTACTCTTATTCTGTTCTTATCTACTATATCTCCCTTCACCTCCTCAATACACTCTTCACTGTGTTATCTTGCATTTCACACTTTATCTCTCTCCTGTCAAGGAATTATGTTTCTAGAAATGCCAGTCTTTCAGCGGCTAAGATGACATAAAAAGGAATTTCTGATATGCAGAGCATATCTAAAGCCTCAGATCTGTCTCCTCACATGCTCTAGAAATTTTGAAATCATTTGTTCCTGTTGATATTAGAGAAATTAATGGTGTCTGGACATAATAATCCAAGAGCAATGAACCACATGGCAAGTTTTCTCTGCCATTCCTGACAACACCATGGATGTATTTATTGCACCATCAAGTTTCTCCATTCCCTGTGGCCTGCACAGTTCCCTCATTTTTCAAAGGTTTTCATTTAAGATGTTAATTAAACCAGAGATGCCAGTAAAAATATATTCTTGACAGTGTCTCTTTGTGTAGAAATATTTTGTTTCTTCTGCCTGCTTGGTCTAATTAAAAAGTTCCCATTTTGCTTTGCTTTTCTTAAAGTTTATTGAGTTTTGGGTCACAGTGAAAAACTTGTTCCATTTCTTGGCTTACTCAGCTAAAAGGTACTCAGTGACTTGACAATCTTTGTTCTGCTCTTATTTATGTGGTTTTCAGCTCCTGGCTAAAAGCATTCAGGTACAGCTGTTCCCAAAGCTCCAAACAGAAGGCAGAGGTATAAACCATACAAGGGCATGGTTTTGTACCAAATTCCAAATGCTGTAGTGAGTGAAACCAAATCCCCAGGTCCAGATTGTGTCCACTTGGGAATGACCTAAAATGACAGTATGTGTACAAATAATTTCTCAAGAAGGAGCTCTGTCATTTCAAGGTGTAATCCAAAGATTATGGCACATGCTGAATGCTCTCAAGCCAGCAGTGAAGTCTCTGGAACAATTCCAGATGACCTGAGACACATCAGGACAGTGCTGGCCACCTGCAGAACAGAGGGGAGGAGGGCAATGTGCTACCCCAATATTAAAAACCTCTTGTCTGTAAAGGCTCTCTGCTTCATTTACAACTTTGTATTGTCCCTTGCCTCTGCTCCACCTACATCCAATTTCCACAGAACTGTCCAGCACTTTTCCCAAAGTGTTTTCTTTTTGAGCTCTTAAACTGTGATGTAATCAGGATTTAATTTTTGCTTGGATTTGTCTTGCAGGATACGGACTTATTACTTTTGAGGAGCTGATTGTGCAAGTGGGTCAGCTCGGGGAAGAGCTCTGTGCAATGTGACTGACTTCCCTGAATTTCTGTCTGGATCTAGGGAACAGAATTGGGCTTTTCCTTCCTGTTGATGAAAGTTGAGGGTTGAGACATCAAAGGAATTCTGTCAGGATTTTAGCAAAAGCTGCTTTAAGTTGACTTTACCTGCATGAATAATGGAACCTATACCTTACATTGTTAAAAATGAATGACTTTTTAAAAGATTAATGCATTTTTAACTAGCTTTGGTTCCCATTTCCTTCTGCAATACACTCTTCAAAAGCAGTGAAATTTATTTGCTCTATTTCAGTTTTATTTCTAGGCAATTTCACATTTTTTTGGGTTCTCCCATTAACACTTGGATGGCCAGGATGTTTGATCACATCTAAGGATTTTTGAGTTCTCGATTAGATCCCTTACTGGTACAAAAGTGATGAAAGTACAAGCTCAGAAAAATGGGCTTCTTGAAGTTCTCTGTCTGGGGAGCTCCACTAACAAGGCAATCTCAAAGCTGCTGTACAGACAGGATTTTCAAAGCTTTTGCAATGATAAAAGTACATTTATACCAGATTTAAAAAAAATCCTAAACACTGAGCCTCAATGGGAGCCGGGCATCAGCTTTAGGAATCTGATAAAAAATCTACCTTGTTTGCTGACTTTTGTAGACATTGGTCACCTTGGGTCATTGATGCTTTGTGGAGGCTGCTTATACTTTTGGCAGTGTTTCAAGGGGGTTTCTGTTACATTGGAACTTTTATTTTAGTTCAGCCACATCTATTTTTAGTAAGTCAGCACATGAATCACATTTTTCAGGAACCGGCTGTCAAAGGACTTCTCGTTAGATTTTATGAGCAGGAGATCCCTTACAGTTCTGTGGTCTTAAAAGAACTATTCCTCTGGGAATTTCTCTGAAGAATTAAAAATAGAAAGTTGGCTGATTGAGAACATAAGTGCAAATTTATGCTGAGGATCTATTTATAACAGTTTTACCACATCATTTTGACCATCCTATTTAGAGAACTTGCTGTATAGTGTCACAATGAAATCTTAGGGAAAAACACCACTGTTTGGATATCAGGGATTGAATTAAATGCTTGAAAAATGAGAGAAAAATAACATACAGAAATACACAAAATTTATATGCTATCAAGCTGTCAGTTGCTACCAACTATATTCTCTTTAAACCGAGGCTTTTCCATTATAGGGATGTCAGAAAAAGCAATGATGAGATAACATGATTTGTATTCCATCCATGTGCTAATTGATTTGGGGAAGATTTTTAATGTTACAGTGCAGAAATGGATACATTTCTATTTAGAAAGGTGTCTGTCATCTTTGTGGCTGAATATGGATAGAGAATTTGTGGCAGTGTAACTGCATTTTTATGATCACAGTTATAATCTTAATTTACAGCAAAGGCTGAAACATTGCTGATAGCAGGAAAAGGATTTCAGTGAATGAATAATTATTTTGCTCGGTGGATGTAGCACAGTACTTGGTCTGAACTGCCTGTAAATATAAAAACGTGAATTTAGCTTCATTTGGAACTCTCAGAGGTCAAACCCTGCTCTCCATTGATTTAAATGTCAGGGGCAGTGTGGCTGAGCACAACCATCACTGATGACAGCATTAGATCTGCTGTCTACCATTAGATCTGCTGCTGGTGCTGCCTTTCTTACCCCCAGGCACATTTCAGAACTGCCTTTAGGAAGAAATTCTTGGCTGGGAGGATGCTGAGGCCCTGGCACAGGCAGCCCAGAGAAGCTGTGGCTGCCCCTGGATCCCTGGAAGTGTCCAAGGCCAGGTTGGACAGGGCTTGGAGCAACCTGAGATAGTGGAAGGTGTCCCTGCCCATGGCAGGGGGTTGGAAATGGATGAGCTTTAAGGTCGCTTGCAACCCAAACCATCCTATGACTCTGGGATATGCCTTGGGAGAAAGGGAAAAAGAAGGCTGAGAGAGTTAAATGAAATATGGATCTCACCCCTGGAGGCAGGACCTTCCCATCTCCATCCCTCACAGGATTGTGGTGTTTTCCAGAGGCTGTGGGGTCTGTGTGGGAAAGGGTGACTTGATGAATTTGGGGTGCTTGAGCCTCTGGGTCAGAAGGACTGGTAAGAAGGATATAGAAGATACCAGGAAAGTGGAGATATAAAAATGCAGACTATAGCCAGAGTGGGAATAGAGTTCTGAAAATGCCTGTGGGAGACTTTTGGTTTGAATCTGGAGAGAAGAGGGGATTTTGTTTGAGCCAGAGAAGCTGCTCCCTCCTGCCTGGAGGCTGTGCCTTTCACATGCTTTGTCTGTGAGAGACAAGGAGGCTGAAGAAATAGCAGAATTCTTTATTGATTTCTCCTGCCAACAGAAATGACTGCAACCTCCAAAATATGGATGATTGCCAGGAAGGGAAAGAAAAAAAATTAAAGCTCTCAAAATAGATCTATTCCTATCTCAATTTCTATTAACCATTTTTTTCCCCTTTTTTGACTGGTGTTAGACATTATAAATGTAGTAGGGGAGTGAATTTTCCCTTGCCTTCTGCTGCTGCAGATTTACTCATACTCAAAGGGTTGTGGACTTCTTCAGAGATGTACTCTTTTAAGATGTACTCTGAGAAAATGATTAGTACTGCAAACTTCCAACCATTTGTTAAGAAATATATGCAAACAGCTTTGAAAGAGAATTCTGAATAACGCTGAAATTATTCTGAAAACACTGGAGCCTGGAGAGGTTTTCTAGAATGGAATTCTGTATTGCCACAGGTGCACAGTTTATTGGGTAGTCCTAAAACCCAGATGTTTAGCACTATTTTTCAGGGGTATGTTTCAAAGCTCTTTCTGCTTACCTGTGCTGACACCATTACCCGCTCAACATCTCGTGGTACTTTGACCAAGAACTAAAGACATCAGGTAAAATCTGAGCTGGTCCACACATACTCAAAGGACTATATTTTGTCAGCTACTTAGGAGAGACAGTGATCTGCATAGCACAACAGAACAGAGATATATGAGCTATATTTACCTTATCTGAAGACAGAAGAAATAACAGCCTTATCTATGTAATCAGTCATAAGTCATAAGCTTCAAATTTGCAGTCATCACGATTCATTAATTGTATCTGACATAATTCCTTCAGCAAAAAAACCACCACAGATACAAATTTTCAAGTCTATTTGAAATTCTGGTAAAACAGGATACTGTATCATGTGGGCTGAAAAGATGGCACTTTAACAAACAGAAACATTGAGTCTTCTAACAAGAAGCCAAGAAGAAGTAACAGCATGCTATGGCAGCTTCTCTGCACCACCAAATTTAATTTTTAGCTTTGTAGTTTCTTTTCCTCAACCAAGAACAAAGCAAATCTCATTTGCAACTGGTCTTTGTTCCTGCCTTAGAAGGAATTAAACACCCAGCTACTTACAGTTCAATAAAGTCTTCAAATCCTGTGTGAACGAAATGAACAAAGCTCATAAGCACACGTTCTCTCCTACAGACACCAGTGGGATGGGAGCATGTGCTTGGAAGGAATGGGTGAAAGTGGGAATATCTGAGCTTGTAAAGCTATTGCAGGCTATGGATACCAAGTTAGTTGTAGAAGATCTGAGCAAAGGTACTGGTTTGATTTTGAAAATGGAATGTTTGTGCTGGTGTGTGTGTTACTCACAGGACAGCCTTGTTCCAACACAGGAGGGATGAGCTTCAGCACAGGGCTGTGCTGGCACAGCTCTGCATCTGTGCTTGCAAACTGCTTTGTCTCCTCAGCATCACAGCACTACTCAGTGCAGAAATCCCCTCTGCAAGGCTGTAGGTTGGTACAGACTTGGAATTCAGTAAGTAAATTCCCTTGCATACTATAGGATGAATCCAAGTAAACTATGCTTATGTTAATCAGTGAAGTTTATTCTACTTTATGCCTGATTTTGCTATCTAATTTACATCATTTTCAAACTTGGCAGCAAAAGCTAAGGGACTGCAGCTAGAGTGATAAGTAGCAAACCCATGGCCATGCAGCTAAGAGGACATTTTGGGACCTTGCTGTCAAGCCTTGGACTGTTCAGATTTACTTCAGGGAAGTGTCAGTTCTGGAAAGCCCCTGAGAACACCTGCAGGAGCCTTCAGCTTCAGAAAGTGGTGGGGAAAAGCTGCTTTAGGCTATGATACAGAACTGACTACAAGCAGCAATGACTGCCTGATGAGACTGAGCTCTTCTTGCTCCTCCAGCTCAAGGGAACCTTGGAAATCTCAAGGGAAGACTTTCCACTCTGCATCAGTGATTATGCTTTCAAAATGCCATGGATTTGGACACAGAGGAGCAATGCAGAGAGGAATATGTTGCCTTGGCTTCTTCCTTCCTGCCCCTCAGTTCTTGCATATCCAGTTCTCCCCAATCACAGAACAAAGACATCTATAGGATGAAAGCAAAAGAATTGTGCCCTGGATCCTGAACTCAGTGTTTTTGTATTCCTTTGGAATCAGCTGGATGCTGTATGTCTTCAGTTGAAGATTAGAAGAGATTGCAATGGTTCTGAATGAAAATGGCCAATGTCAGCACAGTATCACACAGTAGATAACTTCCAGAATAGAGATGACCTCCTTGTCTATCACAGAGCAAGAAGGATTATGGGATTCCAATTTAATGTGATAAAATGTCATCACAAACATGAAATTTTAAAGCCATCACTCAATATTTATAATTAGCCTATGGCAAACTGCTCTGAATACTAAAGCAACTATAAAAGGTGAAAATTGTCTTAATTAGGAAAGATGCAGAAAATGTGTGAGACTGACTCGCGTCAGGGAAGGCTCCAATTAACCTGGCCCAGATTGAGATAATTAAGAGGGCAGCTCCAATTGTGTAAAGAATTAAAAACTTCTGGTGTGGTATCAGGTCTTGTATTTTTCCATCCCTGGGCCTGCTCTTCAGTGATACCTTCAGGCACATCATCTGTTTACATAAAATTATTTCCTGAGCTGGCTGCCAAAAAACAGACCCACATCCAGCAAGCCCTGAGGATACTCTGCAAACCCTTTTGGTTGTTAACTCTTTCAGTGAGTATTATATGTTCAGCAAGCTTTCTGCCTGGATGCTACACACACCCATTCAAGCTCCTGTTCAATACTGTTTTGGGGAAGTTTAGACCAGAAGGATTGGTAAAATTACTTCCCTAGACTAATAAAAAACAAGAAACTTTCTTTCTATGTAGAGGAATCTTGTGGACACACCACCTCACAGTGGGTCTCTGATCATTATAGCTGAAAAATTGCTCAGCCTGGACAGATCCTACACCTAAAAAGTTCTGTGGCTGCCTCTCATTGAAGAAGTGAATGGTCTTCAAAATGTGAATGGTGGTTAAACTGTCACTTGTCAAGGGAAGATCGCACAAACTCCTTCAGGTCCAGACCACAGGAATTCTGTTTTGACCTGTCCTGCCCTGCTGATCACTGTGCAAACCCAGGCTGCTGCAATGGGTGTGGGAGCCAAAGGTTCATTTAGTTTTAAGAGCAACAGAAAAGTTACCACTGATAATGAGGGCAACAGGGATTTCTGCACAAGCCATTCACTCAGGCACTTACTCAGCTTCTCATAAATATTTTGTTTGTATCCCATACTCTAAAACTCAGAAATGTCTGTGTGAGCTGCAGCCAAATATCTGAGATACATGCTAGAAAAAGGCACTAAGTAAAGGAGAAACAGAGGAAAAGCAATCAGTGCAACTGCATCATTCCCAAGTGAAATGTAAATTGCAGCTAGAAATCCAAAAGTGGCCATGAATGAAATGGCAGAGTAAAATAGGCTCAAACTTTTCCACTCTCTCATATTTCTACAGGTACCACAATCAGCCAAAATACAGGTCAGTTCTTGGCAGGTGATGGGTTGTTACAGCACCAATAATACCTCTGGAACACTCAGTTTTCTGTGAGAAGCTGTGCCAATCCTTTGAGCTGAGGAACATATAAATTTCTTTTGTTGCACCATGAGCTCACAGAAACTTCAATGCCTCCAATCCTTTGTCTGTCTGTGTGCTGCCAGGAAGGTGCCACCTGACTTTCACACTATTCATGGATTTCAGAGGTGCATGGGAGGCAACCAGCAACTCAGAACAGATCTAAGATCCATCCATCACAACACCACCAAAATCCAGCACTGAGGGTATGAGGGAGGTGTTTGCATAATAACAACAATGAACATAATTTTTTTTTGGAAGAACTAAAACCAAAATGTCAATCTGTATAAAAAAAATTACTTAATTGAAAGTCTTAATTGTGATACATTAGCAGGTCCAAAGTTATGTGTTTGTGTGTTTTTTTCATATTTAAATCCATGCTGCTTATTTCTCACATTAAATTGATCTACATTTGTTTTGCTTTAAAAAAAAACCCTACAAATAAAATTAACTGGAACTATACTATTATTGTTATTACTTTTAGACAAGAACTGGCTAAAATTCTGGAATGAGAACTGCAGTTTTCAGTGCAAATTTGGCAGACCAGAAATAAAATGCTACAGAAGTCTAGAATACAGGTTGGAACAACTGTCTTTATCACTGGAGGGCAGCATAAGTACCAATATAAGCTAAACTAGCAAAACCCCAGTATTTTCAGCTGTTACTTTATATGCCAGAACAGTAACTGCTGCTTCTTCGTTGCCAACTACAAACAAGAGATGCTGCAGCCAGCAGGTCTGACCTGCCTCTGAAAGATTTGTTGTCACTAATTTTACTTTATTGTTGTAATTTCCCAGACCAAACCCAGGTTGGGGAGGAAGAGAAACTTACCATGCCTAGACAACTCCTGGCAGTGAAATTTGTTTGCAAAACTCATATTAAACTTCCTTCACCCCTCCCCCCCCAATTTTAACAGCAAATATATTTGCCAAAGCCCTCATCATATTATGGCTACTACCAAATTTGCATGCAGTCTCAACCCTTTGAGATCTCTCTCTTAGAGGTTATCCAGACACAGACTACCCTGTTTCTAGGAGCTCAGCAAGTTCAGGGCCTTGCTGGTTGAAATGAGTCTCTAATTGTTCTATTTGCAACATGCACGGAAAATTTGGTCAAAGTTTTCTATGTCCTTGGCAACCAAGAGGAGAAATTCATGCCATGGTTCTAGGCTACCTTTTCTTATTCATAACAATTTAGGCAATTTCTGAACTATTCCTTGGAATACCGTGAAGAAAACCTTTTCATTCTCTAGGGTACTTCTGTAACTTTGGGTCAAATCTGCATCCACCCTCATGAAAATGAAACTAGCACAGAATCAATACAAGCAGAAATTGCACGACCTAGCTCAGGCCAGGAGAAATACAATCATGGAATGGTTTGGGTGGGAGAGACCTTAAAAATCACTTAGTTCCACCCTTCCTTCCCATGGGCAGGGACACCTTTCACTAGACCAGATTGCTTCAGCCCCTCCAACCTGGCCTTGAACACATCATTGGTTCTCTGCTTCATTCACCTTGGCAGATGTCAGCACTTTCTCCCAAATAAAGCTGTGTTAGTAGCTATGATGTGGTAGAGGAAAATTCTTTTTCCTCTTGAAATAAATCTGTTAGAAAAATAATAGAGATTTGCTACTTTTTACCCACCTAGTTAAATGAAACAAAAATGGTTCAGGTTGGAAATGACAACTGGAGGACATGTAGTCCAACCTCCCTCCGTCAGGGCCCCTTGGAACATATTACTCAGGATCATGTTCAGATGACTTTGGAGTATCTCCAGAGAAGGAGATTCCAAAACCTCTCTTGGCAATCTGTTCCAGGGCCCAATCACCCTTACAGCTAATAAGTTCTTGCTCACATTCAGGTGAAAATTGCTGTGTTGTGTTTTCTGCCTGTTTTCATTTGAAAGGAAACCAGGCACATAATCTTAGCCCAGTACATTCCCTCTAGATGGGGGGTTCAGGATGCAGAGACTTGAAGGCAAAGCACAAATATTCCCACTTGCACTGGATGGAGGAATGTGAGGGAATGTGTGAATGATTTAATGTGTCCTTAGAAACTCCAGGGTCTGAGAGATTCTCCTGCTGGAACCTGCACTGTCAAGAGCAAGAGAAGAGGCAGCACAGAGTCAGGGGCAGATCTCTGAGCCATGGGTGCACTGTGGGCAGATCGCCTTGGTCTTCCCAGAGATGGTCAAGAAATCCTGGGAAGGATTGCCCCATGACTTTGCACTGGAAGGGCTTGAAATTCCAAATCTACCACTGTGGGAAGAGGAGCTGGGAGGTACCAGGGTTGTGAGGAGAGGGGAGAAGGCTGAATGAGAAAGCAAGAAGAATCTTGGTGAGAAAGGATCCACTGGCAGAAGTGTTTGGTGAGGAATGGAACTGGCTCATGTTCTGGGGAGCCCATGATGTAGCCAGCTCTGCCTGGGAAATTGAAACATTTGGTTGCATTTCACACAGCTTCAGGGCACCTGTAAATTGCCTATCTGCAGATAATCAGTGAGGGACCATATGCCAGCTCAGGGTTGCCAATTCCCTGGCTCTGACCCACTCTTCCCAAGTCCTGAAATGCCCTGTACCTCCTGTGAGAATGGAGGTGCCAGTTCCTGCTGCTGCCCAAGGTCTTAGCTCCACATTTGCTCTCAAAAAAACCCTATTCATTTCCTCTAAATCTAAATGTAAGGCAACAGGCACCTGACAGAATGGTACTGTAATATGGATTAATACTGAATATCTTTCTGTTGAAGAAGGGGAAATTCTAACATTTAAGAGCAACATTTTATTGAAGAATTCAGTCTTTAAAAGACATAAGTATTTGGTATAGAATTTAAAACTCAGTAAAAGGCTGTTATACAAATATGGTCATTGTTGAATCTTGAAAAATGTTAACAGTTTACAGCAACAAGGGAGCTTTACAAGGGAGGAAAATCAATATTGACTTATGCTGTTTATCTGTAGCATAGTAGAGTTGCCTGCACCTGAGAAATCCCAGTAATTAAACATCTAATCTAAATTCCTACCAAAGAAAAAAAAAAAGGTTAAGCAAATTCTGCAACTTAAAGGGAGGTAGAATATCTGACCATTATGGGCTAAAAAAAAAGATCAAGCATTGCATTAAAAGAAGGGGCAAATGGAAATAAATAATGGAAAAAGTGACCTGCAGTTTCCTTACAGAACCTGCTTAATTTAGCCCCTGTTTTAGTAACTCTTGGCTGCTCACAGCTGCCTTGTTTGTGCTGCTCCAGTCACTGAGCTGCCCTCATGGAGCCCTAATGGCCCACCCTAACAAAGAGAACAGTCAAACTGGTCACTGCCCATCACCCCAAAGCTGCTTCTCAGCGTTTTCATTGCAGTTACAATAAACAGAGATGCCTCAGAGGCGTTAGCCTGACCCCATTTTATGCATGTGCCTTCAAGTTTATGAACTGGTTATCCCAGACTATTCCCATACTATTCCCCAGCTCTGGCAGCTGCTGCCAGACTCGTGCAAGGACCCTCATCCTAAAATATCCATCTGAACTCAAGGAATTGCAGTGCATGTTCCTCTCCTTTGACTGTAGCCTGGGAGGAGACACCTCTAATATCTGATTTTTGCATGTTCCTTTCCATCTGGTCATGTGCTTCCACAAAGAGTCGTCTACAGGCATCCCAGGGGAACAGTTACTTCACGTTTTTCATTAGACTCTTAAATGCTTATAGAGCCTCTGTACCTACTGAGTTCATGTTTTCAGGCAAAGTTTTTAGAAAAGCTTTGCTCTTGGAAGAAACAGATTAGTTACACTGAACCTTTCTAAGGGTTTTGAGGAAATGTCTGGCTTAAGTTCTGTTTCCTTTTCAGATTAGAATATCAGTTTATCCCAGTCTTCAGACTGGAAAAGACTTATATGCATGTCTTTATATGCATCCTGATGGCTCCACTGAAGCCAATGGGATTATTCACCGTGTTTATGGCTTGGCAGTTGCATTTGTTTTTGCACAAATGGGGACTTGATTTCTCTTCCCAGTGTATATAAGTGTTCCTTACCAGATGCAGCCTCAGGACTTGTGATTCTCCACTTCTGTCCTATTTATGTCACCATTCATATTTAATTTAATTAAAAAGCAACAGATGATGCCATGACAAATTTTACACTAGGCACAAAGCCTGCTTTATTTTTTTTTATGGTGGGTGTTATTATCTTTTTTATTGGCAAAGCTGAATTTAACTTCATTGAGCAATTCCTGTCTTATTCATAACAGAGGCATATCCAGCACTTCTCTAGTGTGTCACTTGAAAGAAATAATGAATTACATTAAATGAAAAGTTTCATTTTTTCTTTTAGAAATGAGCTTTAACATCACAAGATACTGTATTCTCATTCTGAGTCAAATATCTTGCTATTTTTTTCCAGAAAAAGTGCTCAGCAAGGCTTTGTTCTTGCTTGAGTGTTGTATGACTGTAACAAATCACTAAAATATCCCTGAGATGTCTTGCATCAGGGAAATTGAAACCCTGAAAAATATATGTGCTTGGCACGGTTTTTCTACATATTGTGAAATTGCTACTATAATTGTAGAATTTAGTATGTTATGGGAAAAAGAGGCTTTTCTTTTAAGGCCTCTATTTCTGCAAAGCTTCTATTTAACTTGAAACACAGAGATAAGTGCATCCTTATTTAGCTCAGTATTTAAACACATGCTTAAATTTAAAGATGTCCCAGTCCATAAGACTTTAGAATTTGATTAAACTAAATCATTTACTTGAGTACTTTGCCAGATGAAGATCTTCAGATATAAAATATCACTGTAAACCTAGGCTGAATTGCTGTCTAGATTTATAACTTTGAGAGGAAATCAAGCAATGCCAGGATTGCTCTGCAGCCCTGAAGGAGGATGATGTGGTCTCTCAGTGTCCATACTATAAAACAGTCCTGTAGTCTAAAAATTGTGTGACTGCAACTAAATTGTCTGGTGGGAATTGTCCCTTGGCCATGCCAGCATCCAGACTGTGCCAGGTGGGGACAGAGCTGGTTTTCTGGAGCAAAACTGTGCCAGGGACTTCTCTAGATATTTAATAGCTTTGAAGATTAAATTCCAACACCTGTGTCATTACAAAACCTGGAATCACCTGGTGTTTATAAGATGCACCCTGAGTTCTGTGCTTCAACTTTATCATACCCAGGACTTAGGACAGGCTCCGTGATGCTGTTCAGGAGCAGTGTGGCTCTCTGAGGTAGTGAGTAGAGAACAAATTCTTATTCAGGGCATGCTACTGTCCCTGTTTAAGCTTTCACAGCTGGATGAGCCCTCTCTGAAGTTCTCACACAGGTACAATAGCAAGGCTGACTCCTTGGCCACTCTTTGCTTTTCCACCTCATGGTGAATTCAGAACTGAATTTTGCAATGACCCCTTCTTTTTCCATAGAGGAAAAATCACACATCTCGCTAATCCTACATATTTAGTGTTTGGGTCTGCATGTTGGGAATTTATGCCTGGGGAGGTACATACTAACCAATGCTGTCCAAATCCTGCAAAATCTCCCTTGACATGGAGCTGAAACCAATGGGATTTCATCCAAGAGAATGTCTGCTTCTGGCAGACAGGATGTTTTTGTAGGTCAGGGATTATCTTCAATGTGATAAGTGTGAAAAAAGTTCAGTCCTTATTGACGAAAGAAAATAAGATCAGAGGAGTATCAAGTCAGAATTGCAAGATGTTGCGGACTCAGATTTCTCTGTTCATGAAGACTTTTACTCTATTTGATTGACATCTCTATTCAAATTCCCATGTAAAAAATGTGTATCCCTGACTACATCTAAAATATTTCATGCCCTATTCTCAAACAGCTTATGGAAAGAAAAATGATGCTTCTTGTCCTTTACAGAGGAACTTAGTGCAATATCCAACACACAGATGGGAAACTGGGAAGTAATCTCAGAGTAGAGGGCTGCCACACTGCCTTACTCTGGGATATTTCCCTTCTCCAGCAGAAGCTGGGCTGATCTGTTCATGATTTTGCTATGCAACTGTTCTATCTGGGTAGACTCTGATGTGCTGATAATGCCCACCTGGTGAAGGAGGTGATTACCAATCCATGTAAGGAATACTGCCTGGAGCATCCAGCAAGCTGATGCAAAGGGGTTGGAATCAAGTAGGGCAATGCTTAGGTACCAATCATTTTTCCATAGTTAAGGCTGTATCAGCCTTCCACTAGAAGTATTCCACTAGAATACTTGTTTCCAGAGGTTTGTACCATTAAGCCTGGAAAATGTGCTCTGGACAGAAATTTTATGAGACATTGTTCCAAGCAGGGGCAATAATTTCTTTTAGAGGGCATGAAGAAATGCCCATATATTTTTGTTGCTGAGGAAGAAAAGCAGGGAAAAACTAGGCATTTCTAAGATAAAAGTGTGCTGAAAAATAAATGCCTAAAGTAAATGAATCAAAAGTGGAAGTTTATGAGATAAAAACCTCATAAAAATGGAAATTTAGGCTTAATTTTTTCAAAGTTTTCTTACAGACACTTTTCTGTCTGAAGAAAGTATTTTTCTATTTGGACTTTGTTATAAATTAGTTAGGTCTGTACCACAGGCTGCACTTTGAAGCATAGAAACATCTTCTATTTATTTCAACAGAGTTATGCTCTCAGAATTTTCAAAAATAAATAGGGAAATTTTGAAGAGGTTGAGAGCACACAGAGAAGAATAAAGTACAAAATAAGTTGAGCTGCAAAAAGAAGATAGCCTCAGGGAGCAGGAAAGAGAAACTCTGTTTTAATGAGGAAGAAGGAAAAAAATGAGAATAGTGTTGTGGACACACTGGTATGTCAGAGAAGAAACAAAGAGAGCTAGGAAAGATGAACCACTTCACATTTATTTGTTTTCAGCAGGGTTTTGACTGCCTGTGTGGGAAAGAAAGCCAGATCCTTGTATCTGACCTGAACATCCATAACCCACCTCAAATTTGTGGTTAAAGATGTTTTGCATGGCTATGGGTAGGGTGAGCAGCCAAGTTTCACATTGGATCCTTTGCTTTTAAACCATGAAGGAGGTAGAAAGAGATGGAGAAAGGGTTGAGGGAAAAAAAGTTGGGAAAAGCCTCTAGTATTAAAAAGAAAAGCTTCCAGAAAATTCTTTTACCTCACTGCCATATCAGAAGAAGAATTTACACCTCTCCAGTGTTGGTCAGGTGAGGTGTTGTGTGGGGCTCTGTAGTGAGAAGTGGGAATCTTTCAAAGAACACCTCTAAAAAAATGCCCTTAAAGTCTTCTTGGTCAGAGGTGTACCAGCTTGTGTCAGCCTGTGAGCTGCTGTGGTCACAAATTCCAAGTTACTCCTGGGAAAATGATGAATTCCTGCACTCAGCATAGGGTTTGTACCAGGGGTTCATGGTATTGCTTCTCATGAGAAGGCAGAGAGAGAACAAGAGGGGCATTAAATACCTGTACTTGAATATACATGTACACTGTACATGTATATTGTACATTTAATGGACAATACCTGTACATTAAATACCTGTACTTGGATCTTTCAGGTCTCACCCACACACAGCTCTGCCAGGTAAGGAAGCAGTTCTGAATCTCTTCCCCAGGAGTTTGTGAAAACAAACATGGAATCCCTCTCTTGCCGAGGTTGAACAACCTGTACTGCCTTGGTGTGTGACATTGTTTATGCAAGACTAGGGTGAAAAGAATAATTTTATTTGACAGATGAGGTGCTTTCCATATCCAGTTTCCTTTCCTGTTCAAATGCTTTTTGCCTGTGTGAGAAGTTATGAAAGAAGAATCAAAGCTTTATCTGTCTATAATAATTTGGTTACACTCCAAACAATGTTTCACCTGGTTTCCACTACACCTTAATTTTCTCAGCTCTCCCCAGTATCACTGTTTGTTTAAAGCCTCGTTGGAGGAGGTGCTGCCTCTTTGTGAAGAATCCCATTTCCTCAACACTACAGCATGTCTCCTGCTCACTGACTGCCTAACTTTGCTTCCTTACAGTGTTTCCTAGGAGATCAAATGGGAGCTTGAAGTACTCAAAAACCTAGTGTTGCAATGAAAAATAACTTATTAAAGTTTATAATTACTGAAAAATTAATCAGAGACTTAGCATGGTACTTGCATAAAGACAATAAGCCAAGCTCTTGTCATAGTGAAATATGGAATAACTACGTTGAAATAAATCTTAATTATGCTAGAGTTACTACTCAGTGTGACTTAATTAGGAGTAGAGCAGTGAAAGCCTTTGGGGAAAAAAAGAATGCTGATTACATAACCACTTAACTGCATATTCTTACTTCCCCCCTGGTTCTTTTCTCTCCCATCAGAGAAAATTTCAAAACTTGAGTTGTTCAAGGAACTTGAATACATATTAACACATGGCAGGTTACATTCTAAATAGGAATTGTTTGAAGTAAAAAGTTGAGAACGATAACCCTGAAGATAATCTCTTTAAATTATGCATGCAAGGTGTTATGCATCCATATCTACCTTGACCTTAAAGAGTGCATTGCTTTGTTAGGCAATAAATTTATGAAACCTAGAATGGTTTTAGTTGGAAGAGACCTTAAAGACCATCCAGTTCCAACCACCTGCAATGGGCAGCACACTTTGCTCTGCTCCATGCCCTGTCCAACCTGGCCTGGGACACAACCAGGGATGGGGCAGCCACAGCTTCTCTGGGCAACCTGTGCCAGGACCTTCCTACCTTCATAGTAAAGAATTTCTTCCAAAAATGTAATTTAAATCTATACCAAATACTGGACTACAGAGGTGAAGAGTTTAACTAAAAAAACAAAACAACAAAACCAAAAAACCCCCAGAAGATTAGATTAAGATTAAAACAGCCCACAGAGCAAAGTGTAAAGAAATAGACCTTCATTGCAGCCCCCAAGTGCAGCATGCAACTATGGCTATAGAGTATAGACAGATATACTGTTCAACAAGCACACTAGCAAGGTAAGAGGCTCATTTGTCATGGTATCACTTCTTACCAGATAGAAAACATGCAAAGTCAAATATATCGTGGCAATAAATCTGTTGACTTCAACAGAGTTATCTCAACAATGAATTCAAAGCAATATACTCTGAGGGAATGAAACCAAACCAAGCAGGAGATGCTCACAGGGTTCCTGGAAGATTATCTAGACCATATATAAAATCAGACATTAAAGGAATATGCACAGTATTGCAGGGGATTTATGGTAACTGGGGAAAAAGGTGTGCAATGAAGATCCAATATGCAGCACCTTATCAGAGTGTCAAATTGCTTGGCATGAGCTATGTGCTTTCTTCACAGGTGCTTATGCAGCTCCAGTTAAGCTGAAAAGGTGCTGTAGAAAAAGGTATAATGTACTGAAAAGAATTGAAAGAAAAAAGAAGTAAAAACAAATAGAAAGAATTAAAAAATATGGACTCTCCATCCCAAAATTATTCCAGTTTTCCTTCTTCCACAGAGACTGATCTATCTGCAGAAGTAAAGGCTGCACTGGTCTGTTTTGGTGGATGTGGAAATTGGTTGAAAAAATAACAAAATTACATTATTGCAAGATGTGGTTTGTTTTCTGCTTCACTCCTGCATTGACAGAGAAATAAAAGTTTCTAATCCCAGTGTGTGATCAATATTTGGTGCCTGTTATACAAGTGCTACTGCACATGCATGACACTGAGAGGAGTTGGTTTGACACCTCATCGAATTCTAGTTCATTTGTGTGAGCCCACCTTTAATAGTGACATTTTCTGATGTCTTGGCTTACTATTCTCTGCTATGGGAATTCCAGTTTTTTAAACAATCTGTTGTGCATAAAACTTCATAAGCAAAACATAAAATTTGGGCTGAGTTATTCCTGGGACTTATCCCTAAAATTGCAGCTTGGGAGGCATGTTTATAATCTTTTATCTTTCTCTTGATATTTTGTCATTTTAAGTGGGGTTAATCTTCCCAAGCCTGGATGAGTCTGCATTGCTGATGTCTGTGTTTGGACCAATTGCTGAGCTTCCTTGATCACTGATGGACAGAAATCTGCATTTTAAAGAATGTGATTAATTTACTCCTAATATACAACTGTAAAATGGATCAGAAGTGTCTGTCACTCTCTTATGGCCATAAAGGAATTTCCTATATAAATATCTACATTGCTAATATCTGAAGTTAGGTGAGATGAATCCTGGCTTTGATGGCTTTGGAAAGTGCTATTTCCCTCAACATAATGCATGACAGACATCCCTGGGATACATCTGGGCAGTACAAGAAAAGACCAGGAATTTCCCAGCTGACACCTCCAGAAGTGATAACCAAGGGTCACAGTGCTGCAAAAATCCAGGTTTTGTGTGGGCAGTAGAGGAAATCTAAAGAGAGGCCTGGGAAGCTTGACATTCACAATGGACTGTTCACAATAGGATGGATACTGCACAATGTCATCAAGATGCAAATCAAGGTCAGTAAAAACTTCCCAACTATAGACACATCTGAGCCATAACCCAACATTAAAACATCCCCTGCTTCTAAACCTTGCTGAACTATTTAGATCTCAGCTCTGTGTCTGGCCCTTGAATATTTTGGGTCAAACCAGTAACCTTGATGTAGCTACCCCTGGAGTTTAGATCTAGATTCAAACTTTGGAAGCTTTGCCTGTCTAGAAAGTTTCTCTCTCTCTAAGAGATGTTGCACTCAAAAGTTTCCTTGAACACTCAAGAGCTTTGACCACTCCTAAAACACAGAGGTCATTTTTGGCAAATGATAATGGCAAAGTACAGAAAATATAGAGAAGAGGTGAAATTGCATTCCTTGGAAAGAGAAGCAGCTCATGAATATTAGAACTGGCATTCAAATGGCTTTTTTTTTTGTACTGCAGGTGATTTTTTTCTGGCTCTCCCTAACCATGAAACAGTAGGAAGAGGTGAGACATCAAAGAATTAACATCTTGCAGAGAGCTTTTTAGTAAAACATATGTACACACCCTCGTCAGCAAACTCTGCAGGTTTGAGACTGAGTTATCAGCCACAAATAGACATGTATACACATTTTGGAAGGCAAACAGCTTCCAGATTATCTTTTAAAGATACCCACAAGTAGTACAAAGTAGACATAGACACTTCATATAGTGATATCTTTACATAGTGTCCTCATGGATACTATAGGTTCAGGAAGACATTGCTCATGGAGGTGATGCTATACCGTATTCCAGAAAGTAGAAAGCAAGCCCTTTTAAAATACTGAAAGGAGAGATCAACATGGCAAGAAGCTCCAGTGCAGAACTGGGCCAAGAGCAAACTGAAATGGCTAGATCTGTTTTCATCCCTTCACTTGGGCTACTAAGCTGAATAGTTTACAAAGCAGAGAAAGTCATTCATAGTCCTTTACAGTACAATTTCTAGTGCCACGTAGTAACTGAGGATTTACTGCACTCTCCTGTGAAATTTCAACTGCCATAACAAAGCTTTATGTTGCAGATGATCAACACTCAAATATTTAGGAACAATAATAACATTAAAAAAGACATTTCACCCTCCCCTCCCCTTCCCACAGGGGACCAATCTGTCTTCTTACAACTAGGGGTTGATCTGGCCCCATGCAAACCTTTACAAGGTGGTTTGTTTTAGAGCGTGGCAAGTTTTTTTAATAATGTTTTGCTTAAAGAAGGGGAAAATCCCACTTCCTGCAGCATATTGCAGGGACCAGCAAACATATCCCTTCATCCCTTGGACCAAATATACAATGATAATACTGTGCAGGTGCTCCAGAGCTGACTCAGCTGCCACGTGGTCACATTGTGCCTGTGAAATGCAATCCGTCATTACGTTTAAAGCACCTGCTTGATTAATATTCAGTATTTAATGTCAACACTGATAAATTAGGATTCAGAAGTGTTACACTGCAGGAACTGCAAACAGTGCTGCAGTGACGACGGCCTGGGTTAGTTTTGTGAGATCTGTTAATTCAAGGGGAAATTCATAATTCATAAATACCAAAATATGTGTATGGTATTAACTACCAGCTGTGTCCTCCTGGGAAAACAGTGATATTTCATATTTAAAGGAACTAAGTGTTAGCTTTCCAAATGGCTATGATTATTTCTTCTCCTGTATAAATAATACCTCTATCTTTTTGCCATATTTGCAATAATGCTCTAATTGTGGTGTTACAGATACACAATATATACTGGATTTGGGAAGTACTTTGGCTTAGATAGTTTTAAACATTTACTTCCCAAGTGCATAGGTTTCATCTGAACTAACTTGCTCAAGAAAATAAAAAATTACCATGGCATTTTCAATTTCTCTTGGTCTTGTAACCTTTTCTCTTTTGAAATATTGTTTAGTTTTCTTCCATGGACATTTTTTTTCAAACAAATCTACCTCTTCCCCTACTGTTTACTTAATGGTAGCACTTTTTTTCACCTTAGCTTTAGTCCTACATATGACATAATAAGCAATACCCATTAAAGCTACAGTTTGAGACTCAGGAACACTTAATGACCAACAGACTCTTCCCTGGTGGAGAATGAGGATTCAAAGGAAACATTTGAAATTATTTCACTTTCATTATTTTTGTTAAAAAAGTTTGCACCTTGAGGTGTCATGAATACCCCTTCTTGATCTTCCTTTGCCTTGTCAGACCTGGCCAGCACAAGCAGCTGAGATCTTTGCTCTATTTTCCCTGCATCTCTGTGCAACGCTTTTTTAAAAAGAGAATATACTATTATATTTTTCTAAGCCTTTCAGACTGCTGTAACATGATCAGGATTTTCCTGAATCTCTATGCATTCGATTTCTTCTCGTTCCTTCCTTTTGGCCCGTTTCTTTTTCTTGTGGTGCTTTTTGGAAGGTGGGAAAAAGGTTAGAAAGACGGGCAAAATAACAAAACAGTGCAGAAGTGTGCAACTGCCAGCAAGCAGCAAGCATTTGAACAGTGTGAAGGTCAAGTTTGAAGGCACAAAGAGAAGGGGGACCAACCCGATAAGAAAGGAAGAAATGTTCTGCAAAATGGCTGTCCCATGCTCTTGGAGGGAGTTCTTTATACACTGAGTTCGGGTGTGCTCAGTAGCTAATACAAATGTATAAAGCAGGGGTGCACAGTGATCTATGGCAAAATTCAAAGTGTAGATAAGGCACAGTATAGAAATGCAGTCCATGTCTACATTCCATAAGGTCATCAAGCCAAGGACACCCAGCTCTATTGAGGTGACACTGAGAATTAACCAGAAATTTCCCAGAGGGTGGATAACCAGGAAAAAGGTCAGTATCAACACCAGCAGGATGCCAAAACCAGAAATCAGGACAGGCATAGTTACTGATAAACCATAGTGGTCCATGAAAACAAAAGTAGGGTTGAACACTATGAACTTGATGCTCTGTATAAGAGAAAGTGGCCTCAGCTTCTCCAGCAATTCCACCGCTTCCCTCTGTGTGTTTTCACTGGTCCTGGCCACAAGGTACAAACGAGAAGCAATTATGTTGTTCTCATCTCCAGCTTTGGAGAAAATGATGTCATTTTTGAAGTGCTGGAATTCTGGCTTTTTTAAAAAGGAGCTCTGGAGGATGCTGATAAAGTCACTTTTGTTGGTTGCACTGATGTTACCCACTCGAAGGTATTGGTAATACTGTTCAATCCAGGACACAGTGTTGAACCCCTGGCTGAGTGTTTTTAGGTCTTCTTGCACGGTACCATTCCAGTACTCCAGAGGTTCGTAGATGTAGAAGCCTATCACGGGGCTGTAGTTGCTGAAATACTTTTGCTGTATGAGGGCATAGGAAACACTTGGGGACTCACTGGCAAGAAGGTTGATGATGTTGGCTCCATCATTAATCTGTAAGCACCCCATAAAGGAGAAAGAGGCATAGATGAGATACAGTATCACCACAAATGGCTTGACGTAGATGTTGGTAATCCACTCATTGTAGTGCTCTCGGAGGAAATGCTGGATAAAGTGGTGCTGGTACGGGTTGGTCTCGTGGTGGGAAGTGTGCTGATGGCCATCATTCATCATGGTCTGGAACCACACAGGTTTCCGGTCCAGGTACTCTGCTGAGGGGATTTTACAGCAGAAGATGCTGTGGTACCGGTTCTGCTCCAGCTGGCCAGCAAAGACCAGGCAGGAGCCGAAGAAAGAGAAGATGTAGAAGTAGTTCAACAGGATGGAGACACACATGTTCTGGCAGAAGACTTTTACAGCTTCGATGTTGGTGAAAGGGCTCGCCCCCATGCCGAAGGCTATGAAATACAAGGAGCTCGTCATCGTGTAGGAGACCATGACATCTGAGTAGGCGTCTGCTACTCGGTCCTTGAATGGCAGATTCTCTCTGGTCCGACGCCATCCTGAAAGAAGTTCAAACACTCCCTTGGTTCCGTGACCTGAAATGAGAAAACAAAGTTTATATGTGTGCATGTATATAGGGGGTCCAGTCATCCCCCAGGTGTTTCATCCGCCAGCAGTAAAAAAATACCGTCAGCTAAATTTTGTTATGTTTTTTTCACTGGTTTTTATCTTAAATGTCTATCTAAAGCTAAATGCCACATTCACCTGCAGGTGCTTAAATTAACAGCCCTGATATACTAAGACTCTCCATGCTCAGAAAAAAAATGAAGACACTAATTGATTTTAATGGACATTGAATTAGCTCCCAAATGGACTGCAAATACAGGAGAACATGAAGTTTGGTTCAAGTCTGGGGTTCATTCTAAAAATTCCTGTTGTCATCTTACTACATCTTTTAAGGTGTAAGGGATTCACCTTGAAACACTTAAAAATACAAGTAACATTTTCTTCAAAAGAGTATAAATTAAAGGGATTATTTGAGAAATGAGTGGTTGTGACCAAGATTGGGACACCTTTATTCTTCATACATGATAAAGGAAAAATTATGCCGTAAGTACAAATAACCAGAGTAATTTGTATCATGGTTCTCTGTCTACTGAGTGAAACTGGAACTTCTCAATGATAGCACACAAGTTTACATGCTATGAAAATTGACATGCTGGTGGTAATGACGGAGAGGAGAATACTGGCTAAGCCATTGGTCCACATTAATTGTCTAGAAAATATATGGGTTTATTTTCTATCATTATATCTGTGTCTATTTCTGCTATCCAGAGCTCCTCCTGGTGACAAGGAGTTCTCTTAGCTTATCTGAGAGGCCATTCAGAAAAATCAAATGTTATAAGTTTTCCATGACGGGTTCCTTCTTTGTATTCCATTCCTAAGTGTTTTAAGGGTACGATATTTTAATAAACTAAAATTTAATATAGACTTACTTTCATTTTACTTGTCACAGTCACAGTCTAGGAAGTTTACAGCTATTAAATGTTATATATCATGTATACGTATTCATATAATGTGTATGTTGAAAAGAATATATATATACACATGCACTTTTTTTNATTTCAACTTGGGGGAAAATAGAAAAGCCAACATTCAAAAAAAACCATCCAAAATGGTTGGGCTTTCAAATAAGAACTAAACTTGACTTTCAAATAATAATTAAAACAATTAAAACAATTAGAATAATTAAAACCACAAATTTGAATTTGGATTAAAAAGTTAAAAGTTCTCTTCACTTTGGATCTAGCCCTGAGAAAATTCTGGCCGATGTAAGGAGACACTATTGAGTAGAAAAAGAAGTAGGAGAGATTGCAGAGGTTTCTGCCTCAGTTTGTGGGCCTTCATTCTCTGTAGTAGAAGCATTGCACCAACCAAAGCAAGTACAAAGCAAATTTTCTCAGATCAAACCCAGAAATATGACAGCAGGAGATTTGCAAATAACCAAGTGTGTGCAACCAAAGGTCTGTTGAGTTTGTCTTTAGATTTAAATTGTTTGGATTCATACAGCTGCTTATGTTGCCCAAAGCAGACTCCTGGCAGCCATTCTAGACAGGGAAAATTACAGCATAAACTGTCAGGTTCTGTGAATTTACCTGCTCTACTGCAGATCAGTGTCCCCAGTGAAAGATAAATGTACAGCAGTACAGAAGTCTAGCAGTTAGCAAAAAGCCTTTGAGTAAATGCTGCTCTCTTATGAACCAGCATCTCAGCTCAGGAGGGACCTTGAATTCCCTGGTAAGTTTAGGGTGAGTTGTTCAAATTCTCATGGCACAGCTGTCTTGCACACTGTCAGTTTTGGGCCATCAAGCAGAAAGGATTTTCTCCTTCAGCTGAATAAATCTGCAGAATCAAGGGACTTGAATGCATTTTTTATATGATCATAGTAAGTGTTTAATTCTCCTTCAGGGTGTGGACCAGGCTGGCTGGTCACCACTTCAAGGGTCCATGTCCTTGGCATGGCTAAATTTAATGGTACAGAAACCACAGAACCATTTAGGTTGGAAGTGACCTTTAAGATCATCAAGTCAAACCATTAACCCAGCACTGCCAAGCCCACCACTAAACCACGGCCCTCAGTGCCACATCTGCACATCTTTTAAATGTCTTCAGGAATGGTGATTCCATCACTTCCCTGGCCAGTCTGTTCCAATGCTTGACAACCCTTGCAGTGAAAAAAAAATTCCCTAATATCCAACCTAAACCTCCCCTGGAGAAACTCCAGGCCATTTCCTCTGGTCCTATTGCTTTTTACCTGAGAGAAGAGACAAGCCCCACCTGGCTGTCCCCTCCTGTCAGGGAGTTGTGCAGAGCCAGAAGGTCCCCCCTGAGCCTCCTTTTCTCCAGGCTGAGCCCCTTTCCCAGCTCCCTCAGCTGCTCCTGGGGCTCCAGACCCTTCCCCAGATCCATTCTCGTCTCTGGACATTCGTCTCTGGACATGCTCCAGCACTGGAATGCGTGAGGCAATGCTCTACCAGCTCTAACAACAATTAACAGTAACATGGACTTTTCTCTCCTTATTCCAAAACCTCACTTTTCTGCCTTTCTGTGAGTTTATTTTTGCCGTGTTTCTGTTGTTATTAATTTATAAATGTTAACATATCACATTCTCAGTGGTGAGTACCTGGGTGCATTTAAGCTTGGGGTAGCTACACAAAAACTAATAGAGGTGCTTTTTTTCAAACATATATGTGAAGAACTGCTCAAGAGTGTGCACTAATGTGTGTGCCCAAACTTGTGATAATGTGCAAAATTAAAACACTGTAATTAAACTCTAAGCTTTTTTGCAAATAGAATAAATATCAGCTTAAGGAAAAAAGTGTTGATATTAGTAGCTTCTTTAAGTATAAAAATTGATACTGATTTTCTTATGATTCTTATTATACAAAAGTTAAATTTCCACTTTTTCCCCTTTTACAAGTAACTTCAGTTCCATCACACAAACACAGGTATTGGGGAATACAGTGCAGCAATTCCCTTGCTGACACGAGAGGAAATCTTTGCCTGACTGGTTTTCCCATGTCATTACTCTGATATCAAGTTTTCCAATCAGTCTGTCTTGCTCTCCTTAGATAAGCAGGTCTATTCCCTTCTTCCCAACAGGGATAGAACTCCATTTTTCCTGAATGTTTTCTGACAGTCTTCAAGATTCAGACAACATAGTCACTCTATAAAATTCTGCTCCTTCAGCTTCATTCCTATTGCCACAACAGCATTGACATTGGAATTAAGTTCACTGAGCAGCTCTAGGAAGGTTCAGAGGGATTTTGGCTCTGGGTCAAAACTGCCAAGTTTCTCTGGTACTAACATGACATGAATGAAGTACAGCAATTTTTTATTTGCTGGACAGGCAATGGCCTATGACTACTATACAGGAAAGGAGACAAGAATTTTTTATTCTATTATTTGTGAGGGTAGGATAGCAAGAAAGGGAGGCCTTCATAGAGAAGATGAAAATAAATAATGCATTCTGCCTCAAATTTAAAAGCAAAAGATTAATTATGAGCAGGTATTTAAAATAAGTTGGAAGAGGATAGAGATAGAAACAAAAAGAGTGAAATGAGAGATTAAAGACCACTTGATTACGTTTAATTCAACCTACCTGGAGAAATGAATCAAAAGTTAAGCCAAAGCAATCTCTGAACAATTAGAAATCAATTCACGCGATCAATATAGATGGGATGGTCCAAAATAAGAATGCAAAGAACAAGCAAAGTATTTATCTTCAAAAAGGAGACTGGAGCACTGCTTTGAAATGGGGCATGATTTTTTTCATTGAATCATATAAAGATTTGGTTTGGAAAGAACCTTTAAAATCACCTAGTTCTAGACCTCTGCTGTAGATGACATTTTAAAAAATTAGAGAAAATAGGCTGAATGCCCTGGAGAGTAAAACCAGCAAAAAATAGCCTGTTATTGGTACACGAAAATCAAAGAGAAGCTGAGTGAGTTGGATTTTTTTCCCCCTCATAGACTGAAATGTCAGTGTGGACTCAACAACATTCAACATAAAAAGGTATAATAAGGACAACAATCAAGTCTTTCTCATTTCTACTTGGAGAAGGAGAATAAGTCATTGGTTTCATTTGGAAAACAAACCCCAAAACCCATTAAATTAGATAACAGAAAAAAACAAAACTTTCTTTCTTTCTTTAAGCTTCATTAAACCCTGGAACTCACAACCTAAGGAGGCAATAAAGTTTTCTTCATTACAAGTCTAAAGGTCAGATTAATAAATGTTAATGTAGGTGCTGGGCACATTCTGCCAGTGCTGGGAGGCAGATTCTGTTCACATTCCTGAGGTCTCTTACTTTTGTACCATCATACCTTACTCTGTCTTGAGATGCTTAAGATTTTTTAAGCATGAAAAACAATCTGTCTTCAGTGTTTTCTTAACCAAAGCATGCCCATCCAGCATTTAGCTGTTGCTTGTGTCACAATCAGCTTCTTTGGATGGGAGTTTGATGTGCATTTATCACTCCTCATAACAGCCACTGATACCCCAGCCTGAAGCCATGAGGCTCTGCTGGAAGGAGAGTTGCTGGCTGCTGCCAGCTTTTGTAAACTTTCTAGGAAGGAAGATCAGGATGACTCTGCACTTTTTTTGGCACCAAGACATAAAGAAGATTATTTGCTGCAATAGGTGATAGCAGTCAATGTGATGATAACCTTGGTGTCTACATTGTATTTCATACAAACAAAAAAAGTCTTAGAAATGCCATAGCACAGATTACTCAGCATTTCTGCACTGAGAAATCCAAGTATTGTACTCAGTTTTCATTAACAGCCACACATGTAACTTGTACTGTATGTGGAGGATGAGGAGGCAGCTTTCTTCTAAATCATGGTGGTGGGCAGGAAGTATATACCTTTTTTATATTTATTTATTTTCCCTGGGGGATAGGCAATTCATGTCCTAGAAAAACTTGTCTAGTTTTATCTAATAAATGCCTCATGATATCAGGGGCCATGATCATTAGGAGCATATTGAAACAGAATCGTGGAATCATAGAATGGCTTGGGTTGAAAGGAACATTAAAGAACATTTAATTCCAACTCCATGCTATGGACAGGGACACCTTCCACCGGATCAGGTTGCTGGCTCTTTGGACTCTCTTATCCAGGTTTATTGATCTGAAATACACCCCATTTTAGAGAGTTTAGGTTCACATTATCACTTTTTCATGGAGGAACAACTTTGCATCTCAACACACTCCAGTGCGGGATGCATTTGTTCTTCTGCTAAATCACTAATATTAGTATCATTAATATTGGTATCCCCTCTTACATTTAAAAACTGAAGCACAGAGATTAAGCAAATTAATCACAGTCACCAAGGACTCTCTGCATCTCAGGGAGGGAAGAAACAATAGAAAAAATTATTAAACCACTTCTTTATGAAGAGCCAGTAAATCCTTAGGGATTTTGATGTAGAAGGCAAAGAAAATTTGAAGCTTGGTTATACTTTAGGTAGCAGTAGGAAATGTGTACCTTAATCTAGATCCCATTCCATAAAGGTAAATCTCAGCACAACGCATCCAGCTAAGAAATGGACCCTAACCACAACCCAGGGTAAAGTAATTCCCAGCTTGATTAAGGAGAAGGAGAATATAGAGAACATTTTTTCAAACTAATCTAAAATGTAGGTAGGAAAAAAATGGTTTTAATTTTGCATCTCTCTAGGTACTTGTGAAGTGATTGTAATTGAATTGTTCACATAGTTGGGTTGTTGACCATTTCTTCTTTACTTAGTTTAGCCTTTGCTTTAGTGGCCACTGGGAGGGTCGGATGAGGTAGCTGAGGAATTAAATCACTCTCAACGTGGTTACCGGTTCACCCTTTCTCCAGAATCTCAGTACTAGAGGTGAAGTCAGACCTCATCCTGCCAGTAAAATGCCTGGGATGGTTCAGACTTTGTGGATAGAGGGTCTAACTGTGGCAGTGATGTACTGATGAGTAGCATTGTCCAAAGGGAGGTGTGTCCTTGAGCCATAGGAATTTTCAGTGGTATCACAGTATTTACATGTTCTGAATGTCACAGAGCTTATAGCAACTACAGCAAAAAATGAAGTCCAGTCAAGATCTCCTGCTGAAGCTCCTGCAGAAATTTTGTTTTCACTAAACCTATACTTCATTTCATTTGGTACATCACATTTGATGATATTTAAAAGCATTTAAACAGAGAAATTAAATCCTTTCTAGGTCCATTCTCCTGTGAGGTCACTACATGCACAAATTCTTCCCTAAGCAGATTATGTAGAAGTGCTGACAGAGGGGTTTTACACCCTGCTACGCCTTTCTGTCTTGAAAGGCATTCAGGGTAGAATTCTTCTTGTACGTGACAGATATCTATCATAATAAATTGTCTAATTTAACAAGCTGGGTTTTATAGAAAAAATATTTAACCAAATACAAGAAACCTCAGCCAGCTGAGCCATCATTTTTAGTGACAAGGACCTCAGGGAAATTTCCAGTGCTGCACAAGAGATTTCATTATTGCTACATTTTAGCATTTCTGATAAACACAGAAAATGCACTTAAATTCATCACAAATATCATCAACAAAGTCAGTTATACATAATAGATATTTTGATTTCCTTAAAATATTTCTGCCAGACTATGGCCACTTAGCCATAGGCCTGAACATGTCAATACTTCCAGCTTCCAAGTTTTGGTGTATCCCCATTACAGTATGAACCTCATTTAAAAAGTAGCAGTGCATCCTGGGGCACTCCTGTTAAATATACAGACTATTCCTTCATGTGTACTCTGAGTAATTGCATTTATTTCGACTTGCATGAGCACTTCTGAAAGCCTCTTAAATAATTCTGGGAATTTCCAATGAGACCAAAATATAAAAGCATTGGTCTCCTCACGGGCATTTCGGTGGAGCCTGGCAGACAGCAACCCCATGATTGTTTGAGGCTGAGGAGCAGTGGGGAGAGAGGCAAACATTTGGTTCTGTCTGGAGCTGCCTGTGTAATTGCATTTCAGAAAAGCTCACTATCAGCCTAACACTGTTCCCATGAAATTCTGCCAACTTCTCAACCGCAGCTGCAGCTGTAGATGCCTGTACAAGAAAATGGTGTAAGGATGTAGCAGTCACAGCTGTAGTCCCTCCCTTGCCTTCCAATCTCCTAAGAAACACCAACCTATAAGTTAGATTAACACCAATCTGTTGGAAACACAGATTAAAAGTGGTGGTTCATGCTCTTTTAGTCTCCTCTCTGATATGCTCTCTCTCCAGGTAATTTATTCCACAGACCTTGGCAGCCCCCTCTTTCTACCCTTTCCTATGCAACTCAAAACAGATGTCCCCGACTACACACAGAAGCCCAAACATAAGCAAGCAACTATGGGAACTGATCTGGATCACATGGAGATCATTTACTCACACATCACATCCCTTTGGCACATCCTTGATCTTTCATCAGTTTCTGTGTCTCACTTTGCAGGCTCTCAAGGCAAGCATTGCTATCCCTGTTTACACAGAGACCACCATAGTGGGACCTTGATCTTGATTTAAATTAAGAATAATTAATGCTAACAAGAATTTGGCATATCTGATTTTGAATCTTATCCAGTTTTGGATCTTTCTTATTGAAAAGACCTTTCCAGAGCTTCCCCATAAGCATCCCTGGTTAGAAGCCCGGGATGAGCCCTGGAGATAAGCCAAAGATCTGCTAGTCCAGACACAAACATGTTTCTAACTGAACTGTAATGACATATCTTTGTATTCAAGGTTCACTTGCTACAGTTCATTTTAAGGTAAAATTTTACATTTTTTCATGCCTAGAAACTCTTCTTCTTTTTCGAAGGAATAGAAATATTAAATAGTACCCCCCTGCATTGAAATAGAGCTGAACATGGGGAATGTTTCAATGAATGTGATTAATAATCGGGCTGCACACCTCATTAAGGGAGATTTACGTTTAAGCTAATGTATATGGCTTGCAAATTGTGCATAAAGTTGGAATCCTGCTTAGTTTTCTGCTGTGCTTAGCAATGAATTAAAATGCTTTTTGCTGTTTCTCATTTAAGCCTTTTAATGAACATTGTAAGCAAGAACTGAACATATGGAAACAGCTATTTATTGATGAGAGTTTAACTGACATATAGAAGACAAGATAATGAATTTAGATCAAGTCTTGAATGAATTTATTATATAGTCATTTATGCTAAAAGCATAGTATGGATTTGTGATGCTGATCAGAACACTTTATCACCTGGATGTGATAATCCAGTAACATCCAGAAGAACGAGGTACTAGTGAGACTCAAGAAAGGAAAATGTTTCAATCAAGTGTAGGTTCTGGCATCCAGCAAAAATAATCTGTACTTGAATCATCATAGAAACAATACATTTGGTAATTTTCTGCTTTCTGGCAAAGATGGAGCCATAATAGATTCTTCAAAGAAAAATGGTTAAATAGTTTCAGAAGTAAATAGATGTGAAAAATACATTTCCAAAAAATGACCAGTGCCTTTGTTGGTTTGAGCAATTGAAGAGAGTGAAGGATTGTTTGAAGGGACAAATTTCTGGAGTTTTATCCATGAGGCAAGTGTATAATGTTATCATTGGGGGACCAATTGTTAAAGGAGAAAACTTTTACCTGTCAGTGACAAGATTAATTTGACTGCACAATCTGAAGTCTCTGTACTGCAAGATTCCAGACATAACAAGCAATGAGCAGAAAAAGTTCACATTCTTCACTTTCCCCAGTGAAATTATTCTTGCAACAACCAACATCCCCTTACTGGAACAGATGGAAAATCACCTGGGAAAATCTTTGTGGGGATTTATCTCCCATATAGTCACTCTGATCACAAATATTTTTCATACATCCCCGAAATCTAATGGGGCACCATCTTTTCACTGACTGTAGAGCTGGTGCTGGGGTTAACTTGGTTTGAAACACACTAAAGAGAGTGAGTGCTGCATCTTGGCTGAAGTAGCTAATTTTCAGTTGCTATCCCAGGGACAAGTTCCAGCTGAGTAAAGCAGGGCTAGCCTCTACCTTGATAGTTACCAGGTCCAAATCCTGTCAAATTCCTACACTAATAATTCCTATTTGGAAATTACTCCAGCTGGTGACACTGTGGTGCAGAGCACAATGCCTCTGCTCCTCTCCCGGACACTGAGATTTCCACCTAGACTGCTCATCTTGATGTAGCAGCACACCTTTACTGCAATGAAGATAGAGCTTCAGAGCAAAGGGAATGAACCCATCTGCTGACAGGGTGATATTTTTAACAGTTGTTAGTGCAGGATTTGCTGACATTTGTTTACTTCAGAAAAGGGATGGGAAGGCAGAGCAGGAGGCGACATTGGCCTTTTGCTTCTGTTTGCTGGGAGTGAAGGAAATGCAGGGACTGACTCAGCAACTTGAAATAGGTATTAAATCTTCCTTTCCCTTCCCAAAAAGCCCCATTTATGCAATGCACAGGAAGGTGGAGGAAGGCTGCTCCACTGCCCTTGCCAAGCCTGGGACAGCATTGGGATCACTGCAGCACCAGAGCTCTGGCTCAGGCTGTCCCACCAGTGGGACTGCTCAAGCTGGGAAGCATCCTCACATCCTCACATCGTCACATCCTCACATCCTCACATCCTCACATCCTCACATCCTCCTCTGGCTGCTCCAGGTCACAGACAGCTGCCAAGCAGCCAATGCAGTAATGTGGCTGCTGCCCTGCTCTGTGAAACACAAACTGAGCTGCTCACACAGCAATGCTCCTGCAGAGCAGCAGCCCCCTCCCATATTCCCAGTGTGTCCCTATAAATTTAGCCAGGTTGCCAATACCGTATTTGTAAGTTACACATATATTATTTATCAGACAGCAGTGACAGGAAATGCTGTAGATTAAAGAATTCATTCAGACAAGTTCCCAAATGGCTATAGACATGTTCAGCATGCCTCTTCACAGCCAAAAACCTTTCCTTGCACCTAAAGGTTTCCTCTCACTAGACAACGGGTTAAAAGCAAAATGAACCAAAGAGAGAAGAAATTACTTATCTGATGACTGGAACAAAATAATTCTCCTTTAATTTCTTTATGCAGTTCTATTGAGAAATGAAAACTGCAAAACACACTGATACTCTGCCTGCTGCTCCACAGCTTGCAGCTACATTTGTATCAAATTGGTTCAAAACCCTGCAATACTAATATGGACAATTCAGCAAGTTAAAAGAACTTGCACACATTCATGGAGGAAAATTGCACTGAAAGGGTCATTAAAGTTGGAGATCACACATTTGGGCACACAAGTCAATGAGCCAAGAAGCAGCAGGAGCCTGGGGGAGTGTTTTGGGAGAGCATGACTTGATGCTTGACCTGTTGAAATCCCCATTTTTAAAGCACTTGCCATTGGTTGCTATGAGAAATAGGATACTGAGCTAGATAAACCCTTTGGCCTGAGTCAGTCTGAATACTTTTATGTTCCTTTTTGTTCTTGGGGCTGACTGCATGAAAATCCAAATGCATGAGAAACATGAATTAAAGTTGTGCAACTCTTCAGGCCCTTAAATCTGGTGTTTAACTTTTTTACTTTACTTATTTTAGTATTCTAGCAATACTATTTAGAAACCTAGCTTTGAACTGATGCAAATACTTGCCTTTTTCATTGCCTGGTCTCAGGTCTCATTTACCCTTGGCACCTGGGCACAGCAGTGATTGGAAATAGATTATTTTGCTGTGGGATTATAAAGCAGTACATGCATCGATTCCCTTGTGCACTATATATATGAATGAATATCATGACCTCTGTGAGATTGTTGTGGGTATTACACCAATTTTATAGCAAGGAAATTGAGGCAAAAAAAAATCTAGTTTTAGTCTATGAGGCTTTAAACTGTCTAGTTTGGAACTATCAGAAGGATCCACCAGCAAGTCCATGGCATTGACTAGCCTTGCTGTTCTCATGTAGCAGAGGATTTTTATTGCTATTTATATGCTTAAAACCTGATATCTATCAATCAATCAATCAATCACTCAATCAATGTATATGTCTTTGGAAATTCACACCTTGGGTGTTGGACCAAGACACAGAAGAAGTAAACCATGCAAACTCATAGACATTTTTTAAAATATGTTGCTTTCCCAATTTTCAAGATAGCACATGACTGCTGCTTTTCCTGTGAGCCCTTGACTCCTTCCCACATTGTTTTTCAGCCTTTCCAAGAGTCAGGGCTGTCACCACTGAAGGACTCCTACCCTACATGGCTTTGATTCACTCCCAAATCACTGATCAGAGGACTCCATAACAAAATGGAATTAGACCAAAAAGCTCTTTCTCAGTTTTGTAGGGCATGGCCTCACCTTCAGGCTGCTTCTCATAAACTCTGCAGAAATGGTTGTAAATAAAGCACAAGAGGAGCTTTCGTTTCATGGCAGAACTCCCACAGCCATCTGATATGCCCAGTGTTGCCATCAAAAACATGAGTGGATTGGCTTGTGCAGGACTTAAAAAAAGCCTCTTCCAGTTAGCAGCATTTAGCAGCGCATTAATGAATCTGAAAATCTGAAACCTGACCTTCAGCAGTCCATCCCACGGGGAGGATCACTAAGCTTTTCACTTAATTATTATTCTGGCTAAACTCAGCCTGAAAATTTAAGGCTAAACTACAGGCTTGGTACCATATATGAGACACCGTTTTGTTTTGGGGAGAGTTGTTTTTGCTTGGAATACTAGGAGCAGTGAGTCAGCTGGCTGCCCTCCCTTTTCCCATTATGATTTTGAATATCCATATTTTCAGATTGGAAAAAATTTGAACATGAAAATAGTTTGAACCTGTATTCTCCTAGCCCATCAAGGAGTCTGGAGAAGTAGTGCTTTCTCTGATGAATCTTTTGTTGCACATACATCCCTATGGAGGTCATTGGAGATTCCTAATCTGCATCCATTCTAATGAATTAATTATTTCTAGGGTTAATTTTCTGTCACAGAGCCCAGCTGGTGCAATCTAAGAATGTAAACTATGGTATGTTAGTCCATTAGTCTTTAGAACAGAGTGGCCACAAACCTTAATTTGCACTTGGGAATTATTTGGGAAAGTGCCATGGACAGAGTAAAAGCATGCCAGGGAGCATGCAAAAAATTTAATATTGTATAGAAAGTCACAGCTCTGGCTCTGTTCTGTTTTCTAGTAAAGGCTGTGGCCAAAGAGTGATGCTGTTCTGCCACTGCAAGTGCAAAAAATCCCATTGATGTTGAATTTCTGAGTTCTGTTGAGGTACCACGTTTATATCTGTAAATGTGTGGGGGGGTCTATAAACTTAATCCCTTCGTGGACATGACAGAAAGCACAGTGTACTAATTCAGTTTATCACATTTTTATAGCAATGTCTTCACTGGCTGAAAGCACCTTCAGAAGGTGGGAGTGCCAGGAGCTGCTTTCCTTTATAGGGTGACTGACACAAGAGTGTGTCCCTACTGCTTTGGGACCAAACCCTCTGCTGCTTTGAGCCCATCGCTCCCACTTGCCTGTACTGTGTGCCTTCATTAATTTCTCTGACCATTAAAACCAGCATGGTAACTGCGAGGAGTTGATCTCTGCCTCTCCCTCTGATACACTGCTCCAGGTATCCTTCCTCCCCAAAAATCTGATTACACCTTGTAAGAAGCCCAACACTGTGAAAGAAAAAGGGGCAATGAGGAAGTTGCTAAATGAAACTACTTCAAATCCTTAGTTTTTAGAGCTTTTGATACACTTTAAAATGTTGCATTGTCAGTCATTGCAATGGGGGTAAGGCAGGGATAACCCAAACCCAGACCACAGATCCCATTTAATAGCTTGATACATGTAACTGAGAGAGATAAAAAAATCTGCAAAGAGGCAGCCTCATAAGTCTGTTACCAAAAGAAGGTTTTGCTTGCGAAGCTCAGAAGAGAGAAAATTATAATCTACGCCAGGAGGAAAGTGCTGACTGTTCCCAATGAATCACTGATCTTATGGAATGCTTCATTTTATTACTTTTATGTCAACAAAGCTTTGTGAGAATCACTTCACGATGTGCTCTCAGTACCTGAATTTACTCAGAAAGGCAAATAATGATAAATATAAAATGAACTATATTTGTAAATCACTGCAATTTAAGTGTGGGACAGAATGCAAAGTTATGCTTTGTTTTAGAAAGAGATTTTAAGATTGCTTGCCTCCTACAGGAACCTATATATCATTTTATTTTACTTGATTGCTTCTGAGAATGTTGCCCATTCATCCCAGCGATGACATAGCAAATTGCTCTTTCCCTTCAGTTTTAAAGAACTAAAAATGATTTTAGATATTGTCATGAGTTATCATTATAAGACTGAGCCAGAAATTTGTACCATTTCAGTCTGTATCTCTCAAGCTGATAAATGGTTGTTATAATGGCATTTTCATTCATAAGGCTCCAACTGCACAGTACAAACTTAAAAGATTGCTAAATACAGACCAGAACACTCCAGCAAAATATAAAAATGTTTCAGCAAGGAATATTGAAATTCCTTTTCTTACAACTGTTTTATCTGTGGTCTGTAAAATATCCACTGTGTGGAAACTGGAAGGCTCCCCTGCCCATGCCAGAGGTTGGAACTACATGATCTTTAAGGTCCCTTCCAGCCCAAACCATTCTATGTTTCTATGATTTTGAAATGTATTATTTCCAGAAAAGCAGTAATGAAAATAGAAAATGTTCCCATAAAATTTCCCACTATAAATTGCTATACAATCTGCATGTTTGTAACCTCATTTTCAATTTAATGTAATTTTGTATGAAATGCTAATGATAAGTATCTTTTCATTTTAAATGGGAAGATGAAAGCTTCACATAGCCATGGACATTGAGTTCTGGTGCTCTAGCACCAGATCACTACAGTCCTGTGCTGTTTTTTCAGGCAGAAATGTTGCTGAGTACCTCAGTCTTCTCCTGGCCTGATGTTAACAGTTCGCCAGCATTTTTTATCAGTGGGTTATGCCTTTTTTGACTGTTTTTTTTCAGGGCAACATGTCTGTAAAGCCCTTTCTGTTAGTCTTTGTGTTACTACCAAGTTCAGCTCCAGGTGTCCTTTAGTCTTCCTCACCCCGTCCTTACCCAAATGAGTGTGTCCTATAATCTTTCCAGGATACCTGTCCCTGCTTGCACTGCCTGTACATTTTCTTCTTGCCTTTGACCCTACTCAGCCACGCTGGTCTCGTGCCTTCCTTTCCTGATTTCTTGCTCTGGGGGATTGCCTAGTCTTGTGCTCTGTGGAAGATATGCTTAAAGATCCTCTAGCTCTGTTCTGCTCCCTAAGGACAATTTCCTGTGGGATTGTATGAACTAGCTCCTTGAAGACCTGTAAGTTTGTTTTCCTAAACTTCAGGTGTTTATCTTGACTCTTCACCTGATCCACATCTCCTCCATCTCTGCTTCCTCCCCTGTCTCTTCTGAATAGCCTTTAGACATTGATAGCCATGCTCTGGTCGTGGAATTCACCCCCCCAAGTTTCAGGAATGTTTCTAGGTCACAGCTTTCTGACAGCATCGTGGCTTCCAATTTCTCCATTTTGTTACTTATGTTGGGTGTAGAGGCATTCATGTAGAGGCACTTCAGCTGGGGTTCCTAAAGGAAAGGAACAACTCTTAATTCCTTAGACATGTTTCCCTGATATTTCCCTTTTGGCTTCTGTTACCTCAGGGGACTCTGGCTTGTTTCTGTAAAATTTCAGATTTTCTGTAGGTGTTCTCCAGTGTACTCAGCTTATCTCAGACTGGGGGTCCTGGATAGCCCTGGACTCCTCTAACCCTGGCATACAATCCCCCAGCTTGGCACGTGCAGGGCAGATATTATCCCCCTTGCCTTTCAAATCTCAGACAACCTAGCTTGTCTATCTGGAAATCTACAGGTGTCTGCCTCCTTGCCTTGACCCAGAGGAAGCTCAGGGAGACAGAGCTTCAAATGTTGGCAACTCAGTTATGCCAGGTGGGATCAATCCAGGTGTAAATAAAGACCACAATTATCTCTGAGGCATTGGCTCCTTTGGTGAGGTAGGGATTTGTAATGGATCCAAGGAGGTGGCTGGCAAAGCTGAATTTCCACATCATGAAGTGATCAAGCAGATGGTCACATTTTGGCTGTGGTGTGTTGGGGTTGTCTCCATGGAGTATTCTGAGACAATATGTGGCCATACAGATGGAAAGATGTTGTGGAATTATTACTGTTACGAGGTCTGCCTTCTGCATGCCAGCAACAGCTACAAGAGATGGCCTTGCACAGTAAAGAGAGCAGTATCTGATTAGCAGGGAATAAAACAGTGGCATCAGCAGATCATACAAATGTTATGGTTGCAAACTGCCAAGAAGCCTGCTGTCAATTAATTTTCTCATGAACAATTCTGCAGAAAATTCTTCTTTGCCTTTGTCACTAACAAAACGATGATGATGGCAGATTTTATTACTTCTGGAACAGCAGACTGTGAGGTGGTGTGTCCAGCAGCCCAGATGAAGGCAGGATGGGTTCATATATCTCCTCTTTGTCCGTTTTCTGAGCTCTCAGGTATGAACTAAGTAGAACAAGACCCCAAATTCTCATTCTCCTATACTGACCTCTTTTTCTCCTTTTTTCTTTTAGCATAGGTGGTTGACAGACTTCTCTCAATTTTCTATTTTCAGATTTGTTTCTTCAGGCATAGTTTTCCTTTTCTTCAGAGTCCAATCCCTAGTTGAAGGGTGTCTCCTGGCATTTGGTGACTTCCTCTGATTCTTGCAGCTTGTCAGAAAGCCCAACCCAGCTTTGCTGTGATTGTTCTCACTTCTTCTGTGACCCCTATTTGTCTCCAAGAGCAAAATAATTAATGCTGGTCAGTTAGCCCAGAGCTTTCCTTAAACAGAAGGCAAACTTCTAATGGAAATCACAAGTTTTCATTCAAAGAAAGCAGCAATTTTAAGCTCTTGGACCACAAAAATGAAGAATCTAAACTAAAAAATGAGGATATAGAAGATACTTAAGTCAAGGGTCCTGTTTAGCCTATTCTCTTGGGATTCTTAGCTGGGGTACTTGTTCAAACTTTCACACCACGAACACTACCCCTTGAAAAAGGACTTTGGAGAGACTAACCTGCATAGGCACAATTTGACTTGAATGTTGACTTGAAGAACCATGTAATCAAAATTATATAACTCCAAACCTTTTAATTGTGGTTATATGCATTGCTTTCTATCACTGTTCTCATATCTCCTTTCCACCTACCTCTCTTTTTATATTTAGCCTTGTTGGTAAGTATTCAGCATTGAAAAGAGTGTCTTAGTCTAATTTGAGAATAGTTACAGAACAATGAGGAATCTTGGTGGGATTTTCTTTTATCTTTGTTCTTTCAGGTCTGAATTGTTGTCATTACATCTCATTCTAAAATAACAGAATTGTTAAGGTTGGGAAGATTTCTCAGATTTTCCAACCATTAAATCAGCACTGCAATGTCTACCACTAAACCATGTCTCTAACACTGCATCCACACAGTTTTTGTACACTTCTGGGGATGGTGATCCCATCATTTCCCTTGGCAGCCTGTTCCANCGCAGGGGACAGTCATTGTCCTGGCCATGCTATTGCTGGTACAAGCTGCTGTCTTGCACCATAAAGTTTGGTTTTGGTTCGTAATAAATTTAGAGTCCAAATGTGCCAGGTAATTTTTTTTTTTTGGTAGAAACACATAATTTTTTCCTTTCCTGTTCTTAGGAGTTGGCTTTAAAAGTGCCTTTAAATGCCTAAATCAAGTGTGATGAGACAAAGCAAGAGAGCAGAGAATGTCTCATTTGAGGATTATGTCACTCATCTGGGACTAAATCCAGTGACATCTCAAATCAATCACTGATTTAAGGAATATTGCCAGGACAGAATAGCAGTGCCTGGATAGGCACTGCCTCCCCCAGAATGCTTCTGCTGCATGGTGATGAAGAGACTGTGCTGGACTGTGAACCAAGTGAGCAGTAATTCTCTCAGGTAGACAGGGAATTAACCCTGGAACTGGATCTAAGCAAATGTAGGGGCTCTTTCCATTGATCTACTGACAGGAAGGAGATACTTTTCATCATTTGTTAATGTAGGGCTTTTTTTTATTTCCTTTGCTGTTTTGTTCCCCAAGACTAAGACAGGGACTCAGGCCAAATTGAACATTTTATGTCAAAGCCATTCTCTCTTTTTTCTTGTCTTTTTCTGGCAAGAAAAGGATGGAGAGTTGGATGCAAGTTTTTCAAACTTGAGATGCTCCAACTTGAGTCCGACTTTTACAACTGCAAGAAGAACTTCTATAGAAAATCTCTAGGTGATTAAATCTAAGTTGGTAGACTTCAAAAAATGAAAACAACTTCAAAGAAATACTTAGAGAACTGTGAGAAGAACCCAGACATTTCTCTGTAAGAGAACAACCTCAGTAAATCCCTCCAAATGAATTCTAGGTACTTTAGTACACACACTCCTACTCCAACATCTGACATGCTCAGTTTGTTCATGTTCAGTTTTCAGTCCATAATTAAGTGAAACAGGGAGGAACCAGCTCGGTGGTCCCTCAGTTCCTACCCAGCTGATTTCTCTGCAAGGCTGAACGTGGTATGTCCTGATATTTGTTGTTTAGTCTTCAAAGGTACCAAGACAAGGATAGGCACCTGAGCTTCCTCTTTAGACAAAGAAATTATTAATTGAATCTTAAAATAGGTGGGATGGATTGTTCTCTGGGGACACCCACTTCACATCACCGACTGCTGAAGGAGTCTAGAAGTTTAATTTTCAGGCTGATAACTCTAGGTGAGATGACATTTTAGTCACTCTTAACATTAAAGAGGTAATTAAAAATGTATATAGACATCTACACCGACTGATAGACATCTAAGCAATTTCTTCTCCTACCTCAGAGACAATTTTGAAAATTCCGCTATGTATGCATGTGTACACATATGAACATTTGACAGTTTTCCCTTAGAAACTTTTGAAAATGTATTGCACTCAACTTCACAAATGTCACCTTAACAATTTTCTTGAGAATTTCTTTAAACTAAATCCACAGAAGAAGCACTGACAGGTTATATGCAGAGAAAGACACGTGCACCAGGCTAATTTAGTGTTTAAGCATCTTTTTATCTGCTTAAAAATTTACTGCAAACCAACATATAATTTGCTGCAGGTTTCATGTAATAGAATATGATTAGAAGCTCATACTCAAAAGTCCACTATGATAATTCTGAGGTGGGAAAAAACATTGAACGTTGTAGACATTTATTTTATAATACCTTTAACAGAAAAGCACTAAGAGTGAGGCTTTGGGCTTTCACAAATTCTAGTCAACAACTTTCATATTAAATCCTTGGGATTTTGGTTCTTCATGAGTCATTTTACTGAACAGTTCTTTTTGTTCTAAATGAGATTTTTGAATGTTGTGGGTTCTTTTCTGTAAATCAAGAAATTTTGTGTTTTCTTCTGTACTTCTTTGACATCAGTGTAGTTTAATGATCACAGCATTCTGAATACCAGCGTAGGTGTTGGGAAAATCAGGCTGATGACATCAATGATTGACTGCAGCAGTTTTTTATTAGTTGGGAAATATTACCTATGATAGACACAGGTGTAGAACTGTGATTCAAGAAGGTGGAATGCCTCAAGGACATGAGCAATTTCTCATGGTGGCAATTCTTCCATCACAAGTTCTGATATGACTCTTGTTTTGTTCTTGCCAAGGTATGACAATTACTGCAGGGTGTCAATTAAAAATATGACATTTTCCTGGGAAATGTGTCACACATTAAACAGAGGCATTTGACACATGCAAGACATAAAAAGCACATGAAGACAGACTAATGATCTGGCATCCACTATTTATGGGAAAATGAAAATATAAGAATCACTAAAATAAATCACCTTGTGAGTCTTTACAGTCAACTTTGTGCTTCTTCATCACGGAAGGATATCAAATTTATTATGACCTGTTCTCGACAAATTCATGTTAACTTTTTCTTACCACTTTATTATCCTGCCAGTGTTTGCAAACTGATTGTTCAACAACCTTCCTCTCAGTCTTTGTGGCTTTCACAGTCAAGTTGGCCAGCCTATGAGTTTCTGGATCCTTCTGCTTATGCTGCTATTTAAAGGTAAGCATTATGTTTCCTTAGCCCTATCCTCTGGGGCCTGCTTCCACAAGTTCTAAGGGAATTATTGCTAAAGTTTACAAAATTATTTGAGGTAGTCTCTCAAACCTTTGGAAAGTAGTTTTCAGCAGGCTTTGCTGGGATGGAGACATTTCCTTACTTGGCAACATACGTTTACACAAAATCAGCAGGGACTCCATTCAGATGCCCAGTCACAGGTGTCCAGGACTGGGGTATTCAAGGTAGCCAAACATGACTCTTAGATTCATAATCTTAGAAATTTCATAGTCTTGGAAAATTGTACTGAGTCCTGAAAGTGGAATGCATTTGTGGAAAAGTGGAATACATTTGATCAACTGAAAAGCTGTGGTTTTTTTTTTTCTAGTGATGAAATCCAGCGGTGGAAATGCAGATGTTCATTAATATTTTAGGTACTTTGATACATGTTTCTTCATGTCCTTTTCTTTTGGCAGCTGGATGCCAGACAGAATATATCCCAGGGCTTCTTAAACTGCACAAGATACTTGCACTGAGCAGCTGAATCCCAGCTTTGACCTCTGTTGATACAATGGGAACCAAGAAAGCCTTATCTTGAATCAAGTTGTTAAAGCAGCTGAATCAAACTCTGTCACATAAGATATACACACATCTACAGTTCCAGAGCAAAACTAATTTTCCCTTTTATGTTTTTTCATTTTTCAAATGTAATTTCTACTCTAACGTTATTCCTCCATAAAGAAAGCCTACATTTTGCAATAATTCTACTGTATGATTAAGAATCATGGTGAAGTTAGGGAAAGACAGGTAGCAACAATGCAGGTCCTGTCCATTGTTTTCCAATCTGGATTTTAATCTCCTTGGCACTCTCCTTGAAAGTATATTTTTCTGGATTGATCAAGATATTTAGCTCATGTTATGGTTGGTGACATTCTTATTTCACCTATTCCCAGCAATATTAGGTCTGAGTTGTCAGGACACAGCCTTTGCTAAATTGGACCCCTCACTGCTCACCTACCAATGAGCAATACTGTAGAACTCCAGATTCATCCTCTTCTTGACTTTAAAAATAAACTATAAATGTAGCTCTGTGTTGTTGTGATTGATTCATGTCTTATAAAAAGACATCAGAAATAAATCATATAGTCATTTCTGCTTTGATTTCAGTTTTTTGACAGTGATCACTTTAATGCCCATTTCCCAATGATTATATCTCCTATATTCATATATACTTGGGTTATCCAGCACATATTCCCCTTTATCAGCACCAGCTGTCAGTCATTCTCACTATATTATCACCTTCCCTTGTAGCTTCCACTCTCCTCCTATATTTTATTGAAAATGGAGACAAGATAACTCAGAGCTGAATCCAACTCACACGGAGGGTGTTTTTTTGCCATGGTCTCTACTGAAATATGCTGCAGGCTATTGTAGCCCAGGTTTTCAAAGCTGTGCTATGGAGTCATTGTCAGTGGGTACCTCTGTATCATTGCATTAAAAAATGCCCTGGAAAGGACACCCCAAAACTATCTGACATGTTTCTGATTGGCAAAGAGGTTTCATCTGGGCCAAGTAACATTCTCATGAATTGTTCCCAGGCACAGTTGAGGATGTATTATAGACCAGAAACTGTTCCCAATAGGAAATTTGGATATGGCCACTCTCTTTTGAAAGCTAGGAGGATTGAAACATATGGATGTTGTCAGATAATGCCAGCTGGTCTCCAGGATAAAGAATAAACAGTGGCACAGTCTTACTAACTGCTATGGATACAGCCATTGCTCCCAGAGATGCAAGATAAATAAAACTAAGACAATGGGAATCCAAGCTACAAATTATTGTTATTTTTTTGCTTCCTTGCTACATATAGATTCTACTTAGGATTGAATTGACTCAATTTTCTTCCCTGGAATTTCATGCATTTACAAAACATGTGGAATGAGGTCATCTGAACACAGGTCACTGTGAGCTGTTTAGACTCTTTTTATCCACAAAAGAGAAATGCTTTCATTTCAGTCTAGTAAGGCTTCTAAATCCGGACAGATGAATTATGACTCAACAGTGCATATTTCATCCCATTGACTACAAAGAGAACCTACAATGACCTGCTAAGGGAACCACCTCAGACTCTTGTACTGTGTATAGCTCATCCTTTATTTCTTCAGGCTTCTGTGAATTTCAGAATTTCAACTTTGTCCACTAATTTTTTTACAAAGCTTCTGCTGCTCAGCAAGAGTTAGTTGACATCATAATACTGAAACCAAGAGACTAAAACAGAATAAAACAAGCTCAGTATAAATCTGCTGTCATTCAGGTTTTCTGTGACAATGAATGATTTATGCTGTGTAATTATTTTTAGTCTTCATTTTAAAAAGTCCTTTATCCAGTTACCTTATTTCTTTCCTGTTTTTTGTAGTTTGCACTTCGTATAGGAATTTTGATCAATGTACATCTTATCTATCCACTTTCAGGAGCTTCCCACTAACTTTCTACTGTCTTAATGTTTCTATGTTTCAGAGCCTGTCTAACAATTCTAAGGTCTTCCCAAATTATTCTTTCCTGTAAATGAGAACCAATGAGCTATAACATAAACTTCTCCTTGGAGTAGTAAATTCAACTATGTATTAATAAACTCTCTCAATTCACTCCTTGCCTTTAAACTCTGGAATATTTCTCCCCTATTAGCCAACAGAGACACCCAAGCTATCTCAATTCAATTGCTTGTTCAGACTGTCAGAATAAATAATTAATACAGTTCAGTAATCCTGTGCTTTTTTCTCCCTGTAACTGATTGGTAGTGGTGTCTTATGAATAAAAAAGCCTCCAATTTTTCCTAGATCTTCTAAGGTGCAGAGAAACTTAACCTTCAGCTATCAATGGGCTAAGATATCAAAATACATTTGAGATTTTGTGCTTTTTTAATATCCAATTACCTTTTCTGGGCTGAGAGCCATTTCCTTTCTGACTTGAAGGTCTAGAGAAGATGTTTGTTTTATTCATGGGTTTTGCTTTCATGTTGCTGGATGGGCAAACCATAAACAACTTTGTTGATACACTACCCCTTGGCAGAATTAAAAAAAAGGGAAAATGAACCCTTATTCAGGGAGGCTGCAATATCCTGCAATGGATGGAGTTGTCATCCTTTAAATAGAGGGGGGAGATCTCATTTAATACCACACTTCCTTTCCTCTGGTTCATTAATCTGATTTTCTCACCTTTTTCTCCTCCCTGTTCGGTCATGATTCCGTTTCATTGCTTGCAAATGGACTTTGTCAATTATTTTATACAGATATCATGGTCTGGCAATGATGTCCTGTGTAACACTTGCATGGGGTGCCAGACAACCACTCCAGCTCTCCAGCATCAGGTACTTCTGGAACAGAAACCCCACATGAAGTTCTCTCCCTGTCAGGTGAAATTTCCAACCTACACTCAGGCATTCCAGCAATTATCAGCTTGGTGTTAAGAGTCTTGGAATGTTTTCATTCCCAGACCTAGCACCAGGCTGAGCCTAGTTGAAATTTGAGCTTCCTTGTCAGGGTTACCACGACAGACTTGACATAGGAGAGGGACTTAGGCGCTCTCCATGTGTAGATTTACTGCTTAGAAAGAGGAAAATGTGCAAGATGAATATTTGAAATTGGCTAGGGAAAGTTCCAGGAGCAGAAACAGATAAAGTAGATAAGAAGTTTGACAGGAGTAGCTCTCAAGTAGGAAATTTAAGTAAGCGTGGTTGGGTTTTTCATCTTGTCATGTTCTCTTTTATGCCACATTAAAAAGTTGTGGAGGCAAGAACTGGATCTTCTGTTCCAGAAGAATGGAATGATCCTTTGGCTCACTATGGGACTACCTGAACATGTTTGGAAGTCACTCTTAGCAGCATGAGAGGGCACCAGGTTCCACAAGTGATGTGTCTTTAGCCTATCCACTCACAGGTGATGTTCCCCCCTGCTGCCTGCCTTTCTCCCCTATTGCAGTTCAGAGAAAATTAACACATTGGCCTTTTCCCCCAAAAGGCAAGAAGGTTCTCCACCTCTTTCCTCCCACATCTTGCACATCAAATTGCCTAATATATTTTCTTACTCCAACATATTCTTAGGAAGAACAAGCTGTCATTGCAAGAGAAAATTCTTGGTTCAAGATGACAGTGCCCCAAGGTGAATTTTTTTTCCTAAAGTAGTGTATGCCTTGTAATAAATGCAGCATCCATCTTAACTAAAGCATCTGGAAGTCAAGTTTTCAATCAGTATTCAGCAAAGCATTTCTGTCAGGTCAGCAAACATTGGCAGAGCTTTGTATATATCAAGAAGAACAAAAAAAGTAAATATAAATTGAAAAGTTTAATTCAAAAAACTCAAGAATTTACTTGATTTGTAGCTGTGGAAAAGAAGAGATCAAATAATGTTTTTTTTTTTCTCATTTCAACCTTTCCAAAGATGAGGTGGAGATGTGAAGGGACATAATTTTTCATCTTTTCTGCAAGTCTTTACTTTGATCTAAACCTGAATTTCATCTTGGAGATGAATTTACGGCATCTTAGAGTGGTTGTGTGCTTAAGATGAGTTCAAATCACAAAAGGTTGTACATTAACTAGAGGGGTTTTTATCTGTGAGAAAATCAGAGGTGACAAAGGATGTCCTGCCAATACCAAGATACAAATCCTGTATTCTGGTGTCACATGAGGCAAACAAACCTTTGTGGCCTCTCTTGTGCTTTTCCCTTTTCCCACTCTGTTGGATCAGATTGCCAACATTTGTTTTTAAAAGAGGAGACAGAGAAACCAAAGCTTTTCTCTTTCAGATATAATGCCAGTAAAACACATTGCAAGCTTTAATAAAATTGAATTTGGGAAACACTGAGATTTAATCGACTTTTTGTTTCACTGTATGTTTCTCCTGCAAAACAGATCAAGCTGTATTGGGCAAGAAGGTGGAAAATTGAAACCAAAGCAGGATACCACTCATAGCAATTCATTTTTCTTTCTGATGAGGTTATATTCTTGCATGGTGAAGTGCCCTAAATTCAGAAAGAACTCAAATTACCATGAAATACCATTTTTAACAACGGACCATTACCTTTGAAAAGCCATTTGGCAGTAAATATATTTTACTAAAATATTGTCCAAAGATATCTGTCAGGATTAGGGATACATTAGCATAGGTTCTTCATAGCTCAAAGACTGTAATGTGTGTTTTCTGAAGAGATTCAAATGCGGGGGGAGGAAGAAATTCTCTTCTCTGACGTTAAGCTAAACAAAAATCTAATTTGTAAAAATAGCCAGGAGTATTCAGCTTCAGTGTTGTGGTAATGGCAACAGTTCAGAAATGTGAGGGTGTAGAAGAGCCTGAAGCATGAAGAAATATCATCCCACTTTCTTTTCTTATGCAACTTATCTCTAAACACGTGTAGGTGAACACAGTAGATGTGTTTCCACAAAATCAGCTGCACACCCACAGCAAATCTCATTCAGAATAAAACTGCACAGTATTTCAAGAAGCTGTGCTTAAAAATAACAGCTCAGACTATCAGAGTCAGTGAGAAAAAACAAGTTATTTTCCATCAGAAAATTCATATTTTGGTTAAGTTTTTCAAGGGAAACCTCAACTCTTTTATGGTTTCCAGTTCCAGTTAGCCAGAACTTTTAACTAATCTTGTATTGGATAAAATTTCAGATGCCTAGCAATCAAAATGGGGTTTTGTTTGTTTGTTTGTTTGTTTGACTAAAAACAAGTGTTTGCTGAAAAGCAGTCGATTGTTTTCTTTAGTTTTTGTCAAACAAGCATTACCCTTGGGGGGAAAAGCATGTGCTCTCATGTAGAAATTCTTTAGCTGAGAATGCTTTGAACAAATTATTTTCTGATCAGCAAGGTTTTTGAAAGAAAAAAAGTGAGGGAACATGAATGCAAATCCCCCAAACTGCCTTGCATAAATGCTATAATGAAGCCTGATTTCATGTCACACTTTCTTAGCTTTTGGTCTCGGCATCTGAAGTGCCTGGAAATGGAGATGCCTCTGCTGCACTAATGGATCAGTGCATAGCACAGATAACATCAGGGGTGGTTGGGACTCATCTTCCCTATCTTCAGTCTAGGAAAGAGGAATCTAGTTCCAAATGATCACCTCTGATCTCTCTTTGGGAACTGGAGAAAAAAGCAGATCCTCCAAATTGCTGATGTAAGGATATCTTATTGAGAAATATTAGGAAGGGATTTTATAATTATTATGGCTTAGTTACTTCAAAATAATATCTAAAGCCTTAATCATACTAGACAGTATACAGGGTATAGATTATTTTTCCACATTGTCTTCCCTCTAATGGGTGATCCTTTTAAAGAGCTTAATCTCTTAGATTTTTTGTGGAGACTGATGTGTAGGCAAGATCTGAAATTTAGAAGTATCACAAATCTTGTGGTTCAGAGTCTGAGAAAAAATAAATTGACATTGTACGTGTTTTAAGAGAGAGCTTTGTAAATGCTTGGATGTAGAACAAAAGTAGCTAATCTCAATAGATAACAGTTTGGATTTGAAAAGGTGTTCCAAGAGAGCTTTTGAACCCCACGTACATTGGTTGCCTTGCAGCATCATTTGGGTTGGATGGGACCTGTCTAATCCCCCCCTGCCATGAGCAGGGACATCTTCAACTCCATCAAGTTGTTCAGAGCCTCATCCAACCTGACCTTGAATGCTTGCAGGAATGGAGCATCCACCACCTCTGTGCAGCCAGTTCTAGTGTTTTACCACTCTCACTGCAAGAAACTTCTTCGTTATATCTAATCTACATCTTCCCTCTTTCAGTTCAAAACCATTACCCCTTGTCCAGTCATAAAATATCTGTCCCCATCTTTTTTATAGGCCCTGATTTTCCTCACCATCTTTCATGGTGCTGTCCAGACCTACTGATTTAGAGTTTAAAACACAGTGATGAAGTAACTGAAGCTGTCTGAGAGAAAATAAGGAACTGGAATTATATTTTTAGTAGAAAAGTTAAAATGGTCTTAATCACAGAGACACAAGCCAAGTCTGCATAATAAACAGGAAGGTTGTTCTGAAATATCACTAACCAGTTTAAGTTTCCCATTCTAAATGCCTGTGAAGTGTGACATTACTTAAATATACTGCACATCATAAACCACGAACATTGCTTCAGAGTCTAGGATGTGATTCAAGGAAGAATCCTGTAGGGAAATATTTAAGCATGTATTTAAGTGATTGGGTTTTAATGCATTTTTAAAGCTAAGCATGAACAGAGATGGAGTTATGTCTGTGCTTAAACACTATTCTGAGTTGTCATTTCAATTATACTGTCTTAAACCCAAGTACATCTGCTACAATTTCTTAAATTACTTTGGATTCACTCCTGTGCAAAAGATGTCCATTGGTTCAGCTTCATTTTATTCAAAGTGGGTCTCTAGTCATATAAGAAGCTGCACCAAGGATGAGTCTGTTGGAAATTAGGGAAGGGGTGATTTTCTTCTCTCACATCCCTTAGGCAATATACACTGTCATTTTTAGTAATTCTGTACAGAACTCTTCAAGCACATCTATGGTGGAAACCAGAGGTAAAAAAATTAATGAAAAACAACATAGAGGAGAGCAAAAAGATTTTCAAGCACATTTAAAATCGTTGGGATTTGTTTTGTTTTAAAAACCCCTGAGAATAAAAGCATTCAGTACATAGGTTGGCTACTGCAAAAAGTCCTCCTTTGTTTTAAAGTATATTGAATCTAGCTTCCTTATGAAATGTTTGTTATGTTCTCATTTCTTCTTTTGAGCCTATAGGGATTTTTCAACCTCGTTAAAATGTGCCATCTGCCAGAGACATCCGTTATAAAATTACAACAGCATAAATTTATGTGCCTGCCTCATTCTTAGGAGAAATACCAACACCTTGAAGTCAAAAGAAAATAGCAGGATTTTACAGACCAGCTTTCTTAATTTAAGTTTCCTCAATTAGCACAACACTATCAAATAAGGCAAGTTCTCACTAGCACTAAATAGAGAACATAATTTCCCCTGTGAGGCCAGCTAAGGTTATGTGATTACTCTCATCAAAATTTTCAGCTCAAAAAGTAAAATTTTTGCCTGGCCCCTCAAAAAAAAAAAGAAGAAAAAGAAAAAAAGAAAAAAAGAAAAAAAGAAAAAAAATCTGATACAAATATTACCAACTGCATAAAGGATTGTACCTTTGCTCATATTGTTATTTGATTATATGGCAGTCAAAAACTTGTGTTGTTTTGCAAGACCACAGGTATCTTGAGGATTTTCTAGTCCATTGTATTTACATGTTCTTCCATGAGAGACAAATAGCACCAGATCCCCCACAGGGTGTTAGAGAACTGAACCCTAAGGAGTTAACTAGAAGTATTCCGATTTAAGCCAGGCAGATAGATAATCCACAGATTTTTTTTTCTTTTGGCAAAAACTGTCAACAAAGAAATAGATTAAAGTGATAAATTATGGAATTTCCCTGGTTATGGTGAGTGATGCTGAATGCAATTGTCACCAAATTCTACAGTAAAGCTCAGATGACACTTTTCTCTCATATTTTAGTCTCCCAGAGAGAGACTAAAATTGCTCATTGCTCTTCATTGCTCAGAGTTGTACACAATTCATTAATACAGAAGTAGAGGAAAAAAACATTATAGAGAGACCAAAGATTGAGAGATCATCTTCAGTTTGCTAGGAGTGGTAGGGGCTCTGTCTCACTGTGAAGATCAGCTCTTTTCTGCCTGTTTTCTCCTAGCCTGATCTGACTGTCTCTCAGAAATGCCACCAGCAAAACTCACCATAATTGTTTTCATGGACAGAAGAAATTACAGTGGAAATTGTTACAAAAATAGCAATCCAATAGCAAAAAGGAAGACAAGATCCAGATACTTGTGTGACTACTGATGGAGTAACAAGTGATGGTTAGTGCTGAAAGAGACCAGATCTAGCAGGTGATTGTTGTATTTCATGGTTTCAAAGAAAGGCTCATCCAGTTTAGTCAGCACCAGCCCAGAGATGGGGAGGGGGCAATATCTATATAACCTCTGCATGGAGCGTGACATTCAGTTTACATGCTGCTTCCTGGCTTCACCCCACCCAATTTTAGGCAATTAAGAGGCACCTACATTAGCATTTTTTGCACTGGTCTCCCTTGTAATCACTGGGAAGAGTGGTTACTGAGATCTGGTACACCTGCTGGGGATCCCTCTTTGCCTTTGGCTGTAGAGAGCCTTGGGCAAGCAGGAACCTCAGATGAGCGTGTGAGGGTAGGAGAGAGCAGGTGGAGCCTCAGGGTGCACCAGAGGAAAGTGTTGAATACATGTGATACATTTCTATCTCATGGAAACCAGCCATCAGCTGAAAAAAGGGGTTGGATTGGGAGGCTGTTCCTGATGACTTTCTGTCTTCAAAACCCAGTGAAGGAGAAAGTTTCTGTATCATGGTCTGAGGAAAATAAAAAATGAGGCAAAAGGAATGCAATATCAAATATCAGAAGAGTATGTGCATCAGGGAAGGAACATTATTTGGTCACACCAACTTGATCCTCTTTTCTTTTTCTCTGTGCAGGGACGGAGTACTTAAGAGTTGCCTTTTTGTTTGAGTAAGGACTGTGCAATCATTAGAAGAGTGGGGTGTAGTGCTGTGCAAGTAGGAATGAATGAGAAATGAACTCAGACCAGAAAGAAGAAATGCATTTCCTAGCAATGACAGGAATGTCCTGCAGGCTCAGCCATGCTCTGCAGCCCAAACTCGGCAGGGGGAATGGGTGTACCAACAGGTGCTGGAAGTGGGGAAGCATCAAAGCAGTGATGACAAGGGTGGGGTTTTGGTTTTCAGCATGTGTCTGTTGATTGTCAGTGTTACAGGCTCCGAGGTGGTGAGAACCTTGAATGTGTTTGCGTTGTCATCACCTCCACCTCTGTCTGTTCAAGCATCGTAGTCTGTTCTTAAATAAACTCACTCTTCCTTTCTCTTTGGCTTAGTCCTTCTCCTCTTTATGCAAGTTTCTTCTCTGTTTTGTGTTGCTTTGTTTTTTTTCTCTCTTTGCAAGACTTAAGTTTCCTTTGGAGTGTCATTTCTGATAAACTCACAGGAACTCTACCTGCTGCCAGGGCTTCTCCTTGCTCCCATCCCCTCCTCATGAGTGTGTTTATTCGTCATGGTCACATTCCTTCCCAGATACTATCTGCCTATTTACTGTTTTCCTTCTCTTGGACCCAATGCAGTGTCCTTGGGGAATAATAAGATTGCAGTCTACATTTTCAGATGTTTTTACTTTTTTTTGGGTACCATCTAGAAAAAAATCTATGCCTTTGCTTTTGGAAAGGGCTTTGAATCAAGGACTCACACCAAATTCAATGGAGTTAAGGTAGGAAACAGCACAAGGAGGATGAGAATATTCTGTCTTTCATTATTTTCCTGCTTTATTCACTTGGTTCCAGAAATGCAAGACTTTCTATTGTCAGTCCTTGCAGGGAGGTCACACCAGAAAAACACAACGGTGCTCTTGGTATTCAGCCCTACAAAGAGTTTTGCTTGAAAACTGCCAGCGTCAGCTGCTTTTCCTCATGGTAGAAGGACCTCTCAGCACACAACAATGTAATGCAGCATTAAAAATCTTCATAAAACACCCAGCCACCAGCAAACCTGAAATAATACTCTTCCAACTCTTGAGAGTGGAGCAAGCACCATTACTGCTTCAGGAGACCTTCAGCCCCACTTTGGCAATGCTGTGAAATTTGCTGGGTTTAATCAGCCCGGAGAGCAGGTTGCTACATGGTCAGAGCTCAGATTCAGCTGCAGAAAAAATTCAAAGCTCTCACAAATTAAACAAAATTCTTTAATTCTATCCTCAGAAATACAAAAATGTATTTAGATAGTTAGCTCTATTTTAAGATAATTTTCCAATCTCACTGGATAAAGTAACTAAATGCCAGTCTGATTAGGGAGTTAGAAATTTTGACATCTAGTTCCACTAAGGGCGCTGTTTATGGTAATTAAAGACGAATCCCATTATTTTGCTCTCAAGCACAGCTTAAGCTCTGGAATTCCTGGACTGTTATTCCTAGAGGTGATTTTTACAGTGATTTCTAAGACAACAGAGAAAGATATTTGGGGAAAAAAATGAGAGGAGAGGAGAGGAGAGGAGGTTTAAGGGATTAATTTCTGTTCTTATATATCTTTTTCCTGAAAGTTTCTTAAATCACCAGCTGATTCTTTATTAAATTCTAGAACAGACAGTTTTTCTATGACCTTTCTCAGTGTAATTTTCCAGTGGTTAGAAAACTGAGCCCACCATACTTGGTAGTGATGCTATCCTGGTGCCTATACGGACACAGTGCTGATATATGTGATTAGGTCCATGAGCCTGTGCTTTGTGAGGCAATGGGCTCCATCAGAGCATCACCCAGGGCTGAAAATAATTCTCAGGGGAAAATACTGGGGTAAAACAGCAGAAATGAGTTCATGGTAAACTTTGTCAAAACAAGAGTGATTGATGCTAACTTCCCCCACACATTTATGTGCTACTCTGAGCTGGAAATTCCAGCCTAATAGAACTGGAAATTTTTGCGTTGCTCCTCAAGAGCATCAGAATTTAAAATAAGAAGGACAATATGAAAACATTGCTGCAGAATTTTATGTCTCTATGTTGTGTTATTCATTCTGTATTGTTATAATAGTAGTTAAGCTGATAGTGAAATCTTTTGGATTACATTTTCCTTTTCATAATGATCTAGCCCTGCTTCATTGTCTGTCTGGCAACTAGGAAATTTGGATCAAAATATCAAAAGTGCCCACAGGCAATAATTGGACTAAGCTCAGGAAGGCATTTAGAAAATAGAGAAAGTTTGCAATTACTCTTAGAATTGTATTGAGACTTTTATCATCTTGTTTTCTTTCTTTGTTATCAGCTGGCATTTGTCCTCCCTAGCAAAGTGCAAGGAGACCAAGGCTGCCAGGACATTTTTCAATGCAGACAAGATCTATTTAAAACCTCCATTTGGAAGTATCTTTATCTGTTAAAATGTTTACGTGGTGTGGAACGAGAGGACTGCATCATGAGCATGAAAGCTACAGAGATTTCGCATTATTCTCAGAGAAGTTATAGAAGAACAATGACCTCGTCCAAACCAGGTTATTCAGGCCACACACTGCTGGGGATAAAACCCAGAAAAGATGCTCAGGTAAAAATATCAAGGGAGGATTTCTCTATCCAAACAGAAGAGAAAGGCCAGGTGTTTATGATAGGGATGTTAGCACAAATATCCTCTCTGTCTTCTCAGGTACCCCTGGGTGAGATGTCCAAGCTGAGGACAGCCTTCTCCTTTGCAGCAAAGGAGCAGCAGATGCTCTGTATCCTCTTGAGACCGTAAGAGCAATCACTGAGCTTTGTAGCCATGTCCTTCTCCCCACTTACTGTAAGAGCAAGTCTGCATGGAGCAGTTCAGGCATGCCCTGGGTCTGTTATAATAGCTCTTCATGAAAATGGTCATTTAATTGTTCTCCTGTCCTCTGGTGTTGTCCAAAACACCTTAATTCAGCACAACCATTAAATGTGTCCTGAGCCCATTCTTCTTCAGGAGACTTTTGTCATATTTAACATGAGTATTAAAGATTTTCATTAAGGGAGGCACTTCATTGAACTATGGGTGTCCTGATGTAAATACTAATTGAAGTTAATAGGTTTTCTGCTTGCTTCCACTGGTATTAAACAACACCATTTGCAAGATTTTTCAGGCAGCTGTTATCTTTAAATGACATTCATGTTTAATGTCAACAAGCTAAAAATGTCAATGTCTTGCCAATCTGTGATTTCATAACTCCTCCTCTACAATATTTCAAACAAATCACCCTTTCCTTTCCTTTCGCCCCTCAGCTTTGAATAGAGTGCTTTAGAATATTGGAGTGAAAATAACTGCTCTAAACACAATGCAGTTTTAAATTTAGGAGCCTGTGGAAATTTATCTACTGCATCAGTCTAGGTGGGATTAATTTCACTGATTTTAGAGATCTGAAAATTGTGCATTTGGTCTAGACCAGTTGTCAGAGTCTAGCTATGGTCAGCTAATAGAGACAGGCACCTCACCATAACATTAGGTAGGTAAAATATATGGGATTTATCACTTTCTAGGGCAACTGCTTGTCACTAACAATTATAAAAAGAGTTAAGACAATTAATTGGTCTATAAAACTAAGATTTGGATGGCCTAGATGAACTTTTATGAAGGCATTTAGCACTCTCCACTGGGTCTAAAATCTTCCTGCTCTGGATAATAAGGATCTCAAATTGCTCTTTGAGCTTCAATCCTCGTGATAATTGTTAAAAGTCATCTTAGACACAAAGGTAAAAAAATTCTGAATAAAACTCCAAGAGCATTTTAAAAATGGTGAATTAAAATCAAGCAAAATTGCATTGATTAGATCAAAAGCCAATGTGGTTTTATTTATCTTATTCCCAATGATGGCTTTAAAACCAGAAAACATAGACTTCACCAATTTTTTTAAATAGTAAAAACTTCTTTTTCCTCAGCAGTCTTGGTGACTCAGCACTCAAATTACCATACTTCGATATATGATCCAGTGTAATTAGGACAATATTTTTTTTTAGCTGGTTTTAACTTTTATGCTGTAGCTGAGTCTCCAGAACCAGCAATTTATCTCATAGAGCATGCAAGAGTATTTCAGAAACCCTGAGGATGAAATTAATCTCTCTCAACTTTCGCCATGCTGAGTTTAGTTCATACATAAAACTTCTTGTCCTTAGCTCCCTCTCTTGTCTAAAACAGAGAGATGAGAACACCAGTGGGGACTCAAAACTGTTTCCAACTCTCACCTGAGTGTAAGGAGAAGCATTCCCTGCGGGTGCTGCTCTGCCTGGCCATGGCAGGCTCAGCCTGGACAGCCAGCTGGCTTAGAACCAGATACTTTGGTTTTAAATAGTTTATGTCTGAGAAGATGCATCCTTATACAAATCTGCTTTACATGGTGAGTCAGACCCTCTGCTGCACAGGGCTTGGGAAGGCCTCAGGGAAAATTGTGTAAGTCTCTTTTTCCTTGAGGCAGCAGCTCCTGACAGACACATGGGATGTAGCAACAGCAAGCACACAATCATGGGGGGACAGATAGGATGGAAAAGAGTAGGGACAGACAAAGAGTGGGAAGAAACACCCCAGAGCATGAAAGTGGGATGTAAAAAGGGTGCAAAAGCAGCAGTGGACCTGCCACTTTCCACCTTGATTTGAGTGACTCTGGCTGGCAGTTTTCAGAGCAATGAGGTAGAAGAGCAGGCAGGGAAGAAGGTGAGACACAGGAATCTACAAACTGCAATATTCTCACTCAAGGCCGTGGGACATCAAACAGGTTCCTGATTCACAGATCCAGTGCAGGAACAGGATCATGGCAGTAAAGGAGGAAAAGTCTTGTCTTCCTCAACTCACAACCTCGTTTGATCTGTACCTTGATCACAAATTCTCAGTCCAGCAAGAGAAAAACATCCAGTGATTTGATCTGCAGTGCCAGCCCAGACAACTTCATTAGCTTATTAAAAATGGATTGATGAAAACCTCTCCCCAGTGCTCATCCCAGCATATATGTGGATACAAAATATCATGCAAATTAGGTAATTAACTGGGTTTTGCTTCATTAATAGATAAATCAGAGCAATAAGAGTCTTCCTAAATACTAGCTATGCATTTTTCCAAAAATAGGACATCTAATGCAATTATTTATATTAGATCTTTTGTATGAGATCACAGAGCATAAAAAGAAATTAGAGTTCCATGTTTATTGCTATTAAAAGATGCCCCTAGCCTTTTTATTTCATTTGGCTTAAAATAGACAGCAGTGTTTCTATTGTAATTCATTAATTATCAGACTCACATTTTAAATCATAAGTCAAAGATTCCTGCTTTCAGCTTGTTCCTTTTTATACTGGAGTTAAGGGTATGTTGGAAGGACAGAAAGCTAAAGCTGAAATTATAATAAATCCTCAGATGAGCAAAGCAGCAAGATGCCATATACTAATCTGTATTTTTGAATATTTTATTTAGAATAAATAAGAATGACTGAACTGCAGCTTTTGAGCACAGTCCCTTCCATGGTGCTGAAATACAATCTGAAGGAAGACCCACTAATACTTAAGACATCTGGCTTTGGTTTCCCACCAGATCTGCCAGTATATGTGACCACTTCATAACCATATATGATCACTTCAAAAGTTCCCAAATATACATTCATGGTTGTAAACTTCATTACATAAAACTGCTTGTAGAGAGTAATAGCATTTCATTGTAATTTTAAAGCTGTTTCCATATACCTGTATTTTAGACTAAAATGCTTTTGTTACTTCTTCTGTGCCACAAACTGGGCTTAGTAAGCAAGAAATAAATAATAAAAAATGTGATAACTCCATCATGTAAGTAAACTGCCATTTATGTGAAAAATGGGCATGAAAATTGTCTCAAAGTTAACTGCAATGCTATTGTCTCATCATAACTACATTGTCGTCATAGTAGTTGCTCTTGAGAATATATTGCTTTTGCCTTTTCTTCTGTTAGAGTAGGAATTCATTTCTATACAAGGATATTTAAAATATTTTAGCTAACACAAAGAAGAAATTTAAGACCTTAAAACTTCACCAGAATAGATAAAAATTCAAGTTTCAAGTTGTCTCTTTTGGAGTGGTTTGTTTTTAGTTTTTTTCTTTTTTTTTTTCTGTCATGAGCTTCATCTTGAGTATCTTCACCCATTCAAGGACACGCTTTCAACTAAACTATTTCTCACCACACTTTCTTCCTATCAGGCAGATGTTTCATTTTCATACAAGGAGGTGTTACTGGCAGAGGAGCAAAAAGGACCTTATATTTTCTTGCTCTGTGTCTGAGGCTCAGCTCTCAGATCAAAAGCCCAGAAGTTTTAACCTCCTTATCTACTCAAAAAACATGTTTAAAGGAGCAAATCTGGATTTAATCCATATTTAAGTGGTAACTTTGGAGGTTTTTCTTACTTAAATACATTGTAAAGCTGGAGGATGAAACAGGATAAAGCCTTATCAATAGTCTTGCAATGACGACTGCTGTTTGCCCATCCCAGATGTGCTGGCAGCCACTAAGCCAAAAAATGAGAGTCTCTTCATAAAATCACTCCATGAGGCAGGAACATGTGCAAAACAGCCTGCTGGTGTTTCCTGGGGGAGCAGTGCCTTGCCTGGTGTAAAGGCACATGGCAGTAGAACTGTGTATTTTAAGTTAAAATACAACAAATCCACAGTACCTAGATAGACATAGTTCCCTAGTATGCTACTCCCTTGGGGACCTCATCCCTCTGGTGACTGCACTTTGCACCTATCCCTGAGATGAAAAAGAGTTCTTTCACAAAGGCTCAGCCCTTATAACTCACCTTTAGCATATTCCATTCCTAAAAATGCTCGTTTATCTGTGAAATGCCATATGTCAATTTTCTAGTATGAATTTGATGTGATTTTCCTACCCACATATGAGACAGTAAATTCTTTCAGTGCAAGTCTCTTCAGGACATTGCTGATCTTACAACCCAGCCAAGGTTAATTATTCTGTTACTTCAGTTAGAGATTTGAACAGAAGGATGCTGATATCAGCTACGGATTATTAAACTATTTGCCATTGCTGTTGATACTTTTCTGGTGAACCTGGTCTTTGTAGCAGTTCTGCTGGCACCAGGGCTGATCTCTTGCTCATTTATTTTTTCATTGAGCAAAAGAATTTTCCTCAACTCCCCTTTATCAGCCAATGTCTAGTGAGTCTAAGGTATTTCCAGCAAGACCCTGACCTTCCCAATATCATGGATTTCCAAAGTGGATATGGTTATTCTTTCTTGCTTGTAGTTCTTTGGGTGAGCGTGTCTGGGTGTATACCAGCAGATGAGCCAGCTGCTACCCTTCGTTATCCTCTTTGAATGCTAATCTGCCCTTGAATGGAGGTCCCAGAGTGCACAGTATAGACATATATAGCATTAGAACAGCTGCCTCAGTCCCCCTGACAGGGTTTGGTGGTGGCTTACAGCCAGACATGAAAGAAACAGCTCTACCTCAGTGCTGCAATGCACCTCCACCTCTGCAGCAACACCGTCCTCAGCCAAATAACCCATGGCCTCATTACAGCCCAATCAGCTGCATCTATGGCAAACAAATGCTTTGTAGTGAGAGAAAATATTTCAACCACAAGTAAATCAAATTAGAAAGTAATTTTAGTGGCTTCTTCTCTCATTTCATGCAGTGGTGGCAGGCCCTGGGCTGCCACCTTCCCAAGCAGACATCTGGCCTCCTCTGTTACTCCCACCTGGGTTCTGTAACACTTGGGTGGCCTGGTCCCAAACCAGACCATGCAAGGGAGCCACAAGGGACATGTTAAATTTCTAAAGCCTGGTCTCTTCTGTGGCATTGATGAAATCTTTCTGTTTTCCTTTCTCTCAGTCTCTGGAATGATTTTGTGTTGCAGGGTCCTCAGAGCCTGGGAAGGATCTCACACAACAGGGCCATGCTACAAGCACAGCAATTACAACAGCAGAAGCCAACAGCACATCTGCTGCAAGATATTCCAGACAAATTATTTTCTGAGGCAATTCCATTTACTTTGAGGGACTTATCCTGTGAATTTAACCATAACAATGAGAAGCTAGAGTAAAAAGAGCATGATTTCTGCCATTTCCACACTGATTTATTGAGAAGAGTTTTGGAAAGGTGGAAGATCAATGAAGGGTGAAGTAGAGGAGCCCCTTCTCTGCAAAGCCACACACATATTTTGACTACAAAGCAAGCAATATATTTCTTTTTCTAACACAAAAAATACAGATATATTTTAGTCAAGTATTCGGAAGTCTCTTGTATAAGTAGATCTCCTATTCCATGATGCTCCCATTTCTCTGCTCTTACGAGGACCAAACTATCAAGTCCTTCCTGACACAGGCATCGTGGGGCTCTTCAGAGCTCAGTCCAGCCAATGGAGTACTCTCCTGTAGACTCTTGTTTCCCTGTGATCAGATGAGATCGGGGTCTTGAGAGACAGGTAAAACCTATGAGCTGGACTTTGCCTGAAGGAGAAGGAGCAGACTCCACTTGGCCAATCAGGAACACAACTGCTTCAGCCCATGGCAGGTTTTCACCTCTCAAGACCCAAAAACTAAAGTGGAGGCTCATTTTACCAATTACATCATCTGAAGAGCAATGAAAAAATTTCAAAAGATGTAGGAAACAGAATCAGGATGTTGAGAGCCAAGTACCTTCTAGCCAGTCAGGTCCTTTAGTGCTCCTACTCCCACTCCTCACACAAACCGAGTTTTCCCAGATCCTGGGAGCTGGCATGGGCACACACCACAAACCAGCCCCGGGTGAGCAAGCAGCACATATCCCAGGATTGCTGGGATGGGACTGGAAGCAAATTCCCCTTCTAGCCTTACTGACTGCTAGGATTCTCTGCTGCTCCACACTGATAAACTGAGGCCTTAGTTGTCACTTGGAAGATTATTGTGTTTGACTCTTAAAAGAACAGTGTTAGCAAATAGGAAGAGGCAACAAGGAGACTGTGGATTATGGTTTGACAATGTCACCTTGTGTGGGGATTACCGGTGCAGGCAGCAGGCATCTGGCACAGAGGGATTTACAAGGATGCTGCCTGTAAGAAGAAGTGAGGAAACACTGTTATCCTGAATTCCGTAAAAACCAAAGAAGAGATTTGCAGAGCTGTTTGAGGAGGCTCGTGGTCACATGCCATACACTTCATGCAAATAGGAATCTAATGCTGTAACTGAAAACAGAGCAAAAAGAAAGGCAACAGTTTCATTCTGAAGAGCTGAGGGCATATAAGGCTGTGGGAAAAAAGGATAAAGGAAGAATATTCCATGTGCTACATTGACCAGGGGAAGCCTGGAGTACAGAAGTCAAAAACAAAGTGTGGAAAAAAAGCTATGACTAGAAGAATCTGTGGAAGGAGGAAAATAATGTGACCATATCTCCAGGAGATGATCAGCAGCAAGTAAAATTGCCATAACAGGGATGAAAAGTAAAAAAAGCAATATAACTGCTTTATTTCCATTTCCCTTTAAAATTGCTCCCTGCTGCTAGTAGTTCTAAAGATGGACTGCACTAAGAAGCAGTTTCTGACCTCCAGAATCAGAAACTAGGTTCCCAAATGGTTTGGGTATTGACTTAATCTGTTATACTGTAAATCCAGTGCCCAGCATTGATCTGAGGAATGCAAGGTACCAAAAGAAAGCCATAAAGGGAGAGCTGTGATGAGAGAAAACTTTCCGCAGCCTATTCGTGCCCAGTGTTAGAATCTGAGACTGTATATGGGCTCTAATCTGTTGTGAAATCCAGGTTGTGATGATCATAGAACCAGCAAGTGTGTTAAGAAGCAAGCGCTACAATTCCGATGAAGAGTTTGAATTTGAACTCTTCCTGAGTCTTATTCCTTCACTGTGTTTCACAAATCCAAAATACTCAGCCTGCTCATGTACCATACCAGTGTGAAGGGAATGTTGTGGCCAGCTCCACTGAATCACTGCCAGTTTGTACTGGAAAGATGTAAAAAGGTGTCAAAGAACTGAAAATGTGAAGAACTAATCCTGCTGCTGACCTTAAGAGGTAGAGTGCAGCAACTACTAGTCACAAAAAACAGCTTTCATGTCTATGAGAAAGCAACTATCAGTATCAAAGAGCAACACCTTTAACAAGGTACCAGTTAAGGGAAGTAGCTGAAATTAATCTCTGTGTTGAGAAGCAACACATGGTTTATTAGACACATGAGCATTCACCAGCCCTCTATTGGGACAGCCATAAGGTAGGAACACTGGAAGAGCAAAGTTTTTAAGACCAGTGTGTAGCAGGAAGTGATATGAAAACAGAAACCAATGGAAAAGATGCAGTATGTCATCATTAGAGAAAATCTTTGCGGTGCAACTTCTCATGAGTCCTACTGTAGTATGAGTTCAGGCAAAATGTGATCAAAAGCCAGTGAGCCATACAAACAATAACAGCTTTCCAGTATTTTCTGCACATGTTCAATTCATATGAGCAAAAAACATGTAGGCCTGGAAGAGTTTGTTGTGTGAGTCACAGCTGCTCTGAAGAGCCTAAAAGCTAGAAAATTTTGAGAACACATGAAGCAAAATACCGAAACGTTTTTGTATATCAGGTGGTCAGATGACCTTGTGCACTTACCAAATTTTTCTAAGAAGAAAGGTTTTGGAAGTTAATTTGGATTTTGGTTGTAATGTGACAGTCTTACAAAATACCATTAAATAGCAGAGTGGTTTTTATCATCAGTCTTCCAAAATAATGGATATGCAACAGAGATATGAGCATAAGATTATTCTGAAAGAATATTTGTAGGAGTCTGGTGAGTAAAGACAATTACCCGAAGTTCCCTAAAGGCTGGCATAAAATGGAAATAGTGTGATAAAGTTGAGAAGCTGAAAATTTAGGTTGAGCATAAGTAAATCTGATTTGTTACACAGACAGAAGACAAAATCTATGTTTTTCTGTAACTGAAACTCTGTGAGTTTTTAGATTAGGGAAAACTATTTTCATGATATGTCAAATCACTGCAACCATTCTTTTCTGCATCAAAATCACAATTCTGAGGTCTAACCTGTACACTACAAAATGAAGTCTTAGTCTTAATTTTTTTAATCATAGTGTCCATCAAGCCCTGAAAAATGGTCCCAGTGATGAATTACTTTAATTACTTTCCATGTAAAAGAATTGTGTCTTTATTCTTGTATCAAGTGGTTTTTCTGCAAATTCCAGACATGGGGGTCCTGTAATGCCATCTCCACCTGCCCTGGACAGCTGTTGAGTGCTACATGAACATTCCATTCCTCCCAGTGGACTCCAGTTTTCCAGTCTGTTTTGAAACATACTCTAGGAACGGCTCAGCAGTGCTACAGAGATGCTGCATACATGATGGACATCTGCATTTTATTGGGTGAGTCCACCCAATATGCCAACCAACACCTTCCTAAAGTTGTTCTGCTAACTGATGTCACCTTCCCATTTTTCCCCTAACAGACTTTTCCCATTTCTTCCTCCCGTGTTAGCAGCAGCAGCACACTGGGAATTCATATTCGTTGCATTATCAACTGTGATCTCATTGTTTTTTGTTCTGGGGATGCAATTGCTCATCTTGCAAATGTGAATACATTATTTGTTTCTAGATGCATAATCCAGCACTTAACTGTGATGGAGCACATGTTGACAAAATGAGCTGCTTAACGATGTGCTTCGGCTGCATTTTTATAATTTTTTATCTGCCAAACTTGCATTATCCAAGAAGTTTACTACTATTGATTTCTTTTTAATTCCAGTACATGGAGAAAGGTGTTGAATACCATAGAAGATTTTTTTCCCAGTTATTTATGTCTCTCTAGCAGGAAGAGTGTACATTTATGATTTAATATTTCGTTATTGTATTTAATATGAGCTACAATGATTTAAAGTAGTACAAATACGTATATGCATCAAAATGTTGTGCAAGAGTGAATCAAATTGCCATTATTTAAATAGACTATGCCAGCATGGTTTCTTTTCTCCTACAAGTGTGGAGATAAACTTTTAAAAATCAGGTTTATCTAATAAGACATATTTTCCATAATATCATGCACATTTAAAGATCATTTTATGGCATAAAATATACTGATTTTTTCTGAGATAGATGCTTGATTTATGCTGTTGAAACATCTGTTGCCATCATATTTTACACTGAGATTTTTGAAAATAAAGTTGTTGGAACTTTTGTTCTTAAATCTTTTATCTAACAAAATGTAACTTTTTTTCTTTTGTGTTTACAATTTAAAAAGTGAAAGTAACTACTGGATGTTTCCCTTTATTTATTTCCTCACACCCTGATTTTTTTCTTGTCCTTTTTTCTCAGTTTCTCTTTTTCCCCCAGAGGAAAAGTAAAATGAGGTTTTAGATTGGAAAGTAAATAATTTGAAAATTATGAAAACTAGAAAGTTATCACTTTTTTTTTCCCCTCAGGAAATAAAAGATTTCCTACTCATGAACTACTGACATAATTCTTGACTGTTTCTTTTCCATGAAATTTGTAAGAAATAACAGTAATTTTGCTGGAACTTGGTGATATTTGAATTGAAAACTTTAAGGCACTTGAATTAATTCAGAGGAGATAGTGGAAAAAGGTCATGGAAAAGCTGGAAGGCACCTCTTTCGAGGAGCACCTGAGGTCTGAAGGATTCCCAATAAGAGCAGTGTACTCCATTTGCCTATTTAAGCTAATAGGGATCAGTGCACAGTTCCACACACTGTCAAGGGAAAAGTGAAAGAACCTGATCTGCAGGTTGAAATCAGTCTCTATTTTTCAACCATTTCCAAGATGCTTTTGCTTTTCCTTACTCATGTCAGGTAAAACAATCCCCCCTGGGAATTAAAAACCTTGCAATGTGCTCCAGGAAAAGACACTGAAAGCGATATTTGTGTCACTGAGTGAAGAAATTAAAAGTGTGTTCCTCTTTCCAAATAAACTTTGAGTGAAGTCCATGGAGAGTTTCTCAATAGCTAAAATATAAGATTTCCTAAGGAATGCATTATTTGCTGTGCATTTGGCAATACAGTGGCAGGTTCTAGGGAAGTGGAATGCAAATGTGACAGGGTCAGGTAAAGGAGGTCAGAAAGACAAGGAAAGGTCTCCCAGAGCACTGACAATGTTTTAGAAATATAAGAGCTGACAAGTGTCTTTTTCAGCTTGTGAACAGAACTCCCAAGTGGTTACCAATTTCATTGCTACAAAATTGAACCACATACACAGTTTTTTACTTTAAAAAAAATATATATAAAAAAATTGATTGACATTTTTACCTTGTTTTGCCCAGTTTATGCATTTGGTCTTGTTTGTCCGTCCTTGACCGCCAATTACTTTAACACCTCCTGACCAATTTTAAAATCACCATAAATTTCTACACCTTTTTTTTTTTTTTTAAATAGTGCATAAAGGGATTCTATTACTTTCCCTTCGGGGAAAGAATCAGTATATTAGAGGTCAAAATCCGCCTAGGTGAGATCTTTTGAAACTTGCATCATTAACTGCATTGTCTGACTCCAAATAACCTAAGAAAGTGTTAGAACATCTCCATCTATTAGTAAAGCCTTCCCTGCTTCAATATCCTACCAAGGTTATTCATTTAAAAGCAGGCTAACTGCATGATAAAGTTCTTACTGTTTCTCAGCTCTGATGGGAGAGACATTGAAAGTCCACATAAAGGAATACAAAAGGCACTGAGCTGCTCAGAGAGGGACTTTGACAAGGGCATATAGTGACAGGACAGTGGGAAATGGCTTTAAACTGAAAGAGGGTGGGGTTAGATTAGGTGGTAAAAAGAAATTCTTCCCTGTAAGGATGGTGAGGCCCTGACACAGGGTGCCCAGAGAAGCTGTGGGTGCCACATCCCTGGAAGTGTTAAGGCTGGGTTGGACAGGGCTTGAAGCAGCCTGGTCTAGTGGAAGGTGTCCCTGGCCATGGCAGAGGAAGTTGAACTGGATAATACTTAAGGTTCCTTCCAATACAAACCATTCTGTGATTCCATGATTCTACTTTTGCAGTAGAAGATGAGGTGAGCCCAGCAGTCCCCACTGCGAAAAAATAGTGTCTTGAATATGACTGGGACTGTGATGGGAGGGATATTTGCACTGGTGGGTTGTTTTCTAAAATACTCAGCTTTTTACAGCTCCAACATGGCACTTTCTGGTAATGCTCTCAGGAGAGCAGCCAGCATCTCTCCTTTGGAGCCTTCTCTTTCAGCTGCTCCTGTAAGAAGATCGTGCTTTACATGGGTTTGGGTTTGCTCTTTGCACAGTTTCCTTTTCCAGTGATATCTACTCTAAGCACAAACAGGCTTTTTGTTCCCAAGTCTCCCAGTCTAGTTTTAGAAGGTTTAAATTGCATTAGCAGAGAGCTTTTTTTTGTTAAAGGGTTTCCAGTTACGGTAGAAGGACAGAAGGTTTCATTGCTCTGCACTCAGTATGCAGAGCACCTCCCTGCCTTCAGCTTCTTGCAACTCTATGTCTTCCCTGCAGGATAATAATTTCTCAAGAGTAACAGCAAAAATATCAGCTAGAAACTTAAAGAAATAGAGAATTTTCCACCCTCTAGGGTATCACTAGGTGCACTAATCTGCCATTAGGTCCCCCTTTATAAAACAATGCAAGTGCTCCCTCTAGAAGATTGTACCTGCAGTTTCTGAGTTTCTGCAAAGTTTGCAAAATGCTGTAGAACTGAATGGCTTCATGGCAATGCCAGCACAATAATTTTCTTTAAAAGTGGGATATCAACAGAAATGGAGTTCATAACACCAGGTGTGGTAGTTTGACCTGGGGAGGAGAAAACAAGAGACAAGTTCTCTCTGGGAGTACTCCCCTGGGAGTTCATAGTGACCAATTGGAGGCTGGTTTGGTTATTGACAGGGTGAAAAACCAATTGGACAAAGTTAGTTCGCTCCATGAACACACATTTTGAAGGAGGTAATCCGGAACTGAGCTCTCTTGGCTTTTCCGGCAGCAGTGCAGGTAACAGGGCCCTGGCCTGGTCCCACTGCAGGCCTGTGGGCCTGGCAGGGAGGCCGGGCTGGGCCCCCTGTCTGGGGAGCTGGCATGTCCTGGCAGAGAGGGAGAGAAGGGGGGTGGCCATGGACAGTAGCCAGAGAGACTCAGACTGATGTAAAATCCCAGCCACTTTTTCCCCCGTCTCCTTTTCCAGTGTGGCTGGCTTCTGAGATCCTGGCAAAGCTCCAGCACTGTAGCCTTGATTTTTTTTTCCTTTTCCCTGTGCAAAAATCTTAACTCTTTCAATGCTCAAATAAAACTTGCAGACTTTTTCAATCCTCCCTAGAGTGAAAGGGAAAAAGGAGATATTCTAAAGTCAGTGAAGCAAGAGCTAAGTCTAAGGTTTTTTTAGATAGAAGGAAAATGAGAAGGTGCTGTGAAGATGGCTGAAAATCCTTTTGTAAGATTGTAGGAAAGAACTGATGTACTGAATATTCCTATAAACCATGGAGAAAGACATGGGAGGTTGGAGACGTTCCATTTGCTAGATCATTTGACCAAAAGCACCTGTGTTGAGAATCTTCTGTCCCAAGGAAAGAAAGAGATCTCAGTTTTCTGAGGATAAAGCATGAACAGAGAGAAAAGAAATGAAAAGAACCTTTGCTTTGGAACATTTCATTCTTAAAAGTAATACCCCATGAATTTCGACATGACCCACAAGTACAGCTCTGGGAAGGCTGTGGAGTTGCGAGGAGTGCCACGATTGCAGGTTTCCAGGCAGATGCAAAATCGTAAAAATGAAACCACAAGAGGACTGTTTTCTACCTTCTTATGGAAAAAAATCCCTATAGCCTAACAAGAGGAAACTTCTCTCTCCAAAATGAACAGAAAAGGGACTATTTGAGTTGGGAATTAAAGTAGTTTTTTGTATGTTTGTTTCGTAGTTATGAAGGTTGGCAAAAGGAAGGAAATAGTGGTCTGAAAATCTTATTCTAAATTATTTTTTTTCTTTCCTTCTTTGTGTAGTTAATAAATTTCTTTTTATACCCTCTTAAGTTTTAGGCCTGCCTTGCTTATACTCCTGGTTCTGTCTCACAATAGAAAATGAGTATATTTTAATTGGCAAATCAAAACCATGACATTATTTAGTGCGTTAACCAAAAAAACCAAATTTAAACCAAAACACCAGGAAAAGCAATGGTATTTAACATTTCCAGGGCAAATATGAATTTGAATACAGATGGGGATATGTGGGTAGGGCAGGTCTAAGTGCCATAACAGGCTGTAAAGGAATGCATTTCCTCCTTGGACTTTAGGAATACAGAGTGTGAGCAAAAATTTCCTAGTGCTGAAATGCCAGGGATGACTGCAGGAAAATGCAAGGACAACATGCTGAGGCACAGCTATGTGTTCTCAGGGAACTCAGAATGATTTTAGAGACTGCTGAGCCACATAATGTGGCCTTTGCATTCACCAGTGAAATTCAACCACGTCTGGGTAAAAACCAGTATCTGCTTCCCAGAGCAGCACCTGCACAATGCTTTGAGCCAGGAAGTGCTCACCAGAACTGCATCTGACCTGCACAGCAGGGGGAATCGGAGGAAGAGACAAATGCAATTATCCTCACTGAAAACCAGCCAAGACAGTGAGGACAGTGCGCTCACTCTTGCAGAACAAAAACTAAAGAGCATTTTTAGTGATCCACAGCTGCAAAGATCTGAGGATTTCACCCCATTCAGTCTTGTGCCTGCATCTTCCCCTGCTGCAGCTCTCCCTGCCACTTTGGGCATCCAAAATAGCATCTCCTTCCTCATCTCACCATCAGATGAGTGTGGATGAAACATGACCTGTTTGTACACATCCAGCAGGACTAACACATGGAAAGTCTGCTGTCATCCCTGGGAATACCTTTCCCTGAAGGCCAGGAACAGAGGCACATGATGGTGGCATGAATAACATGGGCTGCTGCTGTCATTTGTTGCTGCTTATGGAGCAGTGAGTCCTGAACCAGTGGAGGTCCTGTATGTCGGATGTGACTGCAGGCAGTTATCCTAGGAGAGAGGAGAAGTCACTTCATGGGAATGAAATTGAGTGAAAAAGGATCAGGAATGGAAAGAAAAAACTGAATTATTAAAAGCTCAAGTAGGTAGTGGCTGCACAAAGGACATATAAATGATACAATACTGAGTAAAGTCTTTTTAGTTCGTTTGGTATTTGCAAAAGACTCCTTAAGCCTTTGATTCTATGCAAAGTTTTTAACACTGCAGATGAATATAGCAGATAAATATTGATTTAGAACATTTGGCAAATGATCTATTGAGTTCTGTATCCTTTTCCGAAATCTTCAGGGGAAAATTATCAGACTAAAAGAAGACAGCTATGGGAAAATTTCTTCACAAGTTAAATTTCTTTGTACCAATTTTTGAACCAGGTTTTTGGCATGGTCATTAATTTTTATGCTTCTTCTTTATGGTTATGGTTCAGTGTTGTAATATTATTCAAAATAATGAAGATGTTTTAGCCAGCTATGTAAAAGTCCAACCTTTTCTTCATCATGCTGAATTTTGAGCCAGAACCATATCTCACAACAGTGAATTCCAGGGACGATTTGCACAAAATGTATTCCAAGAGAAAAAACAAATACATTTGCTGGCTTTAGTTTTTGCCCAAAACCCAGAGGCACAATTTTGGATTTCCCTGCAGAGGATCACAGTATCTAAAGCGAGCAGACAGCCTGCTTGATGGAGCATGGAACATTCACTCTGTGCTTCTTGAGTAACAGAGCCCAACTTTCCTTCCCAAGTCAAAAGAAACAGCAGGGAAAGACTGAATATTTCCACACCACATGAAAGAACACAGGACATATCCTCAGCCTAACCCAGATCTGCTCTTTCCTGCAGATCCACTATGCTCCTGCAGAGACCAGAAGCCACCATCAATCTTCCTGTGTGTATGGAGCTCACAGGAAAGTGTGAACTAATAGTAAATATCTGTGAGGAAAAGACCTGGCAGGAAATTATATCCAAACTGAAATAAGCACAGGCCTACATATAAAATATCATAAAAGTATTTGCATATACATAGATACTGTGAAAAATTACACTCCACAGTTGAGCCAGACAGACCCTGGAGTTTATAGGTTCAAACTGCAGAAGCGGAAATGTTAAGAAACACCTTTATAAATGTATGTTTTTTTTAAGCCCTGGAACAAGCTGTCAAGGCAGATTGTGGAATTGCTATTGGTGCTGTTCGAGGCTGGATTTGTCAGTGCCCTATTAAGGATGATATACATGGAGCTAAATAATTTTTGCCATGAGGCAGCTCCTTTCCAGCCCAAATTAGCCAAAAGTAAATGTGATGTGCATCAATACATACTAAGCACAAGGACTGGAACTCCTGCTTTAACGAGATCAACATGCCAAAAAGGTGCATCCAATAAAGAACCTTAAATAATCCAGTCGCAGGAATGAGCATTGCCATGAAAAGGTTGAAAAATGAAAGCAAGAAGTGTTCAGGCAAATGTGTGAAGCATCTAAAGAGGAAATATCCTTTCCTATCAGAACTGAATTGGCGTATTGATTGAGTAGTAATCACATATTTGAAGCGCAAAAGCAAATCGTTCTTTTCAGCCTTTGACTTTTTAGCTTAAATTACGATCTCTTCTCTTATCAATTCACTTTTTCCAAAGGATTTTAGAAATGCTTGCAGCAAATTAGAAGCAGTTCAAATGACAGCTACCAGCCTGTTAGCTGCAGGTGGAGAGCTGAGGAAGATGTTTTAATAATACTAACAACAATAACAGACAACACTATTTGGAGACTTCTCTTGTGACAAATGGGTTAATTGAGTTCCAACTAGAGACAGAAGAAGCCAGACTTTACCTGCCTTTTCTCTAGCAACAAACACAGAAAATGTATTTTGCATTGGCTCTGTCATTACCGATCTGGCAGTGATGGTCTGTGCTTGAGCAGTGGTCCAGAGGTGAATACTTCAACCTGTGCTGAGCCTCAGAGCCACTGACCTGCAGCCCTGCAGCCCCACCATCCCTGGAGGATGACATTTGGGTTGATAAGAGAACTCTGAAGAGTCTCTACAGGAAAAGAAGGGATAGAATTCCATCTCTAAGGGATTCAAGGCAGTCTGTGCATATCTCCTGTATGTGCATCCGTGTGTCTATACCTTAGAACTTATGTATATAACAGAATGACAGAATCACAGAATCACAAAGCCAATTAGGTTGGAAAAGACCTCTGAGATTATTGAGTCCAGCCTGTGACTCAACACCACCATGTGGAGTAGACCTGAGTGCCTCATCCAGCTGTTCCTTAAACGCCTCCAGGATGGTGACTCTATCACCTCCTTGTGCAGCCTGTTCAGTGTTTAATCACCCTTTCTGTGAAGAAATTCTTTCTTGTGTCCAAACTAAATGTCCAACCTAAATGAGGACAACATGCAGAAAAAGTGTATCCAATAAAGAATCTTAAATAACCCAGCCTAGGAATGAGCCTATTTTACCACCTGAAAACCACACAACCTCAACTGTTAAAGTCTAAGAAGTCACCCTTTTTCAGAGATGCATAAAACCCTCCAGAGATTAACACAGCTCATTCCAAACATCTACTAAGCAATTTTCCAAATAGCTCTGGACTTTTCCTATTTCTCTCTATTGCCTGTAAAGGAAGTTGAGATTGTGTCACTCAGTTAAGAGGGGAACATTTGGGATCCCTGGTTTGGGTGCTACAAACCCTGCTGCTTGGACTGAGGCTGGCTGGGCTGTTTTGCGCATCTTTTTCTGCTGGGTGTGAGAAGGCCCGAAGGACTTGCTCAGGGATAATCTCCCCTCAGCTATGTTTGAGGAGAGGACAGTCCAAGTCCAGTTGCATCTCCCTAACCATCACCTCTACAGGACATTGTTAAAGGACCAGGCTGCATGGTACAAGTGCACAGATTATCCCAGAAAGGCTTTAGTCTTCTACTCAAATTTCAGGAAAGATTGTTCTTTGGTGATATTTCTTTCCTACAGAAATGAAAAAAATCCCACCTGCTGCAACAGGAAATAGCCTTGTCAGGAAATACACCCTGCTATGGGGAAATCAACTTTACAAATATACAAATATGGAGAATTTCTAAACTCATTCATATGAATTATTTGTGTTAGATGCTCATCCAAATAAGTAATCTTAAGCATTTTAAAATCTTCCTATTTCTTTCCCTGTTGACTCTTCATTTTGTTTTGCTTTTTGTCTTTTTTTCCCCCCAATTTTCCTCTCTAAAAGTCAGTAACAGAAATTTTATAATTAAGGACAAGGTACTTCCAAGCCCTTAAAGATCTGCTGAATGAGGGGGGACGTGAACTGCTGTTACATCTAAACAGATTGACTGCATTTCTAAGGCATGGAGGGGTGGGGGTTTACGTCAGGAGGTCTCTTGTCTAAAGGGTTGCTCTCTTGCTCCTGATCAAGATAGGAGGTGATGGTGCAACATGAGATTTGTATGGGATTTGCTTTACTGCTGCATCAAAAGGACAAACCCATAGTCTGAGTCACTCTTGAAATGTTTCTGACACATTTGTAATCAGAAGGTCCATTGCTTAAAGCAAAGGTTAGAATATTGTGATACTTCAGGTAAACTAGTGACAGCCTGTACTTTGGCTCTCATATTTGTCTTCTGAGGTTTGAAAAAAATAATTTCTCATCTGAACTAGGACTTTTTTCTGCACTTTTCCGTGACTCTGCTGCTAATATAATACTGTGACATCTCAAATTTACTGAAAGGTGATCACCAGTCATTATTTCAACAACTGCCATCTGAAAGAGGTTAGATGGCTTCTATCTGAAATGCTAATAACTGCCTGGAGTCTTGTCTGTTACTGCCTTGATTCCTCCTTCCATTTGAACAACTCCGGGGAAGGAATAATGGGAAATTTTAACAGAAAAAATCTGCACTGAAAGTACAATCTCTACCATCCATCTTGAGCTCTTACATCAGGCATGGGGCTACTGCTGGATACAGGCAGCTATTGGTTCTTAAAGTTTTTCTATCTCTTTACTACATCTCTACCAGCAGTGTGGTTACTGGCAGGAGTGGCAGCAATACTGCAATGTGTGGTAGGGCACTCAGTGAGATTAATGCTCTCTAAAGGGTTGGTCACAAACAGCTGGTCCCACAAATATCTTATGGACTTCATAGTCTGGCCTTAAAAATGACAGGAAATATTTCTCACATCCACTGTGAATCCAGCCTTCTAAGAAACATGTACCCTTTATAGTACAAGAATCATAATTATCATAAGATTTCCACTAATCTACATAATGAAGTACTTCATGGACTGGCCAAAAACAATTGCAATGTAAAATGATGTAATTGGTACACCTGCATTTAAAAATACACAGTCAGGACCTCAGCTGAGTTAAATCATTATCTCCCTGATGATATCAGTCTGGTTCCTGTGCATTAAAAAGCAGATCATGGGAGCAATAATATCTCAATTATGTAGTTAACCTTCTGGTTATATTAATTAGTGATGATTAGGCATGGGAAACCATAATTATGTCACGTACATAACACCCCTTTGAAATTGCATATGAATCTAAACACAAAAAGCAGATGTGAACATCTAACCAGGGCTAGAACAAATCTGAAACTTAATTATATGACCCTCTATCCTCTGTCTGAAACACAGCCCATCATGACAGCTCTGCTGATGTTAAATTTTTTGAAGAAACTGCAAGTTTTATTTGTCCCAGAAGAGAAATGCAACATAGAACAGTCTCATATTCTGATTTCACACACAGGGTATTAAATTCTGACTAAAAAAAGACAAAACATTTAGGCCCAATTCAGTTTATAAACAAGGAAGCTCTGAAGCTAAAGAAGCACCTTTGCATTAACTCACAACATTTATCTGGGGTATGGACAACTAAAAATCAGCCTCCATTGCTCCTGTTTGCAGGAGATCCTGGCAGCCAGAGAATTATTTGCAGAGGATCTTCCTGAAGAGTTTCTCCTGAATGACTGTGAAAATGCTGTGGTAGACACTGTACTGAGAAAACTTCTTCCAAAGCAGCTGTCTGAGAAAACTGTGGTTGGGAAGGGGAAGACAGAGCAGGATTTTCCACCACTGCCCTCATGCCTAACTTAAGACTGAAATTTTTCACCTTCAAGGATAAAGTAAAGACAGTCTGAGCTAATGCTCTTCCCCCAGTACAGCAGAGATGTGCTTTAACCCAGCAGACCATTCCCTCACAGCAGGACTACAGCAAATAATTATGGTGGAGGTCATTCAGTCTAAATTTAGAAAAATATTAAACATTCCACTTTTCTATAGACTTCTGTCACCAAGTGAAACCTACAGAAGCTCTGCACTGCAAGAGGAATTGTGGATCTAAACATCCAGGGTTTTTCCTGTTATTCAGATGGCAGCATTCTGCCACCCTTGCAGGGAAAAGGACAAGCCCAGAAAATCACAAAATTTCCATTGAAATTAATCCTTTGAAAAGTGAATGCTAGAAGAAACTGCATATTTTTCACCAAACAAATGTACTTTAAATGGATGGTTTGCAAATGTCAGGTTGAAGTGTTCCAAAGCTGGGAGCTGCCAGAATTAATGCTGCCTGTGTACTCTGCATTGTACTTGCGGGGCCTTTGTCACTGTTATTGCCTGGTTTCATTTTTTTAAAAATCTAAGTAACTTGACTTTGAAAGTTTGACTTGCAAATCTGGCATTTGTAGTTCAGGGAAACCCCACCTTGCACACCTTTCCTCCTATATTCACTCAATTATTATTTGATGTGCTGTTTGCTTTCTGCTGTGCCAGCAGCAAGGGGCACTGGTACAACATGGGCCAGGGTTATTGACCCACAGAATCAACAGTCTTGGGGTCTTCACTCTTTCTACTCTGTCAGATCAGTCCATGACAGCCAGGTCCAGCAGAGAGCCCTGCCCAGTAAGGGCCCAGGTGAGTGAAGCCCTGGCTGTATTTTGGGCAGAGCAAGGTCTCATTAGGTGGCAGTGTCCCTTAAGGGACTAAAGGCACATGGTACTTTGCAGAATGTAACCCAATTAGACTTTGGTAAGACATTCTGCCTGTCTTTTTCCTCCACTAAACTGTAAAAGTGTTGCCTAATATTTATAAGCAGCAGTTCCCAAGCATTGCAAGCTATTCTCTAATGATATTTTCAATTCAGTCTGAGCCTCCTGAATGAAATTTCTGAAGCAGTTACATAAATGCTTACTTTTTCAACCTGAATTGCATTCAATATAATATTACAGAAACAATCCTTGCAAACATCTGACTTCAAGAGAGACTGTTTTTTCCTTTCCTTTTGCTCTTGGCAGTGGCTGTGACAAGAATGACAGAGCAAAACACAACACAAAGTTATAAATGTTACTTTTCCTAAGACAGCAAACAAAGCCATGGTCTACCAAGGTGGGAAACTGAGGCACTCTGCTTTCAGAAACTCTGTCATGTGCCTCACCCTGGGGCTGCAGAGAAGGTTTAAATTGAGGAGCTCCTTGAGAGTGACAAGTCTGGGACCTGCCAAGCAAAGAGAAGGTGCTACCCATCTCTCCAACCATCTAAAAAGAGACATCAACAGAGGAATGCACAATTTAGGTGCTTTTCATCACTTCAGGGTTTTTCACCTTTACTTCACCTTGCTGCACAAGCAAGGCGGTGCCTTTTGGTCCCTCTTTTGATATGCACCTCCTGACACACAAGGAAAAGGCTGCCAAAATCTGCTAACTCCCTCTTCACTTCATCCCTTTCTCCATTCTTTGTTTCCTAAACCCACACCCCTCACACAGGTCAGGATCCACTCATCACAACCTGGCATGTTCTCTGCTGGCTTTCTTCCCTTTCCCCATCTCAGAACTTTCTTTCCATCAGCTCCTCTGACACCACAGAGCCATGCACAACATCTGAAGAGCTGGCACAGGGCAGTCCACATCGGGGGCCATTGACACAATTTCACAATGCAGATGACTGAATTAGAGGCTTTGGCAGAGCCCTTTTTATAACTATAAATGAGGCTGAACCAAACATGCAATTCCTTGGGGTCTTTTGCCTCACTCCTCTCTTTCTTTTCTAGTATCTTTACCAATGCCTCCATTCCACTCCTTCCCACCTCAAGCAGCTGCTCCTGAGATTCCGAGAGCAGAACTGATGAGGACACAGCTCAGCCCTTTTGTTTAGTGACACAGATGCATTATTAGGGGCTAGATTAAACAGGAGGTTGGGACTGGGGATGCCTACACGCACAGGAGTTTTCTTAGGGGAAGATAAGAAAATATGGTATTTTGGTAGGTTGAGGTCTTAAGGAAAGTATAAAACCCTTCTTCAAACCTTGACTCCGGCTTGTGACTTTCCATATTTAGTTGACTCTTACCATAACAAAGTACTTGGTCTTGAGGACTAGAAGCGTGAATGGCACTTAAGAAATTAGCTGTAAAAATGCAGAGCTCTGGCCACAGGTAAGATTCTCTGCCATCAGAAATCGAGCAGGAAAATGTTTAATTTTGGGCTGCCACCACTAAGATTTTGCAGTTCAGACTCATGGTATGGCAAAATTCTGACAAACTTGGATGTGAGGGCGCAAACCAACACTGCCTCCATAACTGAGCTGGGCACATTTCCCTCTGCCATTCCAAACAACTTCCCAACAAACTCATCAACCACATGGATGCACTGGAAGTGCTTGGAACCAAACAGTAACAGAAGGGTTGAAAGCAATTCTTCTGCCTAAAGAGCTGGGTTTTACATTTGCTCTTCCACATCTTCCCCTGTCTGGGTGCAATGCAAAGGAAATCTGTGCAGCTGATCTGGGATTGCATGCCACAGATCCTGACAGGCCCCTGTGTTCACTGCCTGGCAAACACCACAACTGTAATCTCCTCTCTGAGATAAAGTCCATCAATCTTATTCTTACACCAACCTGTCCCACTCTGCTTTAGGCAGAGCTTGAAGAAAAGCCCTTCTTGAGAAGGATATTAAAATCTGCCCTTCCTTGGTACCCTCCTGTTTAACTTACTCTTTTGGCTGGCCTCCCATCAAAGTTGGGTCAACACATATCCATTTTGTTTGCTGAGCTGACTAGTTTTCAATAACAATTTCTCCTTTATTCTGTAACAGAGATCAATAAAACTGCTTTGTTTTGTTTCCATTTTTCTTTCCTTCTTTTTATATTTTCACTTCTTTTTTTTTNACAGATCAATTTAGAAAGATGAAAATGACTTAGACTTTCACTCAAAGTAAAATCTGCACTTTATAACCCAGGACGTAATTTACAATTCTGTCATTAAACTCTGTTAATCCTATTATTATGAAGATAAATAATTACCCATAGCGAAGAAAGGGATTCCCAACAGAGTAGAATTATATTTTCCATCAGTAATGAAAAATATCCCTGCCGCAGTGACACTGGAAATACAGATAGTTAGCACTCCCAGGAGTCCCAGGAAAGGTTTGCTACGCAGGCAGTCCTTCATGGAGCTCGAGAGGGTAGCAGTCAAGAGAATCAGCATCAGGCTCACCAAAATCTTGCCCCTGGCCAAAAGACTGGTCTGGTGGAAGTCCTTCCAGAGGCTAAAGGATGCTAGTGAGTAGAGCTGCAGATCCTGGTGATCCAGCTGCATCTTGTGCATCAGTTTACAGAATTCGCTCTCCCACTTCTCCCCAATGAGGTCCTGGGTGACAGAGCCATATGTTTGGAGGTAGTAAGTGATTTGGATGGCTCTGGCTGATTTGACTCTCTGGTCCTTGCTGTTTGGCACTTCCATGACCCCTCCGAGCTGGTGGCCAATGAAACTGCTCCTTCCGTCCTGGGAGAGAAAGCAGAAGAGATGAGCGTGTGGTTATCGTGCTTATGACGTGATAGACTCTGTCTCCTCTCACAGACATGCCAAGAGCTCTGCTCAGACAGCACTGCACTCAACAGGAGCCTCGCCATTCACCTCGCTGGGCTTTGGGATCTGTCCCTGCTCCCTGCCACGACTCTGTCTTGCTCATTATAGGCTCATTTGCATTTCTGTGCTGCAGTTCAGGGACTGCTCAGGTACTCATTGCAGTCTCAGGGATTCCCAGATATCCAGGGCCAAAATGGTGCATGCAAGCTCCTCACCCCATGGGAGAGGATGACCCTCCACATTTAACTAACTGATGGACAATGACAAATATCCAATTACTACAATATGTTTGAGATGAAGATTAATTTCTGGAAAATTTGTGATTTCTTGACACTTTGGAAATGATTTTTAGATGTTGGAAATGTACAGAAAATGAAGCCTGATTCCTCAGGATACAGTACAGACAGATCCACAAAGTTTAAGAGCTGCTCTGTCTCCAGAAAAATATAGTTAAAATCAGACTTTTTGAATTGTTAATTTGAGATTTCACGAATTTATATCAGTGGCACATAGAAAAGAATCTACCTTACACCTAAATTTAACCAGGACTCTGGTCTCACTTATTTTGGTAAATGCTAGAACATATAAAACTCCATGACAATAAGTAAAGGACAGAGCAACTCCACTCAGCCTCTGTCTGTTAACAAGAACAGGTCTTGCAGTTTTTTTCTGTAAAATTATCTGGCCCCATTAAAATATTTGTTTTGATTTGTTTTATATTGTTAGAAGGATTTAAAAAGAAAAGTCCTGCAAGAAAGGTGATTTCTCATTAGAAACTGGTTGTAGGATAATTTTATATGCCCCTTCCAAGACAGGGGTAGCCTGTGTGGGTTTAGAAGATCAAATCCAGTTGCAAACTGAGGAATAAGACTCAGTGATAAAATTGTCCCAGCACAAATAATCTCTTTGATCAAAAAAGTCTAAATCCAGGGATTGTCTTTTGCACACCAAATAATATTTTGCTTTCTCCCCAGCGTAAATTGGATTATAAGTTTTCAGATTTATTCCTCTTGTATTTAATTTAATAAAAACATAAAATTATCAGGGCAGTTGATGTCTCTGCTACCTTGCAGCAGTGAGTTCATATGAGACAACATTCTTTGCCTAGGCACACTACTGGAATGAGCTGACAGCTTGAATTTGGGGGAGGCTCTGCCCTCCACACACACACACATGGAAGCAGTCATCTGCATAATGCCAGAACCGTTTGGGGGAGTCACTTTAACATGTATTGCATCCAGCATTACCCATTTCTAGAAGTACCTGTGCTGCATGCAGGTCATTATCTGAAATTGCCAGACCTGCTCATATCAATTATTCCCATCCTAAGGAAAAATCAGTGAAATGAGGCTTTATAAAACTTCATGTCTTCCAGCATGTTGACTCAAAGAGCAAATAAATATCAGAAATCACAGGAGACAGTATTGAAAATGTTTTATGTACTCACCTTGCCTTCAATCAGGTATGTAAAGGAGGCAATCCTCCCACTGAGAAATTTCTGCCTATGCTTACTTTCATGGCAGGAGCTCACACTGTTCCCAGCATTTGCCTGCCACAGCCCAGGGAACGTGAAAAAGTGCTTTTCAGAAGTTCATTTTTTCCCCTATTCCCAGTTGTTATTTCCCACCAAAATAGTGGCTTCTGGCAAGGGTATCCTGGCATGAGCTGACACAAAAGGTGAACTGCAGTCTAGTGCCAGCTTCCCAAATCACCTGGAGCCTCATTGCAAATGTCACCTAAGCAGAGACAGCTATCACAGAGGGGCAGCTGCTGCTGTTCAGACTCCAAAAAATCCTCATCCCCAGCATTTCATGTTCGAATCTTGTTTAGATTTTTTATTTCTACTCTTTCTAAGGAGAGGTCACACCTAACACTCAAATGCTCACAAAAAGTGCATTTCCAAGCTGGTAATTAAGGCTTGAGCAATGCAGTCTTGGCTCAGACTGGATGAAACTTTGCAGCTAAAAATCCCCACTTGGCACCGCTTTGAAATTTTGGAGAGAAAATTCACATTTCCTCAGTGTCTGGGCAGTGCTGACATTCAGAGGCTTGCAGGAGCTGCAGGATTCTGTAGCAGCACAGCTCCCAGCCCAGGCAGAGCACTGTAATTCAGGTTTCATTGATTCACTATGCAGCAGGCATGGCAAGGTTATGGGAAACTTTGTGATGACCATCTGCCTTCCCCTGCAAAGGGTGCAGCAAGCGACGGCAACATTTCAAAGGAGGCAGCAGAGCAGGCACAAATAAATCATGTTCTGCCATATCTCCCATGAAACAGCAGATAAGGGCTATTTTTTACACTGATGTACAATAGGGCACCCAGCTCATATGTCAGCAAAATAGAGAGTAAGCTTTCAGATGGAATCGAGGAAATCACAGGTGCCAGATTGCCGTGAGGACATTTTGTCTGTTCCCTTCTTTTTGAAGGCAAACTGTTTCCTACCTAAGCAAGGGTTTTGCATTTGCTGCAGTTATAGCATGCAAACATGAGCATGGCACAAAAGCACTTGGGAAAATGGGGCTTTTCTCTGATACAGCTCTTGGAGAATAATAAAATCATAGAACAGCTTGGATTGGAAGAGACCTTAAAAATCATCTCATTCCAAGCCCCCTGCCATGGGCAGGGACACCTTCTACTAGCCCAGATTGCTACAGACCCTTTCCAACCTGTCCTTGAATATGTCCAAGGTTGGGGCAGGCACAGCTTCTCTGCAGTGGTTACAATCTTAGCAAGAAAAACAGAAGAAATATGGGAGAAAACAGTCTTTCATGCATCCCATTTTATGAAATACAACTTATTTGTAGGAAAATGGAGACTCAGTACTGCCAACATGACTTTCAGCACTTCCCAGAGTCCAAGACAGGGACCTACCTATTCTTGGAATCTCATGGGAGCTTCAGGGGAGTTATTCACTGCTCCAAATTCTCTGTTTTCTTACAGGACCAACTTAGTGAAAGAACAAGACATGAAGGGCTAAACTCCTGAACTAAGCCTAAGGTGTGGAAAACTAAATGTGGCCACAATGACTTGTATAAGTGATGCCTGAAGAGCCAGGCAGGTTTTGAATAAGATTCCACATAGTTCTTCATGAAAAAAGGTGCTTTCTGCTGATAATTAGTGTGTCTTTTCTGCTATATGCCTACATGCTGCTATTTTTAATTTTGTAACATAGCTTGATGTTTCAGACTACAGACCCCTTACACTTTTTATCTACATCTGCTGTTACTCTCTGATACTATATACAGAAAAAGAATCCCCCCCCCAAAATAAGTAATAATTAATTATAAGTATTTGTTGTACATGATTTTATACCCATATATCTTCAGAATAGAGAAGATTGACTTGCTAATTGACTTTAGCAAGGTCACTTGCATGGTTGGAATCTTGTTTGAGATTCCCAGGCTGTGTCTATGTGTCTTTTTCTTTTCTTTTCTGATTTTTTTTAAAATATCTGATGAAATCTTAACAGTGTCTGTTCTTCCAGATTCTGATGGCAGGCAATTCTCTCCAGATCTAACCATCTTTAAAGATGCAATGAAATATAGATCATCTGCTGGGACATGAGATATTTCATCTAAAACAGGAGGCAAGCAAAATGCTTTGCTTCAATGGACATTATTAAATTGTTTTTTGTGTTCTCCCTTCTCTTTTTCTAGTTGCCCCAAAGCCATTTGATATATTTAGGAAATGGAGGAGAATGAGAACCAAGATGATAGGCATGAACAGCTTCACCTTCATCCTTTTCCCCCAGAGTGATGGACTTTGCCACCTGTGTCTATGCAGAACTGACCTTGCTTGTGGTTGAAAATCCAAACTCCTTGTTGGTTCAGCAGTAAGATTCACCAGTTGTGAATGGATGGGTACAGAATATGCCCCTACCATGTTTCAGGCTGGAAACTTATCTGTAAAGGGTGCTTGGACCCTTAATTTCCTAAGAAGATATGCAAGTGTCATGGGAAGTTTGACTTGCTCCAGAGCTGAGGGCCTCTCAGGTTAAAGGAAACCTGCTACTCCTACTGAGCTAAATATCTTTTGTTTGTGATAATAGTAGTAGGCACAGATCCTCTCAGCATGCAGCCCAGAGGGACACTAGAAATACTCCCTCACTACTAAAATTACCTGTGGCCTTTTTTTTGTTGTTTCCATAACATTTTCAGTGCAGCTGCTGCAGGCCCAGCTCCCACCTGGGCCTTCTGTATGGGCACTGCAGCCCCAGCCCTGGGCAGGGCCTCACCATCTGCTGGGGGATTTCTTTGTCCAAAACCACTCTAAGTTAGAATTAAAGCAGGACTGTAGTCAGTGCAGACAATGGTAGGGAGGGCCAGCTGTGGGGATTGGCACTGAGGGACGTGGTTTAGTGGTGGGCCTGGCAGTGGTGAGACAATGGTTGGACTCAGTGATCTTAGAGGTCGTTTCCAACATAAATTATTCTATCATTCATCTCTGCTCTGAATGGCATCAGCCCCCACTATCCTCTCCCAGGAAAAAGGGAGGGTTTGAGGTGTTTTTGAGGGTGTGGCTCCTGCCTTCTTAGCACCCTGCTCAGAAGAGGTTGGGCTGGTGAGGGTTTTAAAACTCTTTTCAGATCCCTGGCAATGAGGAAAGGAGCCCTTGTTCCCTACTGCTTGATCACTCTCATTCAAGTACACCTGCAGGACCTTAGCCAGCAAATTTATCTCTATTTTTATTTTTCTTTAACTGCTACCTCTCATCAGCTGGAGTGATAGATCATTATCAAGCTACATTATAGAAATGTTAGGATAAAGCATGCCATCCTGCTTGCATGCTATTTTATCTTAAAAGCTTAAACCATTCAACAGAGAGCAACCAGGAATGTCTGCTGAAATACTTTGTGTGATAAACATCCTAATGAAATCAATGCAGTTGTTTCTCCCTCTGATAAGGACATTCCTACTCTACTGTAGGTCACAGAAAGTATTATGCTGAAAACCACAGAAGTTAGGATGAAGCAAGTTGCTTTTCAGCTAGCTACTAGTTTTGAAGGTAAAAAATAATAAAAAATTTAAATCCTCTTTCATTTAAGGTTTAACATATTGGGCTGCTCATGTTCCCTTCAGCCTCACTGTAAAACTTTGCAGGAAGGTTTTTTCTCCTCAATCAAACCGATTTTTCTGTCCCTGTCCCCAGTACAGTTATGCATGGAGGTGTTGTACCAGTCGATCCCCGTCACACAGCCACCCATTACCAAAAATTCTCACAGCCTTCCTTCCCAGAGCAAAGCATGTAATGCTGATTCATGTCAGCATTTTCCCACACATTTTTTTATGTAGCAGTTTTCCTGCTCTTGCAGCTGTGTAGGTGCTCCTGCACTGTTTGCTGCGCAGCTGTTCTGTATGGATGAAGGATGGAGGGAGCATCCAGAGCAGGTGAACACTAAGGGCAGCACATTTGGGGTAGAGCTGCACCTTGGCTGGCTGGGAACACAGACAGGGCCATGGCCAAGGGGTCTGTTCAAATAGCAAAAATGAATTGTATGAAAGTGGCCATGAGAAGTTATCCAGGAAATAATTGTTTAACTCTCTGCTGCAATAAAGAAGAATTCAGTTATTTCTGGCTACCCAGCAATGATGAGGGTCAGCTCACCAGCTGGCCAAGCAAACTTGGTTTATAGTCACGGTGAAGGGTTGGGCACATCCAAAGGATGACCTGTTCCGTCCTGAGGTACAGGTCAAAAGCAGATTTGTTCTCTGCAGTTGCCTGTCTCTCTTCACTTAAAGCAGAGGCATGAGATTACTTAAGACTTAACCCCAGACTTTATCATGCTAAAAACTGCCTGACCTGCCTTGTCATTCCTGGCTCACACTGGCCCCTTCACAGATGTGTCCTGCTGGTAAACAAAGCCACAGCCCTTCAGCCCCTTCCCAGGGAAATCATGGACTTCCAGGGTGATTTTTAAGTGAAAGACGGAAGTATACAGAGCATCCAGAAGGGAACCAGAACCATCTGGCATGTCTTTCTGATTACTCTGGGCCTGTGCCCCTACCCTTAACAGCTTTGGGTTTCTAGTTTTTGATAAAAGAAACAAGAACAGATGAGAAGTGTTTCTAGAGACTTATATATATTGTAGTATTAATAACAGAGAATAAGAGAAATGTCCATAGAAGTAAATCAAATTATGGAAGAATTCATAAGGGTGCAATAGCAAAGTGTGACTGCTGTTAGAGACCTCTTCTCTTTGGAGGAGCTTCTGGCAGTGCACAGGCTGTTTCTGAGTGGTGCTCCTCACTTTGTTCCTTCAGTGTCACTCTGCCAGGTTATTGAGAATCATAGTGTGGTCAGGGTTGGAAGGGACATTTGAAGGTAACCTGGTCCCACCCCTGCAGTGAGCAGGAATATCTTCGGCTAGATCAGGTTGCTCAGCCACATCCAACCGGGACATGAATATTTCCAGGGATGGGGCATCCACCATCTCTTTGGAAAAGCTGTCCCTTTGTCCCACCACCCTCAATGGGCATCTCTGTCAAGGCAAGGAAAAGACAGAAGGGAAAGAAAAAAGGGTCTAACCTCCCCTTCTGCTTTCCTTCCACATCCTTCTGGGAAGAAAATACAAGATAAGCCCTCTCCATCCTACATCAGCTTCACTCCACTTCCCTATTAAATATTTAATCTTTACATCCTTTGCAACCCTCTTTCGGTCTTTGTCCTATCTTCAAGCCCTTTGTTGCTCAACTGATCCCTTCACTTACAAGGTCAGATTCCCATTCAGTCCATCTCTGATCCCATCCCAGTTCCTTTTGGAAAAGAAGAATACATTAACTGCCCAGCAGTTTGTCCCCAACTGTCCTGAACATCACCTGTGCACCCAAGGACACAGCGGTGTCCTTGAAGCTGATGAGCAATACCCACGTGGGCTGTGATCACTCATCTCCCTAGGTGGGAAGGGTGCTGGAAGATGAGGGGGGTCACAGACAGCACAAAGAGAACTGCAAGCACTGGGGGATAATTTTTGGGTACAGCTGGTCTCTCTGCCTTTTTCTTCTCTGCCCTCCATCAGGAGCAGGACACAGGCACAGCAGTGAAACAGCTTTGGCACAGACTGTTCAGGCAGGTGAGCTGGTGTCTGCACCCCAGCCCCATGAGATAGGTGCAGGGGTGAAGGGCACAGCTTTCTTTGGATGCCCAGCAGCCTGGGGATGCCGGGATGGCTCGCTCAGGAGGAAGGTGGGTGGCCCAGCACAGCTTGTTGTAGGTGACACAAATTCACCTTCCACAGAAGATCCGTGTCAGCAGGACCTCTGAAGTTGTAGGTTACCCTGGGTGTGCAAATCTACCAGGTCAAGTATTAAAACATGACTGTCCTCTTGTTTTCAGCAGGCACAGAGCCCCTGCTCCCTCCTCCCCACTCATTGTCCTTGGAGTTTGTGCTCTGCCCTGTGCAGGATCACAAGCCCTTGAGGCAGCACCTTGGGACCAGCCTCTGCATTTTACAGCCTGTCCCTGCTAGTGGAGGAATCATGGAGCAAAAGGTATGGCTGCATCTGGCCCCTAAATCTTCCAGGATGAAGAATGATGGTAAAAGCAGCCAGTGCAGATCAGAACTTTTGCAAGGAGATGCCAGGTGGGGGGAAATCCAATCTCTTGCATTGCATGGTAGAGCTGTGACTCTCCACCCATGCAAATTGGGAAAACATTTAAGCCTCTGCCAGTTGCTAAGCCATGAAAACTGCCAGGTACAATTAAAAAAAGAAAAAGGTGCTGGTCTCTGTGGTCTTGCCCACAGCTACTCTTCATCCCAAAAGATTTTGTTTGTGCCAAGGAGAAACACAGGAATGAATCACTGACAGAAATGCCTCGAGGGAATTGCATAAACCACCAGTATTTGGATATATACAGTTAAACACTCACTGACATATGCAGGAATGTGTTTGATGCATTTATCATCTCTCATGTTTGGCAGTCTCTATGAATCTATATCATGAGTACTTTTAATCAATGAATAGTCTGTAATAATTATGATTTCCTCCACAGCTCAAGCACAATGTAAAAAGTGTTCAAAGGAAAGGAAGAAAATTGCAACAAGCATTAAAAAAATAAGAAGTATTTTTTCAGTGCAGACCAGTGGTCCATCTAGCCAAATTTTCAGTTTCTGTCCATTTCTAAACTATGATGCACCAAGACAGTGTCTTCCACAACACAGATGGAAGATGCCTTTGGGAGTCTCAGAGTATTGTTGATTTTCCAGCTCTTCAACAAAAAGAGAAATGAAACTAGCTGCTTAGTAGGAGGAAGAAGAATGGAACTGTTTAATTTTTAAAATAGATAAATCCTTCTCCTAAATGCAGTGATTTGAATTATATTAACAACAAAAAGTAAGCGAACTAATGAATTAAAGCTATCCTTGTACCCCAGTGAAATTCAACAGTTTTGTTATTTCAAGAGGGTCATGGATTTCTCCAAATGGAGTAAAAAGGACAAAATTCAACCAAAATTATTTCTATCTCTTGAGAATATTTAATCTTAAGATTTCTTGAGGTCCATGGAGATATAAGTTAAACAAGATCCTAATTACTAAATTTAAAAAATCAGTAGAATATACCAAAAATATAGAAAGGTTTCTTTCTTGTCTTCTTTCCCTATCAGCAAAAGCAAAATACATAAAACTGCTTAAAAAATTCATCCCATACTCCACAAACCCGAGCTAAAGAGGTTTGGGTGGATAAGAATGGGATCCAGTGACTGTCCCTAAGAGGAGATTCTAAAGGGAAGACACAGGTTTTCACTGACATATTTGTGGGCCCTCTTGCTTTGTGAGCATCCCACTGTGTGCCTCTTCTAATTGCTTTCCCTACATCACTTGAAGTCCAATACACAGAAAAAATAGGAAGGAAACCTGCCAGAAAGTGAAAGGGATTGGATTTGCCTGGTTTTATTACTTAATTTAAAGGAAATGTTTAAAAACAAACAGCAGAGAATAAAAAGTGAGCAGTAAAGCAGATCCACAGGAATCATTTAAGCTCTTACAATCTGAAGTTTCAATAATGACACAGAAAAAGGTGCTTTTTTCTTTTTAAATTATGTTTTATGTTGGCAAACATCTCTTTAATTTTATCTGTCTCTGCTCATCCTGTTTTCTCCAGGGACCAGCAGCCAAAGTACTGAAACAGTGCGGAAGTGTTCCATCAAAGGCAGGAAGAAAAGAAGTAACTGAGAATCAGATGGAGCCAAGTGTGATGTGGCAAGATTTTGAGGCTAGAATGGTTTTGAGGTTAATTTACAGGTAACTGGAATAGGTAAGCCCAGCCTTTGAATACAAGATGCTGCTGTGCTCTTATCCAAGTCCTAGCAGGGACTTCTACTCTCACAATGCTCAGTAAGGTATAACAAGGCACTGCACAAAGCAGATACAGCTGACGACACTTAACACTTCCAGTTGAAAATTCCTCTTTTCTAAGAGATAATTAATCAGTTTTCTCTCTTTTTTTATTATTCTCAAATTTGGCATTGTGAAGCAATTTCTCTACCGTGAAGCATCTCTCCCTTCTCTCCAGCACACACTGGTTTTTAATGAGTTTGGCCATTTGTTAGCTGGAGAGAGCCAAAAAAATGTCTAGTTTCAGATGTTTTCCTTTTTTATTCTTTTTTTCTTTTTTTTCATGGTGCTGGATGAGGATCTGGGAAGGCGAAGTGGGTACGAGGCATTTAAGTAGGCCTGTGTTTATGCATTAAAATCAAACTAAAACTGGGGTTCTGCTGACTCCCACCCAGGGTACTTTTGAATTCAGTACATTCATAGGGATTTTTGACACCCACGTTTGGACATCAGCAGGTAGCTTTTATATTTGTAAATTCTGTCTCAAGATCACCTTGTAACGTGTTCCCTTCATGGTAAAATCTTGTGTTCTTAGTAGCCCATAGAGATGAAGGTGTTGCCATGTGTGATCCTCTAACAGGTCTTCTTTAATTCCTCTCCCAGTTAAAAAAGTAAAGCCCATAGCATCATGTGGAATTGTTCAAAAATATGTAGGTGTGGTGTCTGGGGACATGGTTTAGTGGTGGACTTGGCAGTGTTGGGTTAATTGTTGGACTTGATGTTCTTTCCAACTAAAATGATTCTATGATTCTCCACTTTGGGCTTCCCATTGCCTCTCATCATGCAGAGCTCTTGCACTGGAAGTTCACTGACTCTGTGAGGGTTGGATTTCTGTATTTTCTCAGTCACACTCTGTGGGAGAGGGTGTCTTGCACTGTCTCAGGGCATATTGCAGTGATATACAGGTGTTACACTACAGCATGAGACAACCAGGAAACTTTACATCATCCCAAACCATTCACGTAGAGATTGCAGGGGATGCCACTGAACGAGGTCTGCATGCCTGGAAAATTATCTCAATGCAGCCTCTGTGTTGTGGAGGACTGGGAGGACACCAACCAAGTCCAGCAGATGCTGATGTCTCGGTTCAGCCCATAATCACTGGTTAGCAGTGAGGTTCTGGCAGGGCCCAGGACCCTGCTGTGCAAGGTGCTGTGCAAACACATAGCTGGACAAGCTGCCTGTGCTCCACAGATCTTCCCATTCTGGTGCTGGACTTTCTTTAGTCACTGTATTTCTCAGTGTGAACTGGTAAAGCTGCCAAAGGAGAGGTCCCTTTCCTCTCTGTCCTATGCTTGCATCTCCTCCCTGCCAAGCTTGGGAGAAGCTGCTCATGTGATGTGTTGTGAAATGGATTGGAGAAATAATCCAGGTTTATGCAAACTGAACAGGAGGGAGAAAAGAAAAAAAAAAGAAAGGAAAAACAAAGATTTAATCCCCTCATCCCCTCCTTGCTGCCATATGGCAGATAGTTTCTTTAATTTTCTCTGCTCAGACCCCCCAGTCTGGTGATGATATCAGCTGTGCCACACCTGAACAGCTCCATCCTAAAGGTGGCTGTATTTCACAGCTGAGTATTTGTCCTTACTCTAGGTACACAGTCCCTGTTATCTTCAAGGACAGTTTCTGATTTGGATGTGTCTCTTCAGCCATAACAAAGCTCAAAATATGAGAAGCCACAATTGAGGCTCTGAGGTCCTGAGTCCAGCTGCCTAACCAAGGTGTCAGGTTGGAAATGCCAGGACTACTGTGAAAATGTCACGACTGCTTCACTATCTGCTACAGGAAAAGAAAACAGGGAACCTCTGGAGGGCATTTTTTATCTTAAATGGACTGAATCTCATTCTTAGAGATTTTAGTCCTCCTAAAGCCTACAGTGCCCCAAAGCCTTGTTTATGTACCTTCATAAAATGTTTAAAGTTAGGTTATGCGTGTTCCTAGATGTGTATGTTAATGTAGTGCTGCTGTTAAGAGTGAGCTCAAGAAGATACAAAGTAAGATGAATATTTAATTACTGTGTATAGGCACTTCTGGAGAAATGCAGAAATTCTCTGTAAATAATATTAGTATTAACAACCATCTTTTCAACTAATTTCAGATGTTTCTTTGCAATACATCAAAGCTTTTCTCCCCAAATGTGCATTTTACAATTACTGTAATGCAATAGGTGTTAAAAAATAAAAAAGGTTTTTCAAAATCACGTGCTGTGCAAAGTGATTTTTCAATTTTATATTAGTATAGTCTATTTGGAAAGGTTTTGGACTTTTAATCCAAAAGAGAACAGGAAGGATTGGACTTTTAATTCTAAAACAAAAAATGTTGCAGATGGTGAGACCTTGTGTTATCTAGCCTCCTTTGGATTTCAAGCAAATATTTAGGGAAAAATTCTGATAGAGGAAGCCAAAGAGTAATCAGATGGTAAAGCACTTCCAGATGATGGAATTTCAGCATTTGTCTTCTGAGCACTCTGCAAAATCTCTGTCTCCCTGCTGCAATAAACTGCCAATATCTGGCAATCTATTTTGGATGAGGATGGCATTTAATTCCAGTTCCTTCAGTGGGAGCTAATTCCTTATTCAGATTAATGTATTTTAGTTCTTTTGCAAGTGTCTAATAGTAATTTCCAAAAAGAGTTTTTCAAAGCCCTGTCAGAGATTTGGAGTGAGGAAAAGTTGCAATGGACTTGAGAAGGAGCCTAGATTTTCCCTGTGAAATTATTCTGGGAGTTTTTTTCTGATGCCAGTGAAAACGCAGATTATTCCCTAGGATTTTTGGAAAAGCTTCACCTGACATGAGCCTTTTCTGCAAAGATCTCTAGATTTAGCTTATCCTCATGCTAACAGAAATTTCACAGGATT